>JARDYH010000004.1:26585000-27157500 GCA_029215795.1 Anniella stebbinsi | reverse complement strand
ACCTGTCTGGGTGCCCATATTTGGGAAACCAAAAAAGAGAACACCCAATGGCAGAAGGGAATGACGCACTTTCCAGAGGCCCCAGAAAGCACTCTTTCCCCTCCTCCACTCCAATTGGGGCTTTAAAGGCCACAATTGGAGCAAAGGAGGGGAAATCATGTCATTTCCCCCCCCCCCGCTCCAATTGAGGCCTTTCCTTTAATGTCTGGCAATGACACGCTTTCCCCTTTAAGGCCCCAATTAGAGCAGTGGGGGGGGTGACAACCTTAAAGGGGAAAGCATGTAATTCCAGGACATTAGAGGAAAATACAGAAAATCCCCCGACACCCAGGATAGAACAAAAACCAGGACAAATCTGGGGAAATCCTGGCAGTTGGTCACCCTATAATGTTCACCTGCCTGTCACTCTGGTCCAGACAATGGTGGTGATGAGAAGAATGAGCAGTAGATGCTACTGCCTAATTGCTCACTGGCTCTCTGTATGTCAAACAAACAAGAGTTACAATGATGAGAAAAAGGAGGAGGAGGAGGAGCTGATAACAATGGTGGTAAGAAGGTAGGCTTACTGAGGGAAGGGAATCGTTAAGAGTGTATTACCTAAGGGTTATTTTTTTTAAAAAAAACCAAAACTGGAGCTGACACTGGTCTGGGCACCATGACCAAATTTACTTGTGATAGTTTTGGTTATTGTATAATAAAAACATTTGCAAGAATCACCCCTTTGATCTGAATGTGGCCTGCTCTTTTGTTGCTGTTTTACATTCATTGCTATATTGTTGCAGTTTAATTTACATGAATGGTTATAGTATTCCAAACAAATTTTAAGAGGTTCTTCAAGAAGACTGTAAAGTCCTGTGTTAAATCAGCATTCATCAGTAAAAACTAAAACCAGATGGGGTAGAAATGTACGGGAAAGTGCAGCAGTGTGAGCAAGTCTATAAAGATCTGTTTTTTAGAGTTTAGTTCTGACTTGGTCCTCTTTCTTCTGATGGAACAGCTCTCAATATTTCTTTGTGAAGTTTTCTGTTGTAGTTGATATAGTTAGGTGATCTTAGCAGGAGAGAGAAACTAGGGATGTGCACTGGATCGGACCCGATCCACGATCCGAGTCCGGTCCAGTGGGAAATCGGATAAATTATCCGATTTCCGATCCCGCAGCTGGATCGGCCGATCCAATCCGAACCGGTCCGAAAAAGCTCCGAACCGGTTCGGCGGATCGGCGGATCGGCGGGCGCCCACTGGCGCCCACCGCCGCTTCCATTGGCGGGCGCCAGCGGGCGCCCGCCGATGAAAGTGGACAGCGGGGGGGGGGAGGAGGGGGGCACTTACCTTCTCGGCCCGGTGGCTCCCGTCCGGCGCCGGCGCCTACTACTACTAGCAGGCTCCGCGGCCTGCTCTAGGGTGGCGCGCCGGGTGATGTCATCACCCGGCGCGCTACTCTAGAGCAGGCCGCGGAGCCTGCTGGTAGTAGTAGGCGCCGGCGCCGGACGGGAGCCACCGGGCCGGGAAGGTAAGGAGGGGGTGCGTGGAGGGGAGGAGGGGGCGCGCGGAGGGGGGAGGGGGGCCCTTACCTGCCCGGCCCGGCGGCTCCCGTCCGGCGCCGGCGCCTACTACTCCCAGCAGGCTCCGCGGCCTGCTCTAGGATGGCGCGCCGGGTGATGTCATCACCCGGCGCGCTACTCTAGAGCAGGCCGCGGAGCCTGCTGGAAGTAGTAGGCGCCGGCGCCGGACGGGAGCCACCGGGCCGGGAAGGTAAGGAGGGGGTGCGTGGAGGGGAGGAGGGGGCGCGCGGAGGGGGGAGGGGGGCCCTTACCTGCCCGGCCCGGCGGCTCCCATCCGGCGCCGGCGCCTACTACTCCCAGCAGGCTCCGCGGCCTGCTCTAGGATGGCGCGCCGGGGGATGTCATCACCCGGCGCGCTACTCTAGAGCAGGCCGCGGAGCCTGCTGGAAGTAGTAGGCGCCGGCGCCGGACGGGAGCCACCGGGCCGGGAAGGTAAGGAGGGGGTGCGTGGAGGGGAGGAGGGGGCGCGCGGAGGGGGGAGGGGGGAGGGGGGCCCTTACCTGCCCGGCCCGGCGGCTCCCGTCCGGCGCCGGCGCCTACTACTCCCAGCAGGCTCCGCGGCCTGCTCCAGGGTGGCGCGCCGGGGGATGTCATCACCCGGCGCGCTACTCGAGAGTAGGCCGCGGAGCCCGCTGGTAGTAGCCGCCGGCGCCGGACGGGCCGAGAAGGTAAGTGGCGGGGAAGGGGGCTTACCCCCCCCCCCGGAGCCGTCCGCTTCTATCCGCTGGCGCCCGCGGGCGCCAGCGGATGGAAGCAGGCGGCCCCAGGGGGGGTAGGGAGCGCGGGGGAGGGGGTTTACCTGCCGGGGCCGTCCACAGCGGACGGCCCCGGGGGGGGGGAGGGAGTTAGGCCCCCCCTTACCCACCCGCCGCCATTTTTTCCTCATAGACTTGCATTGCAATGCAAGTCTATGGGGAAAAAAATGGCGGCCGATCCAAAAATGTACGATTTTTGGGTCGGGATCGGACTCGATCCGGTCCGGGGGCCTCCGATTTTGTCCGAACCGGTCCGGGACAAAATTGGAGGTCCCGATCCGGGTCCCGATCCGATCCGGGGGGTCCGTGCACACCCCTAAGAGAAACATAATGCCCAATTTTGAACCCCTACTTACACAGATACTACACTAATAGAATTTAGGGAATACTAATCCCTTTCCCCAAAGAATCCTGGGAGCTGTACTTCTGTGGACTGTCTAGGGGAAGATTCAATGGGGTGCTTATGTCCCCACCAATTATTTTCTGCCCCACCGATTCCTTTCCACATGCAGTGGGTCCCGCCAATTCTGTTGCAGAAGCGGGACCCACCACTAACGCAAAGGAGATTTAGCACTTGCTAGGGGAAGCCCCAAAATGAGCAGAAATACTTGTTTCTGGAAGGAGGCAGGTTGACAGAGCTCCCTTATGTGCCCTATTGGATTCTGCCCTTAGGTCCCTTCACAGAACTACAGCTAAATTGTTGTTGCAGAATTTTCAGAATTCCCTGTGGAATCATAGAGTTGGAATGGATCTCAAAGGTCGAAAACACACAGGCATGCTGGGCCTCATGTAGGTCTTATTGCTCAAGCAAAGTTCTACAGAGTTGAAAAGCCATCTTATTCTCCTTCCTGCCCAGGAGGAGCGAATGCTCAAGCCTTGGTAGGGTGATTCTAAGGTTCTTCACTGAGAAGCAGTAGTGACACAGCTCACCACATGGCGCAATGGTCAGCAGTACTTGACATCTGTCCAGACTGAGTATATCTGAAGGACTGCCTACTCCCACATGAACCTGCTGATGATTGCCCAATAGTAGCAATCATCATCAGAAGCCCTGCTCTATGTTCCAACACCAACAGAGACATGCTTGGTAGTGACATGAGACAGGGCTTTTTTAGTGGAAGCTTCTGACATGCTCTCCCTGGAAAACTCCTCTCCAGAGGATGAGCTGGAGCCTCCTGACTTGGATGTCCCCTGGGAAGAAGCCACTTCAGGAGATCCTGGGATGGACCAAAAGGGTCCTGGACCCTTGGGAGAAAGGGCTTCCAATCTTCCCCTTGAAAAATGAAAAGCTCTGCTCCTCAGTCAGAGGAGGATGCTAAGTCACCACCGAGCTCCCAAGAACACCAGTTCCTGAAAGTATAGGCTGTCATGGCCAAGTGAAGGACTGCCTGCTTGCAGATTCCTCAAGAGTAAAGATCTTCTTGTAAGCAAGGCTCTCCTCATAAGTAGGACTTTTGCCAACAAGCCTATAATGAACTGCAGCTGAGCCCTGAGTGGGGCTCTGGAAGGTCTGTCTATAAAAATAAGTAGCCAAGACATTTTTACTAAATAGCTTTAAACGGTTGTTAATCCTTTTCTTTTGATGCTTTTTGATGATTGTTTTAAAGATTTTTATTGAGCTTTGTTAATTGTATTAAAATATGTGTTTAGGGTGATAAACTATAATAGAGATCCTTTTGAAGGACCACAGAAGATATATACATATTTGTTATAAAATAAATAAATGGCAGGAGAATATTATTCTCTCTATTTCGGGGGAAATATTGCTTTTAAGAGAAGTACCTCAGTTTCCATTAACTGATATGTTTATTTCTTTTTCTAGGAGGAAACTCAAAATACAGCAAGATCCTTCTTGAATTTATAAAGTTGCTTTCTTGTGTTGGAAGCCCTTTGTGCTTGTAATACATAGGAAATTATCTGTCAATTTATGAGGTGATATTACCAAATGCATAATAACACACACAACAGAAGCATTGGAGGGAAACCATTTTTCCTCATTATTTCACCAAGTGCAGATGAAGAAAAATATGATCACAACAATGTTCTTCAAATGAACAAAATTGTTGCTATTGCAGGCAATGTGAAATAAGATGTTGAGGCAAAGCACTGGAAATTAAAATGAGATGTTTAAATGGGAGAGTTTGCTGCTATAAATGCAAACAGGTTGTTTCTCTGTAATATGATTTCTCACCTAAGTATGGGGCCATATCTTATAGCTTTACAAATCTGTGATAATTTCCTTCAAGTTACTTTTATAGCTGTGTCATTAGATTCACATTGGTTTGTTACAGCAAAAATGTTTAAAACAGATGTAACTGTTAAAGTTACATTATGAATTTTACAACCTGAGGTTTTATGACATAGAAAAGAAACTTCCAAGCCACGAAGGCCAAACAGAAGAGTAAATATAGATGGCAGGTCTTACAGTGACATATTATTGTACAAACCATCAGAAACATAAAGGCTGCCTCTACAAGAGGCATTTAAAGCTCTTTCAAGGCGCATTAAAAAATTTACCTCTACAAGAACGGAGCGCAAATTGGGCGTAGAGGCGCGTTTTCTCTCCGATTATGCGCATTATCGAATGCACGTTAAATAGCGAGTTTTATTTTGCTCCGGCCATTAAAGCGCATTTTGACTATGTGAACAAGCGATTCTCCGCATTAACTACTTGTAAAGCGCATTGAAACAACCGGTAAGGTCACCAGTTGAGTGCTCAATTACCTCCTGCATACAAGCATTTACGATAAAGCGCTTCAGCGAATATACGCATAATCGGCTAACCAGGCGTCAAACGGAATCCATCTAGAGGGGGTCAAAGATGAATACATGAGACTGGATATTCACTGGGTAGGTGCAAAATGCAGGTGCCAGTAATTTGGACATTCAGAAGCTGTTTAGGGAAGGATGGGTCATGCAATGCCCACCAAGGCTATATTTTGGACCCTGGAACAAGTCTTACACTTTTAATCTATGTAATTCAAAATGCTGCTCCTTATGGCTTAAGCTCCTTTTGACTCCTAACTATTTATCTAAATTAGAATAATATCGTAGAGATGCATGCCACCCTTTTGACCAGAGACCAAAGACCGGACTCACTACTTTTGTAGCAAACAGGTTCATTAGTAAGAACATAGAAAGCTGTCCTATACTGAGTCAGACCATTCATCCATCTAGCCTAGTTCTGTTGACACTGACCAGCAGCAATGGCTCTTCCTGCCCTACCTAGAGATCACAAGAACTGAACCTGGGACCTCATGCATGCAGTTCTACCTTGTGTTCCTCCATTGTTGCCCTGGATCTCAGTGCATGTACCTTACCCTTGTAGGAAGGACCGAAAGAACTGAAAATGTTACCTCACGTTGCTACAAGTTCTCAGCATAAGAATCTGTTTTACGTTAGACTGCTACCTTCTGAGATGTATTTAGGAAACAATGGGATTTTATATAACTCCACTCTAAAATTTCCATTCTATCCAGCTTCGTTTTATAAAAGGTCCATCAAAGCAAACTTGATTGAGATATTTTGGCATTGTCTTTTAAGATCATAAAGAGCAGGGAGGCATCTTCAGTTTCATTCTGTACATCAGTTTTCCTCAAATTTCCCTCAACTTTAACATGGTGAAGTCTGTCCCGGAGCCCCTTTCATTTTCGAGGCATCGCTGTGCCGGCATTTGCTGCGCTGTGATCACATGTCTCTGAATGCAGTATCCTTTGTTTTTATAGCACCAGTCTGTGCCATACACTATACGTTTGTATTGTGTTGCAATTGTGATACATGTGGAAGGTGTTTGCTAGGTAATATAGGCTGTATTTATAATGGGATTTTGTGTCAATTTTGTGTCACATGCAATTGGGGACGTACAAATTGTGTAAAATCTGTTCAGTCGGTGCTTTGTGGATTGTGCAGTGTCGTTCATTCTGGCGTCCGTTTACAGGCGGATTTTAAAAAATGGTATGTGGAAAAATATGCAAATAATCCCGCAAGGAAGTTTGCAACAACAATTTACATAATTTGTGTTAGTACATAACATTTAGCGTGTTGTCCCCCATTCCATTCAACTTTCCCTGTGTATATTTGCTAGCATGGCATATGTCTCAGCAGAAACATGTGTATTTTCCTGCAAATGCAGTTGCGTAAATTTCAGCAAGGTAAAATAAAAAATTACGGAGGTCTGCGGACTCTCCATTGCCTGGAGATGCCAGTCCGTAGCAGAGTCTGCAGGTCAGATTCTTAGCAACCCGAACTTATTTTAGTCAGTCTCTAATTTCTCTAGCATGCCTAGTGCAACGTATAGTGTTGTTACTGTGGGAAGTGGTGCTAAAGTCATGTGGGCTGTGACCTCCAAGCACCTACGCCTTTGTAGAGCTACACAGAAGATAACTTCCAGGCTCTTTGAAATGGTTTATCTCTCTCTACCATTAAGTGAAGGGAATGAATGGGACAAAGGAAAACTTCCCTGAATGCTTACCCCATCCAGCTCCCCCCCCCCTTGATCTTCTCCCTTTATGGAGGTGGGCACCAATGTGCAAGTACTTTCTTTGCTTTTGCGTGCCAGCCTCTTGAGCTGATCCACGCTGCTTTTGCCCATCAGTGAAATCCCCCACCCCTCCCAAAGGAACTGCGTGCAACAAGGGCCTTGTGCACCATGCACCGCTCCATCCCATTGCTCTGGGGAGTTGATAAGAAAATGGTGTGTCTTTTGCTGTTCGCTAAAGAAATGTGCCATGACTGTACTGCTTTGTTGGGGCTCCCATAATTTCTCTCTGTAGTCTTGTGCCCCCACTTGGAGTTTCAGAGCTACTTTGACTTTCTAGGCACCTTGCTGTCTTTTGCTGCAGCTTAGAAACAGCAGGGACTATTAAATGTTGAGAGTTCTTCCCCTTCTCCTTTCTCCCAAAGTCCACCTAATGTCCCTCTCTCTCCCTCCACCAACATGTATTCTGCAACCCTGCCCCTCCAAAGCAACAAGAAAGCCAATGCCCCCTTTCTCCCATGCTACTCCAATCGTCATGTGTCAAGCATGGAACCCCCCCTTTCTCTCATGCTAGTCCAATCGTCATCTTTCCTCTTCCCTTGCTTGGCAACCTCCCTGCCCACTTACCTCAGAGTAAGCACCCCGGAGGTCAGTGGGACTCACTTCTGAGTAGACATGTATATGGTTGTGTTGTTAGCTCCTACCAGGTTTTGAAGGGGTAATTGGGAAGGCTTCAACAGGCATTGGAAACTTTATTTCCTTCAAAGGAAGAATGAATACTGGATTAGATGGGCCTGTCTGATCCAGCAAGGCTTTTCTTATGTTCTAATGAAGAAACATTGATTTAACTCTCAGTTTGTTTTGTCACACCAAACCTACCTCATGCCACAGAGTTGTGCAGTGCTCTGCAGGTTCATTCCTTCAGATAATTTAATTTTGAAAATACAGTTATTCACAGCCACACAGCTGTGTAGCTCGTTGAAAAATAGCATCCAAAAATAATAATAATAATCCAGTCTGGTCAATGACCGTCAGCAAATGGAGGATAGATGGTAATAGTAAAGTAGTAAAATGTCCTTGTAACACAGTGAAATGCCCAACATATTTCAGTATGACAATGTTCTGGGGCAATTTTAAGAATGGTTTTCCTATTAAGGCAGTTAAGATGTTGCCTTAATTGGAAAACTAGTTGTTGAAAGTGCACCTTAGATGGTCTTACAAGTTTGGCATTTTACTGTTATAAGATAATTTAACTATTTTATAAATACAAAGTGACAGCACTATTTTGAGGTGTTGCTTCAAAAAAGGGTTTTTTGTTTTTGTTTTGCTTCCTTGTTTTTGGTGATGAACTCTTGTTTTATCCTTTAGGGTTTCCAAGCACAAATCAGCTGTGGAATGTAGAGTTCCATCAATGGTATAATCAACAGAGTCACATGGGTTCATTTCTTGATGGACTTCACTATCTCCATTTATAGAGATGGATTTCATGTCTGAATGCTTCTCCATACATTTTTTAAAAATCTAATCTGTTGATGATCTTCATCTTTTTTAATATGGGGGAATATTAAAAATGCAATTCCACACTTACTATTCTAAAATAGTGCATTCCAGTAAACACTTTACTGTGTAGTTCTGTTAATGGTGTAGCTCTGCTCTAAACTATTGGCCACATCTTGTGGCAATGAATTCATTCCCAGAGTTTGTTTTTTCCATCCTATTCTTCTGTGTGCATTCAGAGATGTTTTTACTGAGCTGAGTTATAGTGGCTGGGGATTAAACCTGATATACAAGATGTTAATCTTGTGGTAATTTGTTTTTTTAAAAAAATAATAATAATCCTGTTTTATATGGAGGACATTTTAGTGTTTATTTTTATGCTTTTGAATATGTAGAAAAATGTTTTGCTGCAATGTGCCCTCAACCCTAATATTAGGGCAAGATTGAAGTTCAAATAAAATGAAATCAAACAGTTTTTAATCCATCAGCTTCTTAGTACTTACAAAATATTTGAACTGCGTTCTACATATTAATTAACAAAATATTGGAGCTATGTATAGACATCTAAATTAATGTCTAGCCAATGACATTAGAGGGTATCAACCAAGCTTGTAGTAACTGATAATAGCTACAAGCATCCTTGAAGTAATACTGACACTATTACCTACTATGTGCCACATATTCTTTCTTCTCTGTGTTTGGGCATTTTATTTCTTGGCCACAAAGTGAGCCTCGTCTCTAGATCATGTCTGAATTGCTGTTTTGCTTTCATGCCCTGACTGCCCTGTCTGGTAATTCTGGTTTCCAGCATTTCATGAAACCTAGTCTATCATGTTTCCTCTTTTACTCTGCTGTCTTTATCTTGATCTTTTCAATTTGGCCATGACCAGAGGCATTACTAGGCACTTAAAAGTTTCAGGGGCCTATATTTCAAGAACCTATATTTCAATTGGCATCAATGGAAGATTTTTTTCTAAGCTTAATTACCATGTGGAGGGGAGGATTTTGAGGTGCCACAGTACACAGGGAAAGGAAGGTTAATCTTTCCTTCCCCAACTGCGACCCCCCTGGAAACCTCACATGCTGCATGGCAGGTAAATTTAGGGAAAGGCTCTCATTGGCACCAATGGGAAGAGGGTGGATTGGATTCTGATCAGAGTTACATCTTTAAACTCCCACATAAAGTAGTAACTCCTCTATGTGGAAAGATTACAATGCTCTTAGTTTAGAAAAAGTGTGAGTAAGACATCATAGAGGTGTATAAAATTATGTATGGTGTAGAGAAGGTGGATGTGGAAATGGTTTTCTCCCTCTCTTACATTACTAAAATCCAGGATCATCCCATGAACCTGAATGGTGGGAGATTCCAGCTAAATAAAAGGAAGTACTTTTTCACACCATACATACTTAAACTTCAGGGCTCAAGATGTAGTGATAGCTGTCAAACTGGATGGCTTTGAAAGGGGATTAGATAAAGTATTGGAGGATACTAATTATATAGGTCTTTGGTCTAATCCAACATGATTCTTTGTATGTTCTTACTGCAAATTATCTTTTATATAGCATTAACTTTTCATGTCAGGTTTAGGACATCTCAGATCTCTACCACGTTCACCTCTCAATGTATGCTGAGAACTTTGGTATAATAGGCCTCTTCGAATCTGTTTGGGTGCCTCTACAAGAGCGATTTGAACCTCTTTCAAGGTGCATTACAGATTTTACCTCTACAAGAGCGGAGCACAAATTGGGGGTTGAGGCGCTTTTTATCTCCGCTTATGCGCATTATTGAATGCATGTAAAATAGTGAGTTAAAATTTACCGTGAGATTTAAAGCGCCTTATGGCCATGTAAACATGTAATTCTCCGCATGTAAACAACTTTAAAGCGTGTTTCATACAGCCCGTAATGCGCTTCACCGCCTCTCGTGAATAGGTATTAGGAGTAAATGCACTTATCCGTAAATGCACATAATCGGGCAACCGGGCATCAAAGCGAAATCTTGTAGAGGGGACCTTTGTCAATTTTTAAAAAATTTCCACCTAGCTGTAGGCTGGATAAACTTCTGCTAAACAGTTGATCGGACTTTAAATTGGGCATTCAATTCCAGATGTGTAAAGCCTCCATGTTTGGGAGTGATGTGTACAAATTAAATTATAATACTTTGAACTGGAAAAGAAAATATTCGCAAAATCTCAGACATTGTGTGCACTGTAATAAATGCTAGTCATAGTAGAAAAGCGGGTCTGCAATGAAATGTTACAGTGGGCAATACCCAATGTTACCCCTACTTAGAGTACATCCATTCAAATAAATGGGACTTGAGTTGGTCATGACTAACTCAAGTCCCATTCATTTCAATGAGTCTACTCTAAGTAGGGCTACTGTTGGATACAACCCAGTGTAAATGATTTGGCAAAGCTAATCTGTTGTTGGCATTGCATGCATCAAGAAAGGGAAGACAGAGGGTCACCCTCTAAGGCATTTGTTTTTCATAAATGTGGTAGAAGACACTATGTAGCACCAAAAATTAGGGAGGAGACAGAGAGGGAGGGAACTCAACACAGATCTCAGTTGATTAAAATGAGCCCAGCATGTTTCAGGTGCAACCCCCCCTTCTCTACAGGCAATTCTCCTTGCCCTGTTCTTTCACAGAGTGGTACCACTTGTGAACAGTTTGATTCCCCCCATCTCACTCCCCCCCAAAATGACTGGAGCAGCGCCATTTTAGCGCTTTAAAAAAAAACCCTCAGAAAACCAACTCTTCTGGGTTACATCAATATTTGATGGGGTTTGCTGCTGCGTGCAGGCAAAGTTGTGCTATGAAATGCCCACTAGAGGGTAATGTCCCATTCAACTGCATTGCGGCTGTACAAGCCATGTGGTCGCTGCTCTCTTCCTCATGTAATTACTAATTATAGCTCATTGCAGAAACGGAAGAGAAGCAGGAAGCAGAGCCACAGTAAGGGAATATGATTTCGCCCCATCTGAAGGAGTTCTCAATGAAATATATACTTAAGCATGTCTATTTGGCATGAGGACACTTCTCTGTATTTAGACAGAATGCCATTAAATTCTTAGCATGTGTATTTGGCTCTTACTGCATTTGGAAGCCCACGCTTACAGAAGCAAAAGAAGCCAGGTTATGAAAATCTGTTGCAATTCCAAATAAAACCATTCTTCTTACTTGTATTACGAGATACTTAACAATGGTGTCATCATTCTCCCCACCCTGAGGTTCCACACCCTGTGAAATATCGAAAATGAAAGTCATCTTCTGGTGCCAGTCGGAGAAGAACATGGAGGTTGAAGTTCAGAGTTGAGAAGTTCAATCAATTGCAATTCATAAATGATTCCAAACCCAAACAGAAACTTGAGATGCTGTTTGCATCAGTAACGACTTAACTTTTGGCAGATGCAAAAAAAAAAAGGGGGGTGGAGAACACCCTCAATCTCTCTTCCTGTTCTTATTGTTCTTTCAAAGAAAAGAAACGGTTCAAATGTGCTTTCTTTTGTTGCTGAGTCCAGGCATCTACTCATGCTAGATTCTACTAAGAGTAAATGGCCACCAATTTGGATGGCTTTAAAAGGGAGTTGGATAAATTCCTGGAGGAGAAGGCTATCAGTGGCTACTTGTCCTGATGGCTATGTGCTGTTTCCAGTGTCAAAAGGAGTAAGCCGATATACACCAATTGCTGGTGGAAATGGGTGGAAGAGTGCCATTGCACCGTGTCCTACTTTTGGGTCCCTGGTCAACAACTGGTTGGCCACTGTGTGAACAGAGTGCTGGACTAAATAGACCCTTGGTCAGATCCACATGGCTCTTCTTATGTTCTTAAATCCTAGTCATGCAACGTTCCCTTTTAGCTAAAATTGCTGGTAGCCACTATGGCCCTTTCTGTACCTACAGCCCTTTTGCAATGGAGTGGGGTGATTGTGAGTTTTCCCGCTTCCATGATCAGTACTCATGGGGCACATGTGAGTGAAGTTTCCCGCAATGACAGGAGTGCCATTGCGGGAGGACATGTGCACCCTGACAGCGCTTCTGCATGTGGATAGGCAGAAGTGGGTGGGGCTATGCAGATGACGCAGCTACGGGGCTTTTTTTAATGACTTGTAAGGATTGCGCACGAATGCAAATGCACAGGAACACGTGGGGTGGATAGGAAGTCCAGCAAAAATGCGCTGCTGCACACAGATACGTTTGTATTTTTTTAAAAAACCTACACAGCCTCAGCGCCAAAACACAACAATACACATCCAAAACATGCGGTGAAATTGGCGGCCGGGTACACTTCCACACACCTCCGAAACCGCTGGACACACCCCTGGAAGCTGGGTGGCTGATCGCTGAGCCAGGAACTTGCGCCGAACAGCAACAGCTTTGTGAAGGGGGGCACACCAGCCACGGACTTCAGGATTGTAGCGAGAGAGCTAGAAAAACTGTGACAAAAGCAGTCAGTGATATTCCTCAATAACTGAGAGGTGGACCCGAGTTCACTGAGGGAGCAGGTGAACATCATGTGGCCCGTTAGTGACGACTACAATACAATCCTGCAATAAACGGCTGGTGTTGACACCCTATGTCTTTCCCATATAACACTCCCATTTAATACCACCGTTTCACGTATCAGGGCAATATTCAGCCACTTGGTGCAGGAGGCCAGAGTACAGCTCTGCAATATAAGTCTAAGACAACCTTCTCCAACCTCCAAATGTGCTGGCTAGGAATGATGGGAGTTGTGTTTTGAGAATTAGGTGGGGACCAGGTTGGAAAAGGCTGGCATATGTGTTGAAATGGTGAGATGGGCAATGCGCCATGTTTTCTACTTGGAAGGTTGTTTTCAGGTAAGCAGAGTAGAGCTGGATATCTCTGATTTACTTCTAAAGCAGAGGTGGGGAAACTCTTTCAGTCTCAGGACCAAATTCAATTTTGGGGAACCTCTTGGAGGCCGCATTCCAGCCATGGGTGAGGCTGAAGGCAAAAGGCATGGGGCCAAAAATGCAAAAAATTACCCGTCTAACATAGCTTAAATATCTTATTGCCAGTCGCTAAGCCTTAGGAGGGAGTTTCAACCTTTTAGAATAGGGGGAGTTGCACAAAAGCCAAGAACCCAAGCAATTCATGATTAGGGAAGTGGGCAAGGCTAGGGAAAGGGTGGTCTCTTTTGAGGGGCCCAGGCAGGCTAGACTGAAATCCCAGCAGAGCTGGATTTGGCCCCTAGGCCTGAGGTTCTCCTCTCCTGTCCAAAAACAGAGCTTTAGGTTTGGCGGAGCGAAGCCCTGTTGATTAAAGCAGCTAAATCAGCTTCATATGATCAAGCTGTAATAAAGAAATTCAGCAATGACCCAACCTGAATAAAGGGGTTCATGATGTAAGGTCCCACTCTGAAGATTTCAAAGAAAAGGGTGAACAGGCATTTGTTGAAGATGCAGAGATTTTTGCGTTTTCGTTTAGTAAATCAAATTATATGATGTATTGGAGTTCTTCCAGCTCAAGCTGTCTATTAGCCAGATGTCCCAGAAAATATTTCAAACCATTTGGAGAAATATAAGGCTATATCTTTGGAAAAGACTCCCTTCTCCAATAACCCTGCAGTGCAAAAGTTCTTGGCTTCAACTAAGTGTTCAGCACTCTGTTTGTGTCTCTTTGGATCATGAACTGGCAATCCTTGGATACACTCGGCAGCTATTTTGGCAATTGCAACCATTGCTGCAATTATGGAAATGGTTGGGGAATGTATCCATGAACCTCTGGCTCATATGATATACTTCTCTACACTAATGTATACTCAAGAATATATATATATATATATATATATATATACACACACACACACACACACACACACACCATCTTTCCCATACATCTTGGCAACAGTACTGAGCCCAGTATTTGTGGGTGGTTATTTTCCCCCCAGGCTTCTAATTCTGGACATTCCACTTTTGGATTTTGCATATTTGGAAATGTAAATACAAACATCAGTCCTGGTGTCTGTCTCCACACCTTACTGCCACTGCTACCCATTTTACCTGTTCTCCCCATCTTTAGCATGCTACTATGTTACTGTTCAGCAATTCGTTAAGTACATGCCTGTGCTTTACATCCAAACCATGCCATATAACGCTCAGAACATGAGGAACAAATATGATGGCAGTGATCGGGCTATTGGAGTAAGCTGGGGAGGCTCTGAAATAACCCCCAACCTGCTTTGGGAGCCCATTTGAACCAAGCAGCTATATACTTGCTGCGTTGACTTGGCCCTAAAACCACACATCTGCCATGACATGACCAAGCTTTGCATGGCAGTAGACATCTCTTGGATGCAAGGTGGAATGCCACCACCAATCTTCTTAACATGCCTCTAGCTGGAGTGCTCATGGCACTGTTGGAGGCCAAGCTGATGGCTCTTATTGATTATTTTGTCTGGAGGTTTTCATCCCACTGTAATTTGGCTGAGTTTAAGGAGAAGCCAGCTATAGCGGGGGGATGGAGGCTGTTTCTTGCTGCATTGCACAATCGCTGGCACAGAATCTTCCAGCAGCAAGCACAAACTCCCTAAGAAAACACATGCTTAGCCATAATTTCCTGCCTTTCTTTCTGTTTCAGCTTCACAGAGTTATGCATGCTGTTTCTTAGGACTTAGCAGTTTTCTGAAAGACATTAACAGAAGAGTGTCTGGACGACGGCTGGGTTTCCCTTTCAGCTTGTACACATATCCTTCATCCATCCCTTTTGTCCGTCTTTAATTTGCACGTAAAGAGAGTTAAGTGGTTGGGGAGGGGCGAACATGTATGGATGAACTAGAGTCTCACTGTAGGCTTGTTCAGTCTTACCCATGGTGAGTATCACTGGGCACAGCAGCTGCCTTCAGGGGAATTTCATAGAGGCAGGCAGGCAGTCAAACAACCCTGCCTTGGATACTTATCAACCACACAAGGAAAAATCAGGGAAGGGTGAACAGTTGTGCAGTGGCAAATCTTACCCACCTCCAAAGAGTGTGGACAGAAGAATCCAGTATGACCAGCAACAATGCAGGCAGGGGTTATTCTTGCTGTAATTGTTAACAGAGGCCTAATCTACACCAAACAAGATATTGCACTATAAAAGCGGTATTAAAACGATATATAAAAGGCAGGAGCCACACCAAGCAGGATATAGCAGTATGAAAGTGGTATGTCAATGGGCCCAACAGTTGTCAGTGCAATACCGCTATTGATGTATAAAGCAGTAGTGTGGCTCCTGCCTTTTATATACCACTTTCATAGTGCAATATCCTGCTTGCTGTAGATTAGGCCAGAGAGACAAAGCAAGTTTTGGCTTTCATTTTACCAATAAAGAACACAGGGCATCATTCCACATCGATGCTCCCATCAGCTTCTGTTGGGAGTAACCTACATACATTCCTATTAGAGGTAGCAGCAGTTTGTGTCTTTGGCACTGAATCTAAACCAGAGGTCCTGTCTTGCAGGGCCAGGCCACCCATGAAGGTGAGGTGCCTGCATCAGGTGGCATTGCAGGAGGAACAGTGAATTCTGCTACCCTGCCCCCCTCCACAATCCCCAGCACTTGACACAGTGAGAGAGTGGTCAGCGGGGCTCTCTAGAGCACCCACCCACCCTCTCTTTCCCTCATCACACACTACTGGAAGAAGTGCTGCAGAGAGCTTACGCAGGTTTAGCAAGAGTCCTCCGTGGAGCCAACATGGCAGCAAAGTTAAAGGGGATACAGGATGCGGGAAGGGGATGTGCATGTGGCGGCAGAGCGTTTTCTTCTTGCCTCAGATGGTGAGAGACCTTGCACTGGGCCTGCTCTCTTGAGACAATGAGATGAGTTACCCTAGAATTATCTTACTTCTATGCTCTCAACATTCCAAGCACTTGGAAGCTTCTAGGGCCTAAAAGCTCCCAGAGTAATTTTGTTGTTTTTAAATTATTTTTGTTTCGATTCACAAACTCATATACCTCTGCATGCCTAGGAAGTCTCCCAAGTATGTAGTAACCACAACCTAATTCTCGGTGGCCCCAATTCACTTCCAAAGCGATAGGTACTCGGTCATCCATTTCACTATTCTCAGGAACTGCAGCCTATAACCACCATAGAGCTGGGATCCAATTTCTTCTGTGTCTGCTGTCTGCGGCCTTCTGTTTTAGTTTGGGAGTAAAACGGTGGGAGCAGATATGAATGGACCTGTCTGACCATTTCTTCAGAGTTTCTACTGGAAACTTGCGTATGATGCATGCTTTTTGTTTCGTTTTGAGATGGCATAAAGAATGAGTATGGCTAATGAGCACTGCCCAAGGTGTCATCTGTGAACTTCTGCAAGGACCAGGCATTACACACAGTGCAACGTTTCTGAAAAACAGCCTTAAGGGCTTTGCCCATTAAAAGACAAAACCAGAACACTTTCAGGACTGAGTCAAACTCTTTTCAGCAGCTTCTCGTGCATGACCGGAGGTGTGGATTTTATGTGCAACTCATAAAGAAAGCTCTCCAAGTTGCAAATAGTGTGTACTATCAGGTCACAGTAGGAGGGAAGGTGAACATGTTTGGCCAAAGGCATTAAACATGAGCACATATGAGAATCCTGCTTCTGTTTCATGCAGAGACTATATCTGCTCTGATGGCTTTAGGCTGAAATCCTATACATACATTGCTAGGAATAATAAACCCTACTAAACACAATGGGGCTTACTTCTGAATACACATACATAGGATTGGATTGTTAGTTCACTATCTGTAGTGATTAAAGCATTCATTAGAAACACAGCTTTCATATTCCAGCAGGACTTCCCAAGACTTTTTGAAACTTTACCAAATATCTTGCACAAAATGCTTTAGTATGGTGTTCCATTATTTGTTTCAAACATATTGGGCTGGATCCGATGTTGGCCATGCTCTCCTGGAACAGAAACTGCTAGTGTGATGCATGTTCCCTCCTCCCTGTAGCCCCCTCTGGAGACTATTTTTGGGGCACATAGCAGGCTGCAGAGGGGAAATGAGGATGGGGGAGACCACAGATGTGATGATGGCTCCAACTCATTATGCACAGTCAGCTGGCATGTGGGTAACATTCACATTATGTCCACCTTGCCCAAGGGTCTTTATGCATTAAAAAGGCATTTGTTGTTTCTTTGCAGTAGAGTTTTCTTTCTTCACTTACAGCAAATGCCAAATATACCACATCTCCTTTCAAGACAGTGCTGCAGTTTTGGGAACATTCTATTTTATGAGCAAATTCCTCCATTTAGTATCTAAGACCACATTACTCTTCCCCCAATAGTACATTCATTGTCATAGTAATTAAAGTGTGATGTGTGGCCTCATGAATGTGCCAGGCATCAGTTGTAGCTTCCAAAAAGTTTGGTACCTCAATGTAGAGCAAATTGCAGTAAGCAATCCCCAAGATGACTGTGGAATGGATGACAAAAGTAAAGTCCCCCATCTTCCAGGAGAGTGTGTGATCAATGTGTAGCTGAAAATGCTCCTATGACAACTGTTGTTACCTAACTGTCCAAAAGGAACACCATGTCCAGCAGAATGCCTAAACCAGAGATCTGATCCTGTGGGGAGAATATGAATTCTGACAAGACAGGCAATTCCACCTCATAATGGTCAAATCACTCAGCCACCATAATTCCCAGTTTACCTAAATTAAGGCTGCGTTCGAACAACACATTAGTCAATGGTGGAATGAGTAGCCAGCTCACAGTTGGTTATTTTGCAGGTACTCCCCACAAACAACATGTTCCCTACACAACTGTGGGTGGTTGGGGCTGGCATTGAATGGACTAATAGTCAACTTGGCATTTGACTGACACAGCCCCCACCCCTCTCCCTGCCCTCCCTCCTCCCTCAGTCCTCCTGGTGCTATCCCAGCAGCCTCTGCAATTTGTGCCGGCTGTAGCAGAGCAGCTGGAGCTGTTTTGGCCACTCTTGCCCAGGAACTCTGTAGCCAGCCTAGATAGCCAACTCAACCCTGCAAAATAGTCCACTGGCTCAGTTCAGACAACACGCTAACCAATGATTGTGAGACTAGTCAACTCTGCAGCGGGTTGTGTTTCTCAGTTGGTTATTTTGGGGAAATAGTCAACCGTGGTGTGTTTTTTGCCCAAGAAACAACACAATAACCAACCGTTAACTGCTCAACTCACGGTTGACAACTTAAACGACCATTGACTAATGTGTTGTCCAAACTGAGCCTAAATTAAAGTTAGCTCGTTTACATGCAGCCCATTACAGCTTCCAAAAACTGACTCAGGAACGCAATGGCTGCTTCTAGATTATTTATTTATTATTATTTCCAGTATTTTTATCCTGCTTTTCAGCCAAAAAACCCGTCCCAGTGCAGCTCACAAAAATGAATAATGAGACAATCCTTGCCCTCAGACTTATAGTCTAAAAGACATGACACAAAAGGAAAAGAGATTGGGAGGAAGGAGGAAGAAAGTAAAATGCAGGCACCAGTTCTTGGTTTCAACGTTCTTATAGGTGTTCTTTCTGACAGGGAAGGGCGAAACCAGCTGTTCCTTCCCTGGCTGATGTATGGGGCCAACCACAAAATAGTACAGTACAACCATAAAACAGTGTTATAAAGCCATACAAATACAATAAGACAGACTGTGCAGTTTAAAATGCCCAGACAAACACAGTTTTGACCTGGTGCTGAAATGATTGTAAAGTTGATGCCAGTCGCACCTCCAGGGGTAGGGTGCTACAACAGAGAAGGCTTTTTCCCTAATTGTCATTTAGCAAGCATAAGGTACTTTGAGAAGAGCCTCTATTGCAGATCTTAGAACAGGGGCAGGCTGGTTTAAGGAGAGGTGTTCCTTTAACTATTTGGATCCCAAGCCATTTTATAGAAAAGCAGCAGCATCTTGAAGCAGATAGGCCCCTCAGAATTGGTGTAATATGGTCCCATCTGGCTACACCTATTAAATTCTTATAACCACATTCTGCACAATTTAAAGCAACCTTCCCTAACTTGGTGCCCTCCAGATGTTTTGGCCTTCAACTCCCATCAGCACCAGGCAGCATGACCAATGGCTATGAATGCTGGGAGTTGTCGTCTAAAACATCTGGAGAGTATCAGATTGGGGAAGGTGATTTAAAGCTTCCAGAACATATTCAAGGGCAGCCCCACATGTGATGTATTGCAGTTGTCCCATGAGGAAGGTACCAGAACATAGACCACTGTGGCCAAACTATTCCTATCCAGAGGCAGTCCAACACACCAAGCCCTCAGTTTGATGGCGCCTCTTCCACCGCACAGCAGCAGCTGGAGGGGCAGCTGGGGTGGCAGCCCCCCTACTCGAAGGTACTTAACAAAAAAATTAATGGGGGGGGGACTGTGGAGGTTGTGCTGCAAGCTTATGGCTTGCTGCTCCACCCCCTTCCCTGCCCAACCCGCTTTGCTCTAAAAATGTCAGGGTAAATGCCCAACTTTTTTACAGCAGAGCAAAGGGCCTTTGCCCCTAGATGGCTTCGCACTGGTGGCAGCGTCATGTAACCCAACTGCCGCCAGTGTGAAGCCAGCTCGATGGAATGTGTCCATCTAGAGGTACCCCAAGACACCTGGGCCTCCAGTGACAAAGCTGTCTGATGATGCCATCTGAACCATCCCTTAAAATTCCATGAATGGGGCAGGGTGATTGCACAATTAAAGCATCATCTGGAAGCACCCATAGAGCCCAATCACATTGAGTGATGGAGTTACCATTGCCTCTTCCTCCACACTTATGGAAACTCGTCTTTCCAAATCTGAAAGAAACAGTAACCTTGTGGATTCTTGAAAGACATAATTATACAGTCAAATTAGAGATATTAGGTGGCGAGAGGCTCAGAAATTGAGCAGAGAGGTAAAAGCTCTGGTATTTTCATGTATACACATTTTCTAAAAATCTTTCCAATCTTGACACTTTACAAAGATGGTATTTTTAGAATTGACCTCATTAACACTGGATTTAAGTGCCAGTCTACAAGAATTTCACAATACTGTTAGATTCTTCGCTCCAACTTTTGGGACTACCCTACCCATTAAGAGTTCTAACAGAAAAAAAATCATTATTTATGAAATACCTTGTTATAATACCTTCTCCGTGAGCCCCTGCCAAAGGAAGTGAGGCAGGTGGCTACTAGGAGGAGGGCTTTCTCTGCTGTGGCACCCTGGCTGTGGAATGAGCTCCCTAGAGAGGTTCACCTGGCACCTACATTATACTCCTTTCGACGCCATGTGAAGACCTTCTTATTCTCACAATATTTTAACAGTTTATTAACATAGTCTTTTAACTCCACTGTTTTAAATCTGCATTTTAAATTTATTTTAAATCTGCATTGCTGCATGGTTTTTTTTTACCCTGGTTGTGTTTTATATTGTATTTTTATATTGTGTTCTTATACTGTTTTATACTTTGAGTCTTGTTGGTGGCTTTAACTTTTGTGAACCGCCCAGAGAGCTTCGGCTATTGGGTGGCATATAAATGTAATAAATAAATAAATAGGCCATATTTCCACAGAATCTCTTGCAGTAAAGCCCCTCAAAATACTTTTTTCCCTACCAGAAGAGGTTGCTATCCAACCTTTTCATCCTTAATCAAATTGTTCTTGATTTAGATGTAATTGTCTGCAATGATGGACCCATATGATTTGATCCTGACAAAGAGAGAGAGAGAGAGAGAGAGAGGAAAAACGGCAAGAAGTTCCTCAAGTATTCGCAACAAGTGAATGAGAGTAGCTGCACCCCATTGTCTTCTTACTCACTTCATATTTCCAACATATGTTCTCCCTCAGCCTCGTCGTGGATTCTCAACTTGTAATTTTTAATAAAGACACAGACAGCCTGAGGGGACAAATTATTTGCCTGTATTCAACATGGCTCAGTGCTTTAAGAGGACAAGACAGGAACAGAAGCAACACTTTGCTTGGCAAGGAGGAAAACGCTTTTTAAAAACAAAAGGCAAAAGATACCACGATGTCAGTCAAATTCATCCTAAGAGCAAAGGAAGGAGAGCAAACTGGGATGTTGCACGTCTTGGTGGAAAAGGGCCAAGAACAGAGCTGGCTTTAGAGAATAGCATTTCAGAGAGATTTGTTTTTCCATAACCTCGCACAAATGCTGTGGTCTTCCAAAAAAGCAAAACAAAAACCAACAACACTATAACTCTAGCAGTTTCTGTCCTGAGCATGAACTTTCTGGGGAACTTAGGCCAGATCTACACCAAGCAGGATAGGACACTTTGAAAACGTTTTGAAAACTGAATATGGGGTGTGTCCTGGGCCCCAACAGCTGTCACTACTGTTGTAAACTGTTTTAAAACAGTAGTGTAGATCCTTTCTTAGAGTATGCTCCTAAGCATGTTGATCAAGGAGTACCAATTTTAATGGGACTATTGAGGGCCAAATTTATGGATGTAATTAATGTGCTTTTTCTTTTTCTTTTCTTTTGGTTATGTACATATATAACAGCCCTGGGGAAGTCTGAATAGCCCTTGGACTAGAGGGCAGTGAGGGGGAAAGAAGAGTAATGCTGGATCAGACCAGGAGCCCATCTAGTCCAACCAGCTGTCAGCCAGGGACCAACAAAGCAGGTCACGGTGCAACAGCACTGTCCCACCCATGTTCCCCAGCAACTGGTGTACATAAGCTTACTGCCTCTGATACTGGAGGAGGTACATAGCTATCAGGACTAATAACCATTGACAGCCTTCTCTTCTAGGAATTTATCTAACCCCCTTTTAAAGCCATCCAAACTGGTGGCCATCACCACATCTTGTGGTAGTGAATTCCATAGTTTAACTATGTGTTGTGTGAAGGAGTCCTTCCTTTTATCTGTCCTGAATCTCCCACCAATCAGCTTCATTGGATGACCCCATTGGGTTCTAGTATTATGAGAGAGGGAGAAAGATGTCTCTCTGTCCACATTCTCCACACCATGTGTACACCTCTATCATATCTCCCCTTATTTCCAAGCTAAACAAACCCAGCTGTTGTAACCTTCCCTCATAGGGGAGATGCTCCGGCCCTTTGATCATTTTAGTTGCCCTTTTCTGCACTTTTTCCAGCTCTACCATATCCTTTTTTTTAGGTGTGGTGACCAAATGGGGTTGCACCATAGATTTGTATAAAGACAGTATGATATTGGTAGTTTTATTCTTCATTCCTCCTCTAATGCATAACATGGGATTTGCCTTTTTCTTGGTCCCGACAAATATAGGCCCTATTTGCATGTTAAGGTGGCAAATCATGGGATCATCAACCCATAATTTGCCACAGTGTGTACCACCACTATTTTGAATATGCAACCTCTTGATTGGCCCAAACCTAGATACTAAGATCTAGTTTGCATTTAACAACAACCGATTGGGACAAGTGGGAGACAGCCAAGAGGGTTTTCACTCAACAACCCACTATTGGCTCCTGCTGAACGTGGCTTCTCCAGCTCGTCCCCAAATTTAAACTAATGGGTTGTTGTTATATGCAAAGAACACATATGGATTAATCGTGGATTAAACAACCCACAGTTAACCTAACAACTAATTGTAGGTTAACTGGGTTGTTTAACCCACAATTAACCCAAAGTGTCTGGTTTGGACATGGTGGAACATTATTTAACCCATCGTAGGTTAATGTGTCATCCGAACCCAGTCTATCACTATACTGCCTCTCTAGTCAATCTGCCCCAAGACTATTAAATACCATTTCCAATGTTCCCAAGCCTATTCTTGGATATATTTAAGGTTAAAAAGTGGGGGATCAGTAAACTTTAAGAGCATTACATTTTATATCTTTATACCTGCCATAGCAAATTTAGATAAAACATGATTATTATTTTTTAAGGATTGGAATGGGTGCCTTGGGCATGTACATTTGGTGAGAATATAACTTGAGCTAAAGATATAAACATGCCTCTGAGACATAATCACATATGGGCTGAAACAAGGAGAGGAATTATAACCCCCTTTCTATGATAAATGACACTTCTCTTCCTCGGTGCACATATCCGTTGGCTCTCCCCACCTCCCCCTACAGAAGATTTGGTTTCTGACCAACTATCCTGGGGGTGCGGTTTAAGATCCACCTGAAGCTCAATTCCTGACCCAGAAAAGTTTGTGCATTCTTTTTTAAAAAAAAACAGGCATAGAGTTCTTCTTGACCACATTTCTAATGCAACTGTAGGCAACCCAGTGCCCTTCAGATGTCTTGGACTACAACTTTTGGGGCTGATGGGAATTGTAGTCCAAACCATCTGGAGGGCTTTGGGCTGCCTACTGTGACCTAGGAACATAAGGTTCTGTGTAGGCTGACCAGATAAAATCCAGGTCAGGACTCATGTAACTTTAACAGTTGTAGAGAAAAGGGAATTTCAGCCAGTGTCATTTGTATGCAATTAGTTCCTGGTGAAATTCCCTTTTCTCTACAACTGTTAAAGTAACATGAGCCCTGACCTGGATTTTATCTGGTCAGCCTAGCTCTGTGCCTTATACAGATTCAGACCACTGATCCATCTAGCCCAGTAGTGTCAACACTGCCTGGCACAAGTGTCTCTCCAGGGTTTCAGGCATGAATTTTTCCAGTCCTACCTGGAAATGCCAGGGACCAAACCTCAGAACGTCTGCATGCAAAGCAGGTGCTCTAACACTGAGCTACAGCCCTTCCTACCTAATGCATTGTGGGTGTGGGGGGCAATTCACACAACCAAATTTGTGTATTGTGAATGTGGGTTGAGTGCTTCAACATTCAACTCATGCTGAAGCACTCATGTAGTTCTTGAGCAAACGCATGACTCAATCCACAATGACCACCTTATTGCTTAACTCATTTACTGTGGCGTAGTTCCTCACATGGCTTCAGTTTGAATGGTAAGTTCCATGACACTGTCATGCGAGGTGAGCAGTAAGGTAGTCATTGGGGATTGAGCCTTAACAATTATTTGAATTAGAATGGCCACGAAGTTTGCTTTTGTCAAAAAGTCAAAAAGCAAAAAAAAAAAAAAAATGCTTTGTGATTTCCGGTTTAAAACAAAACAAACAAACAAAAACTTCTAGAATGCCCAGATTATTTACTGCAAAATAGTGCTCTGCATTAAAGCTGTGGTAATACGAGCAGGAACTATGTCCAGCTGTTCAGAATCTATATTGCTTCCTAGGCAGTTTCTAAAGCCTTTCCAGTCCTTTAGAATAATAAAAATGATGGATAGACTTGTGCTCTGTGAACCAAAGGTTTTGAAGTGTAACCTGCTACTTGTAATGTGCTCAGTAGTTGTGACCTGTATTATATTTACATTCTGGTCTGCTGCAAGTAGCCTCAGTTGTAGAGGAGGGGGAGGGGGAGGCAACCATAAAATCAACTAAATGAAACAATTGCTGAATTTAGATCAATTATTTTAAAATGCCCAGTTAGTAATATCTTTTACAGGCCTTTCTGAGAAACAGCAATCTGGATTTTTTTCCAAAATTTATTATTATTATTATTATTATTATTATTATTTTCTATACTGCCCCATAATTGAAGCTGTCTGGGTGGTTCACAAAAGATTAAAACATTTAAAAATAGATATACAAAATTTAAAAACATAAACACATACAGTATACATTGAGACAACATACATCTAAAACAACTTTGTGCTGCCAGCCAAACCTAAAGATAGATTTGGGATCGAGTAAAAACTCAACATATGCTGCTAAATGCCTGAGAAAAGAGGAAAATCTTGACCTGGCACCGAAACAATAACAATGTTGGCACCAGGCAGGCCTCATCATAGAATAGAATCGTAGAATAGTAGAATAGTAGAATTGGAAGGGGCCTATAAGGCCACTGAGTCCAACCCCCTACTGAGTGCAGGAATCCACCTTAAAGCATCCCTGACAGACAGACATTGGGGAGATCATTCCAAAATATGATTTAGACAGGTATATAACACGCCCTATTGCTAAGACGCAACATAGAAGCTGACTTTCCCCATTTCATTTCTCTTCACAACAATATGTTTATGCTCATCTCACTTCTTCAGGCAGTAAGAAGGTCTGGGGTGCAACACTTAACCGGTTTTGTTTTCCTTTGGAAGGGGGTGCCCTGAGGTATATGACATTTCGTAATATTTGAGTTTCTCTGCATAAAAATAGGTTGAGCGAGGGTGGAGACAAACCCCAATGGATAGCCAGAGGTCACTGCTCCTACATCAGATCTCTAGTGCAGGGGTGTTGAACCCCAAGGTCCAAATTTTATTCCAAAGATGCTCTTGGGGGCCAAATTCCAGTGGTGGGTTGAGCTGACGGCAAAAGGGGTGGGGCCAAAGGCTTAAAGATCTTACTGCCAATTAACTAAGATTCAGGAAAGCATTTCAACCTTTTGGAGTGGGGAAAAATCTGCACACAAGCCAAAACAATGTAATAAATGTAATAAATAAATAAAACCATGGAACGACAGAAGGCTGAGGGAAAGGGGATGGGATCAGGGGAAGAGGTGTGGCTTTCTATGGAACACTAGATGGCCAAATTTGGCTCCCAGGAGGGTTGGATTTGGCCCCTGGGCCTGAGGTCTGCACCCTTGACCTAGTCTTTTTTGCTCCCATGGAAACATTTATTTCAAGGACATTGTAGACTATCAACACTCCTTTGTGATGCTGGCCCGGTATTACCCACACCAAAAGCCTCACAGAGTGCTGATAACTATATTGTAACAATAACAATATTATTCCAATATTGAAACCCATAATAATATTGTAAGACAATTCATTTTTACAGACAGGGGACTGAGTCTAAGAGTGATTTATTGCACACTCATGATTGGCTGCACATTCATGATTGGTTGCAAATTGCAACGGCAAGAGGGGGATCTAGATTAGGACTGTGGCAGGGGACTTTCCACATGCTATAGTCCTGATCCAGATGCTCCCCATCGCTGCTATTTAGTCAAGAAAAAATGTGAAGACGGCCCTCATGAATAACATCACATTCACATCTAGCATTAGCCCTTAGGTGTATTGACTCTAAGGCCTTTATCACACCTATTATTTCCCCCCCCCCCCCGGTTTGCTTCTGCGGGTTCCCCCTCCGTTTCCTATGTGAGTTTAGCGTTTTGAATCACACGCGGTTGGTATTTCTCCAATACCTCAGCTTGGTCTGTTGAACTTTGCCTGTTTTGGACTTTGCCCGTTCAGGGATAAATCGAAACAAAAACTAAAAACTGCGACCTCAGGGCAAGAGAGCAGCATGATGGGGGCAACTTCATGCAAGTCCAGAGCTGAAGGCGTGGGGCAAAGTCGAGGTGGGTGTGCTTAAAACCATGCATGTGATAATGACCTAAAGGAGTTTAGATCGAGCTGGAAGATACATTTTCTTCTACTATTAGAGGGAAAGACAGGGGTGGGGACACATTTGTTTGTTGTGTGCATCCTGTGTGTAACTCTTGGCAAAACATTGATCAGATGATAATGTTCCCTCTAGATTTCAGTGGAACAATCACCCACATCTGATCACTACCTGATAGCCATTACACCACATATTTACAGAACACACATAGCATGAAATTGGCCCTGGGCTGGTTTGGTTTTAAGTCCGCTCAAGGGCAATTTTGGTCGTGTGAAAGTATCCAAAGAAGGAGAGAGCATATTTGATCAGTTAGTGATGAAAAGCTCAGACATCCATCGGATGTAGGCTTTTTATTTTTGCGCGTTTTGTTAATGATTGAGAGCCATATGTTTTAAGAACGGCATCAATAGTATCAGTAGCTATAGTCCTCCTCTCAAATTACTTTTTACTGCCTGCCTAATTTTGAACTTTAATGGCTAACATGCATTTTTGTTTATGAGTTACAAATGTTCCGAATTTGATGACAGTCAAAAACAAAGCAACAAAATATTTAGTCTCTTCTTCCCTGCACTGAGAAATCAGATCACTGTGAATGTGTGTATGTGCGTGTGTAATGTTATGGCTTTAAAACTTGACTTTTTTAAAAAAAGTGATACAGCAAAATAAATGCAGGGAACCCATAAAATTTGCAGTGGCAATCCCTACCCACATTGCAGTGGTGGGCTGAGCCGCAGGCAAAAGTGATGGAGCCCAAAATACAAAAGATACCAGCAAACTAGCTGAAAGCTCTTACTGCCAGTAATGAAGCCTTAAAAGAGGAATTTCAGCCTTTTAGAATGGGGAAAAGGATATGTAAAGGCCAAGAAATGGACGAATGGTTGATGGCTGGTAGAAAGAGGGTTGGGCCATCTGAGGAAACCTAGGAAGGCCAGATTGTGACTTCAGGAGAGCCAGGTTTGAGCTACAGGCCTGAGGTTCCCTACCCTTGACTTAATGTATGTGTAGCTACAGAATATTCAAAACATTCACGTGTGCCATGTAATCTTCTTCTTCCCACCATCTGAAGAGCTGTAATCCATACAGCTACCTCATTCTGCTGCATGTATAGAACAACACAGCCACCTCGAGCCTATCTACACTACTGCTTTAAAATGGTTTATAACAGTTTTAAACTGGTTAGTAATGGTTATTAACGGGTTTAAAACTGTTATAAACCGTTTTAAAGCAGTAGTGTAGATAGGCTCTTAATCTTGGTAATCCTTATAATCAGCCAATAAAGAAGGACAGGATCTACACTACTGCTTTATAGCAGTATTGAAATGCACTGACAACTGTTGGGGCCCATGGCACATTCCATATGCTGTTTTCAAACCACTTTCAAAGTGTTATATCATGCTTGGTGTAGATGTGGTCAAGATCAGTATTAATAGCCCCATATTGACCCTGTTCAAACGATACGCTAAGCCACGGTGGTTAAGCATTTTGAGCTAAACATTATGGCTTAGTGTGTCATGTGAACCATGACTTAGCGTGTTGCGTGAACCATTCCTAACCATGGTGGCTGCATAACCATGGTTTAAACACGCTCACTAACCATTTGCTGCAAAAAGGTTAGCAGCCTAACCTTGGCTTAGCGTGTTGTCTGAACAGACTCATTGTAGATGGAGAGCTTAGCCAGAAAGTTATTGGTTTGCCTAAAGCCACCCAGAAAGTTAACAGCAAGAGGGTAAGATTTGAATTATAGGGGGTTTCTGGTTCCCAGTTCTTAGCCATTCTGCTGCACTGGCTCTAGACTAGAAAGTCCTGTATTTTATGGATGTTTAGCATATTATATCATTTTTCATTATTGTTATCCTGGTTCAATTGGGACAGGGCTGTTTCAAAACTCAGTAAATATATACAATGTCATTGTGGTGGACTTGCCTCACAGTTAATCAGTCCTGGGGAAATGTTTTTAAAGAGGCTGAGAAAAATCACACAAAAAATGAATTTTTGTGACAATTCGGTCACATATTTAATGGAGCAAATAAAACTTTGCCTCTACAAGAGAGGTTTAATGCTCTTTGAAGTCTCATTAAAAAATTTACCTCTACACCAGTGGAGTGCAAATGGGGCATAGAGGCGCGTTATCTCCCCGATTGTGCGCATTATCGAATGCGCGTTAAATAGCGAGGTTTTTTTGCTCCGTCCATTAAAGCGCATTTTGATGGGAAGCTGCTGCCGCCGCCGCCGCTCCTCACGAGTCGCGGCGGGCTCGAGCTGCCGAACTGTCCCTTCCGCTCGCCGGAGCAGCATGAGGAGGGGGCTGCTGCTCCGGCAAGCGGAAGGGACAGTTCGGCAGCTCGAGCCCGCCGCGACTCGCGAGGAGCAGCGGCGGCGGCAACAGCTTCCCATCCCCTCTCGAGTGGTATTGCCGTTTGCATCTCCTCCTCCACCGCCTCAGCCCCCAGTCGCCAGCCAGTTTCCCTCCAGTCACGAAAGCAGCCACATTTCCAAGCAGCCAGAGGTGCCTGGCAGCGTCCAGTAGCTCTCACGCACCCCTCTCTCTCCACTGTCCTCCGGCTCCTGCTCAGGGGATCAGGCTGTCAAAAGGTGCTTGCGGGGAAGGAGTCGCAGGCGGGCGGGCGCCCAGAGACGAAGCAGCCCCGCCCGCCTGCCCGCCTGCGACTCCTTCCCCGCAAGAGGGGCACCCGCGGCGGGGGGCCCGGCGGGAGGAGGAGGAGGAAGAAGAGGGGGTAAAGGAAGGCGAGGAGGAGGAGGAGCGCTCGCCTGCTGCCCACAGCCTACCAGCCAGCCAGCTGGGGAGCGGCGAGGAGGGAAGGGGAGGGGAGGGAAGCGCCTTTTGTCGCCGCCTCTCGTGCAGAGGTATTAGGCGTAAATGCGCTTCAGCGATAGTGCGCATAATCGCCTAACCGGGCGCAAAAGCGAATCCTTGTGGAGGGGACCTTTAAGGCACAAAGAGCTTTTGACTTTTAGATGGGTGGCGGCTTGACTAACTATAGCATCTTCTTGGAGAAAGGAAATAGCAAACCCAATGCCAATATGGAGAAATAAGTTATGGTCCATCGCCCTGATGGTAAAATTAACAAGTCAGGTTAGGCTACAAAGGTCTGAAAACCACAAGGGCAACTTCTATAAAAATTGGGCAGATTTCATACATTGTACAAATTATTCAAACGATATAGAAATTCCATGCTCCCATGGAACCTATTGAAATTTTGGTAGAAATGAATGAACAGAATGGTTTACTAGCAGAGACAAGAGGTTGATTAATTTTTACATAAACTTAGAATCCTGAAATTAAATTGAAAAATAATGCAATTCTAGGAATGTCATGTAGCCAGAAATTGATTTTTTAATGTTATATGTTTATAATGAAACAATGTGCATTTTATCAATTTTTTATATGTAACTCAATAAAAATATTTGGGGGGAAATACAATGTTATTCTTTTCTTTTCTATTTTTAAAAGGAAGAACAACAACAGGTCAGTGCTCGAATTATGTGGGGGAAATGACTGGGGGTCCTTAATAAAACTCACAATCCCTCTCCTTCCAAACAGAGTAGCTAAAAAGGAGCTCCTTTCTGCCCCTTGTAACTCAAGCACAGCATTTGCATCACATTCTAGAAGACAGAAGATTTCTTCCAAACCAATTATCACACTTATCGTAAGAAACCAATAAAAAAGACTTCCTAGCCCAGCCATTTTTCTAGGCTGTTATCACATGCGCTGCTTTAAGCACGCTCACCATGACTTTGATCCACTTTTTCAGCAAGGGACTCGCATGACCTCATCCCCCTCAAGCTGTTCTTGCACCCTGAGGGCTCCATTTTTAGTTTCTGTTTCGATTTAACCCTGAATGGACAAAGTCCATTTCAGGCAAGTTCAGCAGGTTGAGCTGAGGTAGGCTGACCAGACCCCCCGGGGTTTCCCGGTCCTAAACGGGAAAAATGGGCCAAACCGGGCCGACCGGGCCCCAGGGGGCAACCTCCGGGAAACAGCTCGTTCTCCTCCCGCGAGGAGGGGCGGCGGCGCGGCGCGGGTGGGGCGGGCAGTCTGCGCGGGGCGGGCGGCGGCGCGAGGCACTTACCTGCTGGGGCGTCTGCTTCCCTCCGGTGCTCGGAATCTACTAAGAAACAGGCTTCGCGGCCTGTCCCTCAGTAGCGCGCCGGGTGATGACGTCATCACCCGGCGCGGTACTGAGAGACAGGCCAGGAAGCCTGTTTCTCAGTAGATTCCGAGCACTGGAGGGAAGCAGACGCCCCAGCCGGTAAGGAGCGCGGGGCAGGCGGTGTGGGGCGTGCGTGCGAGCAGCGCGGGGTGGGGGGGCTGCGCGGGGGGGCTGCGCGGGGGGGTTGTTTTGGGTGGGTGGGGTGGCGGGGGGGGGGGGTCCGGGATTTTGATCCTCAAAATCTGGTCACCCTAGCTGAGGTATCGGAGCAAAACCGACCACGTGTGATTCAAAAGGCTACACTCGCATAGGAAACGGAGGGGGAACCCGCAGAAGCAAACTGGGTAGGTGTGATAAAGGCCCTAGAGTGATCATATGGAAAGAACAGGGCTCCTGTATCATTAACAGTTGAATAGAAAAGGGAATTTCAGCAGGTGTCATTTGTATGCATGCAGCACCTGGTGAAATTCCCCTTTCTATACAACTGTTAAAAGATAGAGGAGCCCTGCCCTCCTTTCCATATGGCCACCCTAATTTTGTAGTTTTGTTAACAGCTTTAAAAATAAAATCTAGCCATGTGCACTGCTTCACATTTTGCCTAGCTTGTATTTAATTTGCACCATTAATATTACCAATGAAAAATATGTGATGAATGATGGGAGCCACCACATGATGCACTAACCATATAGCACACTCAATAGTAGGTTGGGAGTTTGATCCTAATCCTTTTCCCGTGTGACACTTCACCATATGCATTTCTCTCTCTGGCATCTAGAATGACCCTTAGATGGAGTATTCTTTCAAGAGGGACAGTCACAAGGGATTGGGCTTCATCCCCCCTGCCCCCGTTTTCTTCCAGGAGTGAATGAAACGCCAGCCAGCGCACAGATATATGACCCATCCAGGATATTGTAATAGCAATATATAGATCTTGGACTGTTTTGAATGCTTTCACACATGTATACCTCATGCACAACTTGCATCTGATGTTTAATGAGAGGTGGTGGAGTTGACGGAAATGGGAATAGCAGGATTGAAAGCCTGAGGAATGCAAATCTAACGCTGACGTTTGACACCTTTCCTCGGACCCTTCTCTCTGTACTTTGGTTTCCCATTCACATGACAAGGAAGCATTCAAGGAAAAACACACCCACCCCAAGACCATTTCCCATGATGACCCTCAGGGTGGCTCTGGTGTTCCTCTATCTGAAACCCACAGCACTACAGGGAGAGCTCTGCATTTCTGTCCAGTGGCCCCCAGGGTTCCAGAAAACATTTAAGATTTCAAAACAAACAAAAAAAGTAGCTGCAGGCTGGTGAAGCGGGAAACCGATACTCTTTCCACAGCCGTGTATTTGGGATCCCTTAGCATGGATTAGTTACCTCTCAGTGCACTTTAGTAGCCCTTTGTCAAAGTGGTTAATGACTGGCATATGAACTTGTTTTTAAATCCTCAAAACATACTTGCTAAGGGCTGCCACTTCAAATCTGTTACTGAAGGGAAACGGCGGAGTCAACGACTGCAGATATAAGCAATCTACTACAGAGGATTACTGTATGATGATGATTTTAATCCAATGTCTTAGTTGCGACCTGTTGGATGGGGAAGGAATTCCCTTCACCTCCGCAGTCGCCAGTTTTCCTTTCATCCGTGGTGTCCTTTAGCTCAGAACACTGGGCTGCCTTAGAGGAGACCACATTTCTTCTCCTGAGAAGGGACGGCTACCATCAGCAACTGACATCTTTGAGCGTGGACCCAAGAGTCCCATCAGAAGGCCTGCTGTTGGCGCTGGCCCCACAGGACTGGCCCTGCCATTGGGTGGACTGAGGCGGCCGTCTCAAGCAACGGATGCCCAGGGGCAGCAGATGGCAACTTCCTAGGGTGACAACTTACAGATCGCCCAAAAAGAGGATGCCAATTTGCATATTTATTTTATTTATTTTGTACATTTCTAATCTGCTCAGTAACTAATGTCCTCTGGGCAGATTACAACCAGTTTTTTAAAAAAAAGGCTTTTTAAAACACAGTTAAAAATATAAAATACAAATAAAAATATTTAAAAGAATAAAATACCATATACTATGCAAATGTAGAAATAATAACTAATTTAAACAGAAATGCAATACTTCTCACAATAGCGAGGAAGAATGACAAGGTGACCTGTGTGCCTGTTGCTCAGTTTGTTATCCATGTTTGAACCTGTGATGGGCAACTTCTAGGACTCTGCTTGCCTTTCTGATGGTTCTTTATCCTTAAGAGGTACTTGATCTGGACAGCCCTTCAAATAGAGGACATCTTCAAATGGAGAATGCCTTCAAATAGAGGACTACCCTTTGTAAAATAGGACACTTGACCACCCTACAAATCAACCCCCCAACAAACTATCCCCCCTGAGCCCCATGCTATTCCAATTCTTCTGAGCTGGTGCCCCAGTGGCAGCAATGAGTGTTTGTTGCTGGCCTGGGTTGGCTGGTTGCCTTGTCTAGTCACTCTCTCCCACCATTGCACAGAGATCCTGTTCAGATGACACGCTAAGCCACGGTGGTTAAGCATTTTGAGCTAAACATTATGACTTAGCATGTCATGTAAACCATGACTTAGTGTGTTGTGTGAACCATTCCTAACCATGGTGGCTTCATAACCACGGTTTAAACATGCTCACTAACCATTTGCTGCAAAACCATGGCTTAGTGTGTTGTCTGAGCAGGCCCAGATAATGCCATTGCGAAAAGTGCCTAAGAAAGTAAGCAGACAGGCAGGTACACCACCCAGGTTACTTATTCCAGAAGAGATCGTGCATGTGTTTGCTGGTGCCACTGCATCTGCATTGCAGAATTTTTTTGAGCAGGCAGAGAGTAGGTGCTAGGTGGAGTACAGAGCAAGTAGCAGGAGGTTTTGGAGGAGAAAGTTGTGTATGTCACATGCCTGCCCTGCACCCCCTAAGCTAGCCTGCTGGTTTGAGGTGTGGTGGAGGACACTATCCGAACACCAATGTTGAAGCAGGATTCAGCTGCCATGCCAAAAACAAAAAACAAAACTTCAATCAATAACATTGAGTCAAATGCCTGAAGGAATAAAAATGATGCTATAGCTTTCCCCAAAATCCATAATCAGTTCCCAAGTAGTGGTGCCACCACAGAGAAGGTCCTGCTATGCATAATTGCCAATTTAGCTATAGACAGAGAAGGTGGCATAGCAAGTTGTCTTTAGATGATGTTGATTTCAAAGATATGGGAGCTGATGTTGTTTAAGATAAGATACACAGGATCCTGTACCAGTGAAGCCATCAGTACCACAACTGAGTTATTATTTCTCCTTAGGCAGCTACTAATTTGCTTATAAAAATTAATTTAAATTTATGCAAATATACAATTGCCCATGGTCTGCAATTAAGTTGAGTAGCCCCAAAAGTAAGTGAACTTTGTCAAAATAAAGAATGAGGAGTTGGATTGGGTTGCAGTTGCAAAGTCTCCTTTGGCTACTGCTTATTTGCATATGTTAATTCATTTTAAATAATACAATTATAAAATTGCCTATTGCCTAGAATTAAAGTCAAGCTTTAAAAACCCATAAGCAGTCAAGTATTGAGAAAATAAAAGCAAATGGCCGGAATCCAGTTGCAAGTCAACCTAAAATTGAATGGATTAATGCTAAAATATTTTTTTAAAATGAAGCAAACATCTCTTAGGGAAAGGGTAATGGGAGGTGGGTTTGGCTTTCACACTCCAAAACTAACAGATCTCCATATTTGGTATGAAAAAGTATTTGTTCCCAACAAGTCGAATAAATTGGTTCGTCTGGGATTTTTGGCCTCTTTCTTGTATAACTTAATTATCTGCACAATCTGATGTGCGTGTGTGCGTGCATTATGTGTGTGTATGTGTATCTTTGGAACCTCCTTGTACCCTATTGTTATTATGGGCCAAGGCCTTCCTATTGTATTGTATGCAATTAAAAGTTCACTCTCTACTTCTAAAATAAAAATAAACAAACACACACACACACACACCCCACAGAGTCTTTTCTTGGTAAATTGAGACACTTGGAAGATCTGGGTTGACTCATGCAGCCTCAAGTCCTAGCATGGTGGATGCTGGAAGGAAACATTTGTTCAGCTTTGCTCAGGGTGAGAAAACTATTATCTAGATTGCTGTATTCCTCTTTTTGATTGTGATCCCCCTTTCCAGTTACGTTTGAGGAATGTGAGGGGAGCCATGAGGCCTGGCTGACCAGGAAGGAGAGGCAGTGTAGTGTAATGTGTCTAGCTATGATAAGTTTGGATGTGGGAAACCCATGCTCAGATCTGCCATAAAGCTCTCTGTGTGACCAATGGGAAAGTTGCTCTTAGCTAACCCTACTGCATATGATTGTCATGTGGGGACTCTGAATACCTTGAATAAAATTACGTCTTGTAAATAATTGCAATCAATTATATGCTGTTCCATCTTACTGTTCCTTTTATTGTTTTGTATCGTTATTGTAGTCTGAAGTTGCTTTTAATAGTGTGTTTTAAATGTATTAGTATTGTCAATATAATGTAAATTGTTTTAATAGTGTTTAATATGATCTTTAATATTGATATGTGAATCATTTAGATATTTTTATATTAAGCAGTATATAAGTATTGTAACTAAAATCAATCAATCAATTTATTTACAATATTTATATACCACTCTCTATCCAAAGATTTTGGAGCAGTGAACAAATAGAATAAAAGAATAAAAACACCATTAAAAGAAATCATTTTAAAAGAACAAGGTTCAGATAAAACTGCGGCTGGTTATTCCGGGAAAGCTTCTTGGAACAATCAAGTTCTCAGGAGGTGCTGAAAGCAATACAACGTTGGTGCCTGCCTGACCTCCGAAGGCAGGGAATTCCATAAGAAGGGGGCCACCACACTAAAGGCTCTTCTCCTGGTGGACTCCAATTGGACCATAAGTCCATGTAGAACCACCAGATGACCCTCAGATGACCTCAGTGATTGGGCAGGTCGATAAAGCAAAAGCCGCTTTCTCAGGTTTCTTGGTCCCAAGTTCTTTAGGCTTTGTACATGAGAACTAGAACTTGAAGCTGGCCTGGTAGTGAATAGGCAGCCAGTGCAGTTCCCTCAGCGAAGGAGTTGCATGCTAAAAAAGGGCAGCTCCCGACAACATCTGAGCTGCTGCATTCTGCACTAGCTCCAACTTCCAGAGCAGCTTTTTTGAGGATACTAATGCTTGACCACCATGGCCAAGCTATTTCTGTGCAGGAGAGGCCGTAGCTGTCAAACCAGGTGAAGCTGGTAAAAGATACTCCAAGCTGCCGCAGCTGCTTGGCCCTCCAGTGACAGAGATGGATCTAAGAGTACCCCCAAACTATGAACCTGATCTTTCAGGGGGAGTGCAACCCCATCCAGAACAGGCAATGAACCTATCTCCCAGACTTGGGAACCACTCACCCACAGGACTTCCGTCTTGCCAGGATTCAGCTTCAGTTTATTGGCCCTCATCCAGCCTATTACTTAGTCTAGGCACCGGTCCAGGACTTGCACAGCCTCACCTGATTCAGATGTCACAGAGAGATAGAGCTGCGTGACATCAGCACACCGATGGCATTTGGTTCCAAATCCCCTAATGACCACTCCCAGAGGCTTCATATAGATGTTAAACAACATTGGGGACAAGATGGTACCCTGCGGAACCCCATAGCTCAACTGCCAGGGGGCTGAGGAATAGCTACCCAGTGTTACTCTCTGAAATCAGTCCCGTAGGTAGGATCAGAACCACTGTAATACAGTGCCTCCAATACCCATCCCATGGAGTCGATCCAGGAGGATACAGTGGTCGATGGTATCAAAAGCCAATGAGAGATCGAGAAAAATTAACAGGGTTGCACTCCCCTGCCCGATAATCAGGTCGAAACCTGAACTGGAATGGGTCTAGATAATCAGTATCCTTGAAGAATGCTTGTAGTTGCTCTGCCACAGCTCTCTCAAGTACCTTCCTTAGAAAGGAGGTATTTGTGACTAGGCAGTAGTTGTCTAGTACCATTGGGTTCAGGGTGGGCCCAATGATACGACCTCTCAGTTAATTGAGATATATGAGGTCAAGAGGTATCATTCTTTCCAGATTCAGGACCCAGCTTTAAACACAACTTTCAATATGGGACCTACTTTTATTTTATTTATTTTACTACATGTCTGGTCTACAGGATCAGCCCAAGACATTTAGCTGTCTGAGATGAAGGACAAGTTGGTGCTCCCTCCCATTCCATGTACAAAAGCTGACTGGAGTCACAGTTGAATCTTTCTTCAACGCTGGTGATGGGACAATGTCCTCCACCACATCTGAAAGCAGTAGGTTAGCTTATGGGGCACAGGGCAGGGTGCATTGTTCACATACTGTCTCCTCCAACACCTTACTGCCATCTCCCAGCATCTGACACCTAAGGTGACTACCTCACTCTGCTCAATGGTAGGGTCGGCCCTGCTATATCAGTCTGTCTCTGCCGTTCTATTCTTTTCCCTAGACCTATTTCCTTTTTCTCATAAACAAAATAACAAAAAGAAAAACATCCAGTGGCAACGTTGCTGCTACGAACCACTGGAGATTGGAATATGAACTAGATGTGGATCACACCAACTTGTTGTATGAGAAGAACCAAAATCTTCATAGAACCATGTAAGGCTCATGTGCCAGGAAGTATGTCATTAAAAAAAACTGGCTTAACTGATGCTTCTGGGTGCTTTTTTTCTTTTTGGGACACTTTTGGCATTCAGATTGTTCTGAGGGATAAAAATTGATAGCAAAACCAGCCTCCTGGTTACAATAAAGTTTGTGTTGCACTGTCAGAGGCTGGACTGGAATCTCATCGTGGACTACAGCAGCATATTAAAATTTTGAATTGTAATCCTTTTTTGTGGTCCGTTAAGTTTTCCACAAAAGACCCTTCCACATCCTGTGGGATAAAATTATAACACTTGTGATGGGTTTTTTTAAAGTTATTTTTCATAGGCATCATGTCTCCTCAGACTAGTTTATGTTTATTTATATTTATTTATTTATTACATTTGTATACCACCCCATAGCCGAAGCTCTCTGGGCGATTTACATAGGATAAAAATAATATACAAAAGTTAAAACAGCAAAAACATACAACATACACACAATCTGTACATTTAAAACCACAACACCCCCAAAAGCTACAAAACAAACAAACAAACAAACCCAAGCTCCTTAGATATTGCCAAATGCCTGAGAGGAAAGTCTTGACCCGGCGCCGAAAAGATAACAATGTTGGCGCCAGGCGGGCCTCGTCAGGGAGATCGTTCCACAATTGGGGGGCCACCACAGAGAAGGCCCTCTCTCTTGTTGCCGACCTCTGACCTTCCCTCGGAATAGGTACTCGGAGGAGGGCCTTAGATGTTGAGCGTAGTGTTCGGGTAGGTTCATGTCGGGAAAGGCGTTCCATCAGGTATTGTCGTCCCAAGCCGTGTAAGGCTTTATAGGTTAAAAACAACACCTTGAATCGGGCTCGGAAACATACAGGCAGCCAATGCAAGCAGGCCAGAGTAGGTCTTATATGTTTGAACCTACTGGTTCCAGTTATCAATCTGGCCGCTGCATTTTGCACAAGCTGCAGCTTCCGAACCGCCTTCAAAGGCAGCCCCACGTAGAGTGCATTGCAGTAATCTAACTTGGAGGTTACCAGAGCATGGACAACTGAAGCCAGGTTATCCCTGTCCAGATAGGGACATAGCTGGGCCACCAACCGAAGTTGGTAGAAGGCACTCCGTGCCACTGAGGCCACCTGCTCCTCAAGTGACAGAGATGGTTCTAGGAGAACCCCCAAGCTACGAACCCGCTCCTTCAGGGGGAGTGCAACCCCATCCAGAACAGGTTGAACACCCTCCATCCGGTCAGCGGAACCACCCTCTAACAGCATCTCAGTCTTGTCTGGATTGAGTTTCAGTTTATTAGCCCTCATCCAGTCCATTGTCGCAGCCAGGCACTGGTTCAGCACATCCACAGCCTCACCTGATGAAGATGAAAAGGAGAAATAGAGCTGCGTGTCATCAGCGTACTGATGACAACACACTCCAAAACTCCGGATGACTGCACTCAACGGTTTCATGTAGATGTTGAACAGCATGGGGGACAAGACTGACCCCTGAATCCACGGGGCCGAGCAATGTTCCCCAAGCACCACCTTCTGGAGCCGACCCGCCAAGTAGGAGTGGAACCACTGCAATGCAGTGCCTCCCACTCCCAATTCAGCCAGTCGTCCCAGAAGGATACCATGATTGATGGTATCGCAATCCGCTGAGAGATCAAGGAGAATCAACAGAGTCACACTCCCCCCGTCTTTCTCCCGACATAGGTCATCATACAGGGCAACCAAGGCTGTTTCCGTACCAAAACCAGGCCTGAAACCCGACAGAGATAAAAGGACATAAATCAACAGAGAATTGCCATCATCCTTGGATTAATTCCCACAAAGTCTAACATTTTTAAGAACTGGGTGATGTGCTTATCATGATTGCAGATGGATCTGGACATATTCCTAACACACCCAATCCTTTGTTTTCCTTTAGCCTGTTGCACAATGCTGTACACATCAGTAGAGGTTAACGTACCACTAATGCATATGGGAAAGCAACCATGGGTGCTTCCAGACAAAGCTTTTATTGTGCAATTGCCCTACCTCTTTCATGGAATTTTACTTTGGCACAGACAATATCATCTTCCATGTATAACCTTCCCGTGTTTTCTCACTGCTTCTTACATCGTTTTTCTAACGAGAAAAAAAAATCTGTTAAGGAAAAAAGAGAGAATAGTGACACAATGCCTTTTGTTCAGTAGTGTTAAACCCTGCCATCCTGGAGCACCTCACACCTGGTTTTGTTATTGTTGTCTGAACCTGTGAGCAGCCACACGTGTCAACAAAAGAAGCACTCCAGTGGTGGTTTAAGAGAAGCTTTACTTCAAGGACAAGTAACTTTCCAACCTAGGGTAGGATGGCTGAGGTCAGCTGTGAGGTCAGCAGTCCATGCAGGCAGGCAACAAGAAGAAGGAAGGAGAGGGAGGAGACAGGAAAGGACAGACCCAAGAAGCCCAGCAATCCCCTCCCACCTTGATCAGGTACATATTAGTCCTTTAGCTTCAGGTTCTGCTAACACTTGGAGTGTTAATAGTGGTGTATTTTAATTGGTGATGCGTTTGGATGATGCACATGGATGCATGGATGCTGTCCTCATTACACAAGCCACCTGTATTCCTAGTTAAAGCATTAGTACGTACCCAAACCAGTTGGTCAACAACATCAAGTTCATCTATTGGATCCATACATGACCTTCCATAAATAGAAGCCACCCCAAACTTCCAAAGGAGCTTTTCAGAGTGTGCAGAGGGGGCTGCAGGAGAAAAGAGAAATCAGTGAAAATCACACATACGCCCAGTGGAGGCAGGTGGTTCCGATGTCAGTGGGAGGAAACATGCCTAAGAGTCATCTAGAAGCAAAAGGTGTGCTTTTCGTCTTCAGAATTAGTTCACCCACATTCATTTTTAAATGCAGATTTAACTAAGAAGTTGACTGAAACCCATATGAATACTCAAGTTAGCTTTATTTAACTGAGTGATAGCATTAATTTATTTTAAAACTTCAGACTTATTTATTTATCATTTACATTTCTTCATTACCTATCTTGCTCTTTGGTCCACAATGGACCTTCAAGGCAGTAAAAATGATATGATATAGTAAAAACCTATATCATATAACCCAAATATAAGGTACTGAAACCATCTAGAACCAAAGTGAACACCCCTTTTCCAAAACCAATACCATAATGAACAGTAGCATCCTAAAACCAGTTCATGTACTTTATTAGGGTTCCTTTTATAGACACACACACACACACACACACACACCAGAATCAACATTGCAGTATTATAAGCTATCAGTGCTTTCTTAGGCATCTGTTCTTGTTGTAATTTTCTTTTAAAGAAAAAGAGTAGGATTTGGCATAAGGTGCTTCTTCCATACAACAAAGCTACTAACTGCATAGTCCTATATGTCTATTCAGAAATAAACCCCACGGATTTCAATGGGAGTTACTTCCTGGTAAGTGTGTATACAATGGCAGCCAAATAGTTTTACCCTTCTATGAATAAATTAAGGGTCAGAGAAAAGTGGCCCTAAAATCGAACAGCAGGTTCTGAAAACATCCATTTTGCAATGCTAAACAGAGTGACTTCCATTGCATTCAGTGGTGCGTAACTTCCTTACCTTATGAATAAATATGCTTAGGACCGTGATGTTACAGGGATCTAAGGCTGCAATCCTAAACATACAGTGCAATCCTGTGCTTGTTTACTCAGAAGTAATCCTACTGTGTTCAATGGAACTTGCACTCAGGTAAATGATGAGCACAGGATTGCAGCCATAGTTGCTACGGAGTAAATTCTACTGAAATCATTAAACATACTTAGCATTACACTGCAAGTTACCTTGAAACAAATAAGAGTTTACTTTCTCTTGGAGTGAGGCTGAAAAATGCCAATTCAAAGGTAAAAACAACAAGGAGGTCTTATCGCACCTTAAAGCCTAAAACCAATTAACTTCTGGCTGAAGTTTTCGTATCCTACTTCCTCAGCTGCAATACTGATGAAGTGGGCTACATAGTCCAGGAAAGCTCCTGCCAGAAGAAATCGCTTAGCCCTTTAAGGTGCTACAAGACCGTGTTGCTTTTGCTGCAATAACACGGCTACCTTGTGGAAATCGTTACAATTTAAAAGTGTGGGTTGGGGGGGAGCCAATCTCGCTAACGAGTCGGTGTGCTCGCAAAACCTTCTTGCGTGCATGCTTTGGAGCTCTCGTGTATCTCGCGCTATGTAATCACCCAACAGAGAAGGCTCCTTGAAATCACTGCTCGAGTTACAGTCCAGCGCACGGTAATAGGAGATGCTCCGTTTGCAAGCAACTTTAGCAAGGGTAGTCTTCCTCCCGCCGCGAAAAAAATGAATACAAAATTAGAATATTACAGATGACCGCTCTCTCGCTCTCACTTCCCTTCGCCTTCCTCCCGACCCCTCCCTCCCTTGCACACCCGTCACCCGCTCTTTTCTCTACGCGCACATCTCTCTCATACCCCCCCACCCCCCGACCGTCCCTGCCGCTCGCCGAAGACTATTTGTGCCTGTGCGCAAAAGCGGCCGAACTTTAGATAAAGGGCAAGGTAAGGGCAAGGCGGCAGCATCCTTCCTGCTGAATGGGCATGTGCAAAGCTCGCGCGCACATGCTCACTGGGACCGCGTGAGGAGTTTGGAGGGCACATTTCTTGCAGGGAAGCAAATCGTGCGCTTACCGGGTGCGGACTTTTCCAGCCGGAGCGGCAGCGGACTGCCTTGGCCTCGCAGGCTCGCTCGCTCGCTCAGTCTCCTCCTCGCGCGCAGGCAGGCGGCTGCGGGGGGACTGGGAGCCCGGCGGCGCCCGACGCTCTGCGACAGCCTGCGGTGAGTGGACGGGACATTCCCCCCCCCCCCCCAAACGCTGTTTCCCTTCCCTGCCTCGCTCTTCTTCCTCCCCGGGTCTTTGATTTTGCAGAGAGGCGCCGGGCGCAGGCTGGCCACGCTGGGCGCATTTGCCCGTCCCCAAGCGCACTTGTCCGAACGGGAGCGGGGGGGGGGGGGCAGCCGCCTTCCCAAGCCATCCTTGAACCTCCCTCAACAGGACATCTCTTTACGGACAGGGTTTCTTGTTGTTGTTGTTGTTGTTGTTGTTGTTGTTGTTGTTGTTGTTTTGGGGGGGAGAGATACGTGGGATTATATCTTGCATCAGTCTGGGTTCTTCTTCCCGCAGCTTTTCTGAGGGTGGGGGGAGATCGGCGTCTTATTCATTGTTTTTCGCTCCCTCTCTAACGTTAAGAGTTCCCAATATTTCCCATCAGCTTAAACCCGTGTGAGTTTCCAGGTGGCTTTGGGGAGATGGTGGGGGGTGGGGAGGGCTCTATATCTGCTCCGTGTCACTGCGATTTAGAAAGTTGAATGGCTGGTGAATATAAGGACCTCTCTCCCTCCCCCGGCCTTTTTTTATGTTCACTGATGGGGCGTTCTGTGAACTTTCCTGTCCATCCACTTGCTCTGGAATTTGACGGATTCACTCTTTCTAGTTATAGCGTTCTACTGGGGGTACGTTGCAAACGGGTTTTTTTTTTAAATGTCTTCGCCTTGTCTGGATAGTTTTTGTTCACAACGTACGGAATGATTTCTCTGCGTGTCGAATGGGTTTGCAGAAGATTTACTAAACCTCTTGCGTTACCTTGAGTAGGTGAATATTGATTCTCTGTCCTTATTCATTTGTTGAGTATTAAAGTACATAGAATTTCAGGTATTTTGTCAAGTGCTTGGGGGTACAATCTAGGTATCAGAGAAAAGAGTTTCAGTTATGTTTGAAAACAGTGTAGGTAACCCGCCAGTGATGATAACAGTATTTTATTTCAGGGAAATTAATATGCCCAGTGAAGGGACAAATGTTCAGTCTGTTACTTTATGGATAACTTAATTTTTCTACTTATCTTGGAGAGAACAATGCTCGTAATGTTCTCATTACTTCTTATTGGTCCTGTTTTTATATGTTTTGGATGAACTACTTTGAACACTCCAAATATTAACTGGGATTTAATAACAGTACTATAATTTTACAGGAGTATGCTACAAATGTTATTAATTCTGTAAATGCAGCATCAACCCTAAGGTTGCAGCTGATTCAATTTTTTTTAATGTTGGTTCTATTTAGCACTTGCCATGCAGGGGAATACAAATGGGAGGGGGAATCTGTTTAAAAATAAAATAAAAATGAAGTTGCAAGTGATTGGAAGTTTGCTTGCTGTGGCTGTTTTTATCAGCAAAAGCACATACCATAGTATTTAAAGATACCTTTTGTAATATAAACTGTGACTGTCATTTCACCTTGGGGTCCATTACTTTAATTCATTTTAGTGTAGCAATAATAATCATATATTATTATTGTTGTTCAAGCATACGGGGAATATTGAGTTTTGTGTATTCCATCATCATTCAAACTTAATTATATGATGCGGGCTTAATGGAGAGAATAAAAGTCTCACTAAAATTAGGGTTTATTACAAACCGGCAATTGATTTACTGTCTCGAGAAGAAAAGTTAGAGGAATTTATACATAATAACTATGCTTCTGAGCGTGAAATTAAATGCTTGAGCCCAGAGAAGGGCCCCTGAAGGAAATTACTGGTATACAGCTTGCTGTGTTTCTCAAGTAATCTTTTTTAGATTGATATACTCCTTCTGGATGAAATACTGGACATTTTAAGTACACGTGGTGAACCAATTAAATGTTCCGTTGTTCCATATCAGTTTTGTTTGAGGCAATCTCAGGTGTCTGCATCCCTTAACACATTTAAACCAATCTGCCAGAACATGGTTGTAGTTGGTCAATCTACTTGGTGCAAAGTTTTCCAGACAACTTAACTACATTTGGACAGTTCCTAGGAAATGATTTCTTTCCTAAGTACGGCAACTCATTTTAATTTGACTTCTCTGAGCTTAGATGATTCTGTTTAGATGAAAATGGGTTAAATAGTATATTCTGGTCCTCTGTTTCCCTGCATTTTTCTACTGTTTTACTCAAGCAAATTGATTTTCTTCAAGTTGTGCTGTACCGTTGGAGATGATGCTGTTGCTTTTTAAACCTACAGCTTTGCCCAGCTTTGCTTCAGCTTGGACTATATAATGTGGCATCTTCTCCCTTAAATTACTGTGTAATGTCCTCACGTACTGCTATATTTTGAAGACACACCAGCTACATTTCAACCACACTGTTGAAATGAGATTTTAAAACTGGCAACAAACAATAATGTCTGCTCAGGAGATGCACTTTGCGCACCCAAGACCTTGCAGAACATAACTTCAGAGGTATTGTAACCAGGACTGCACAGGTCCTAATGACTGCCGTGTCTAGAAGGTGGTGCCTTTCTTGTTTTTATACTTTTGGTATAAGGGTTTTGAAAGGTGGGTTTGGCTGGATGAATCTGTAACATTACCAGATGACTGAAATGTACCAGACCTATTGCTGCGGCAAAACCCACGACTGAACTTGGAATTCTTTTGTTAATGATGGTAAGAAAATGACTAATAAACACCAATGTTTTTGTATTGTGTATTATCTTCTGGAGATTTGCATTATGACATCACATTTGAATATGAAGTACTAACCATGTTGCCCACAAAGGGAATAACTTGTTTGAGTGGTAATAGGTATTTTAGCCAAATTGTTGCAATGTGGCATTTGTTTTCCCGCTGTTTGCCCTGTGTTAATTTCATAATTAATTTCCAATGAAATGCTTAAAATTACTTGATATATATGGGGGGAGGGATGTATTTTTCGTGTGGTCATGATTTTATCTAAATTAATGGTACAATCCTATATGTCTATTCAGAAGTGAACCCTGTTGAGTTCAGTGGGGGTTACTCCCAGGGAAGTGTGTGCGGGACTGCAGCTTTAATAGTCGAGAGATTGGCCATCTCTCTGATAACTGGCACGAAGGGTTGTTTTGTAATCTGTTGCAGTGCCTATCAAGTTTTCTCCCTCATTTTCATCGAATCATAGAGTTGGAAGGGGGCATTTAGGCCATTGAATCCAAGCCCCCCTTGCTGCTCAGGGCTGGAATCTAGATTTCTCTCTGACATATTTTGTTTTTGACATGTGGATTTTTTTAAGGTATCTCCAACTAGTGAAGCCTAAAGTTACTGATGACTAATCTATCCTGTAATAAACCCTTGTGCAGTTTATTCACAGGCTGTGCCACTTACTGAGAAAATTGTTACCAGAATTTTTTAAAAAATAAATAAATGGCATTTTGAAGATTTATGAAAACTAGAAAACAGAATTGCATCTACAAAAAAATATTTTCCCTGACATCCAAAATAAGTTAAAATAATTAAGGATAAATTAACATGACACTTTTCAAGTTAAATGCTCTGGGTGAAATTCCGCCAAAATAAGTGCTTTTCGGTCCCATTGAATTCAAGATATTTAAGAAGGTGCTTTACTCCAACCTATTGAAATCAGTGGGACTTAAAACTGTGTAACTTTGGCTTGTTCATGCCTTCTATTTTAATGCACAGAGTATAAACTGTCACCAGATAAAAATCTTACAGTTTTAAGGAAAAACACAAATAGGGATTTACCCCTGAGGTAATTTGGTTGGTTGTAAAGGAATGTTTTAGATACCAGCATCTAAGCTGTGTGGATAAGGGGTGAGTGGGGAGATATTTGGTTGCTTTGGGATTTTATCAGTTTATAACTTTAAAATAAAAAAAATACTTTGATGTGAAGGAGAACATAGTATTGATCTTAACTTGTATATCTCGCCCAATAAAACCACAAAAGCAGCAGAACAAATTCACCACCAAGTGTAAATTATTTCAGATTTGGTTTTTCTACTTTGTTACAGCTTGTAGTTGAAAATGCTGTGGAGCTAAATATAACATTATTACAAGCATTTCCAAAAATGTGTTTGGATGCATAATTTAGTCAGGCAATAATTTAACTTGTTTAGGTTTATGTACTGCGGCTTCTGCTTACCACCCTGAAATGAAATACAGCACACTCTTCATATAGTGCCCACCCAAACAATAATCAGACTTAGAGCTAAACAAATACAGAACAATGAAAATAAATTGTGTTTTCTCTGTCCTCTTTTTTTCTTTCCTTCCTTTCTGTATGGAAGAACAACCCCCTTATCTCGGTGCTTGTTTCGGTTTAGTAGCTCCAGAAGTCCATTCAGAAAGCAATTGAGAAGCGGCCACCAAAGTGATGAGGACAATATCTAATCTTTATTTATAGATCTTAACTCCTCTAATGGTGTTTAACAAACATCCTGTTTTAATCAGGTGAGGATAAATCCCACAATTAGATGGCGAAGAAATAACGACAGTATGTGTCTCGATGTCTGTACCTTGAGGGCTTGAATCATTCAGCCATTGCGGAAAGGTCCAGTGGCTGTCCTGTAATTTCACAAGGGAAGGAGAAAAAGAAAACATCCTATTTTACTCTCTTGCTTAAAAGCAATATTTTTAAAAAGTTAGGGGCTGCTCAGGAATACAAGGAGAATGTAGTTGAAATTCGTTACATTGATGTAAATAATGGCCAAGTGTTCCCCTTTGGGTTTGGATGATACAAATGACAGACATATTGGCTAAGGAAAAATACGGTAGATCATAGACGCTATTTTAAAATAAAAAATAAATCCAGCACTACATGGGGGCCTCCTAGAATGTTTTGGGGATGAACTAAAAAATGAGAGTCGTTCTCTCTGCCTTACCCTTCCTTTAAAAAAAGAAAGAAAGAAAACTAAAGTTAATTTATTATTGTACTGCTGCTACACTTTGTGATTGTTGTGCCATTAATTCATGCAAAGCAGGCAGCGTTTTTACTGCAATTTCAATAGGATGTTAATAGCAAAATAAATGTCAAGGGAAAATCAGCACTTATCACATGAACTGTGTCTTAAATATGGCATAGTCTAACTCGGTTCATCCACTATATGCACACAGCTGTAATTTGTTTCTGTTGCACAACCATTGATTCTATTCTTATTCATTGCCCTGTAACCAGATTGCAAGAAGGGAGAGAAACATGTTTTACAAAGAGAGTAACCAGTGCAATATTTTACAAAATTACAGATGAAAAATGTATGTTCTATCATTTCAAAATATCAGAAGCTCTGGGATCTTGAAATAGTCTTCACTAAGAAGTTCCATTGACTAGCTTCTGCCATGAAGATGGCCCTGTTCAGCATGTTGTATCCTATTTGAGATCTTATGCCTTAGTATTTAAACACAGGTGTAAGTTAATAGATCTATAAAAGCAATTTATTTAAGTAGTTACTTAACTTTGCCATGAAATATATAAGACTTAAAAGTATTTTTCATTGGTATACGCTGGGCCAAAGTTAACTCATACAGTGTATATATATGTATGTTTGAAATACTTAGTAAGCTTGTGAGCAGAGAAATTATGCCACAATCCCAGCATATAGTTATATTATGCACTTAAACCCTGTTGAATTTACTGGGTCCTGAGTGTACATAAGAGCGCACTGAACTGTGGCCTGTAAATTTAAATACTGACCCCAGAAAAGACTGTTGCAATTTATTTAGTAGTCTAGACAACTTATGAATAGCCAAGCAAATACAAAACACTTGATACCATCTTTTTGTGTGGAGCAACATCTGAACAGACGGTCCCTTCTGATTAAATTACCGTCACTAGTGCGCAGCTTTAACTTTTCACACTAGGGGTTCCATATGAACACATTTATTTAATATCTGTTGTGCTACTGTTTCATATTGTACATGTTCTGACTGTTACCACAGAAGCAATCCTTTCAATTTAACAATGCATACAGAGTGCACGAGGCTATAAGAAATGTCTTCATTTATCGCTTCTGACCCATTAACTTTACACATTGGTTGATCTAAATAGCTATGCCAGTTTTCTTTCCTATTCATCCATGCACGCTGTGAAAACACTCAGTCACTGGGCAGGTGGAGAGAATCCTCCACAAGTTGCTTGTTATACTCTTGAGCGGTGTCCATTTATTTCAGTAGGACTGGGCTCGTTGTGAATTCCATATTTGGTGGTGGTTTCACAGTTTACATCCCAAAAGCTTAAACTAAGCCTTGCTATAACAAGAGTTCCCCCCCCTTTTTATATGATAAATCTTATTTTTATAAGTTTTGTCTTTGGCATCAGGGACATTGGGCATTCCATGTGGGAAGGTAGGCTATAAACATAACAGATAAAATAATACCATCCAAATCCAGTACAATAAAAAATCTAAGATGTTATAGCCATGGCAAACAAACATCCTACATATGTATCAGTATGTGCAGTAATGGGACTACAGTAATTGTGCCTAGCCACTGACCCCACCTGCCCTGCCCTTAAATCTTCTTTACGATACTAGATTTGACATTGGGCATGTTACCACAGATGAATGCTTAGGTATACGTTCATGTTTCACTGGTAATTCATTAAACCCGAATGGATACGAAATTATTATTATTATTATTATTATTATTATTATTATTACATTTATATACCGCCCCATAGCCGAAGCTCTCTAGGCGGTTTGCAAAAATTAAAAACATTGAACGTTTAAAAACCAGTATACAAAATTTAAAACCATAAAAGCCTAAAAACAAACTTATCTAAGGGTAAGATATAACACTGGATAGGTCAGATAATAGCTAGTAAAATTACTTATGACATGCTATTGTGTTGTGGTGCTAGGGTGAAATATGAATGTGCACATTCCTTGTTTATTAAGTGTGCTGAATACTTGATATAAAATTCCACAGATCCCACAGATCCCACAGGCATATTTCTCCTGAAAAAAATGTTGAGAACCACGTTCTCGCAAAACCAAGATGGTTATGACCGAGTTTAGTGCACAAACTTCACCTTTCCACGTATTAGAAAGGCTTAATCATTTGGTCTTGAAACGAACTTGAAACTTGCATATAGATTTGATGACTACAAGACTGGTTTGACAATTGGGCAGGGTTCAGTATAGGTAAAGAAAATACTACATTGATATTGACAATGTCTTTTGAAATATCTTTCCACCCTCAAGTATATTTAAATAGGATTTTTCCCCTTTCTTTTCTCACTTGCCTCTTTCAGAGAGAAGTAGTTTTTATCTGTTTTCTTTTTCTCCTTTACCCTTCCTTAAGGCAGTAAGAGATCCCAGTGATATAGGGTGGGATACAAATGTTTTAATAAATAATAAATAAATAAATAAGATTGTATACGTCGCTGTAATAAAACACATGTGAGCTAACAGATCAAAAACCAAGAAGATTTTTTAAAAAAAATAAAACTAATATTATGTTACAATATACAAAAGAAATTGATTTTAATCTTACAAATAATGGCATACACCATTCTTGTAGAATCTGCCCCTTGGCAACAATGTTATTAAATGGGTAGAGACAGAAAGTGTGTGATCACTGCTCCTATTTAGCTTTCTTTATTACTTGATTTACAGTATAATTCAAAAAAATGTCTACAATCAGAGCTCAGCTTTACAATTATTCAGGCAAAGGATATAAATTGGACATTTTTTGGAAGACATTAAACTTGGAGTGCTGAACTTTAAAATTATGAACTGTTTCTTTTCCTGATTTTAATATGGGCGAGGGCGTGGGTAACACAAGTTCCGGCTTTAGAGCTCCGTTGCACCAGTGATTTAGTGCACTTTTACCATGCCTGGTGTGCAGATTTGCAGTACGGTACTCACATGATGCTGTGCCTGTCCTACTGATACCCTGCCTCTTCCCCAGCCTTTCCTAGAACACTAAAAGTCTGGATTATTTTTCCTAAGCACATTTAATGCTCCCTAAGCCTCCGTGTAGTTTCAGATGAACTGGGGGCTTGAATGGATTGCATCAGGTCCTTGCAGGGAAAAGTGATCTCTCTCAGTAGCTGGCTCCAAGCCTTAATATAAAACCCAAACCGTGTATTCCAGGCTTGAAAGAGTTTTTAAAAATCATATGCCTGAAACTCTGCAGAGACAGGATTGTACTCCCTCGATGCTCCCAAAGAGCCAAACTAAAGGGTCGTTCCATTTTTCCCAGCAGAAAGGTGGTCTGGTTGAAGTACTCATCTGCCAGGACGTTACTGGAGGGAGAAAGAGAAGGGGAGGAGTGGAGTGGTGTGGAGTGGAGTGGAGTGGAAGAGCAAACGAGCGAAGGAGCGAAAGAGCAGCTATTCAGGTGAAAGGGATCATAAGCTTGACATGCTTCTGCATCAGAGGTAAAAAAAAAAACACGGAGGCAAACCAGGGGGGAAATTAGGTGTGATGGAGGTCTTATCCTCAGAACTGGAGAATCTTATGCATTCTTGACATAAAATGCCATGTGTGCTTGTCTTGAATGTGGCATGGCTTGATATGAACTGATCCATGGTATGTTTTTAAGAATACCACAAGGAACCATATCTGCTCTCATGTAAGAAACAAAATGCTTCCTAAAGTCATATAAGTAAAACTGGTGTGCAAATGTACAATAAAAGGTGCAAATCACTGATTTTAAAGTGCAGGGTTTTCCCTTAACCATGGTCCCTTCGCTTTATGCAGACATTATTGCTTTTTTCAAATGGCATCGTTGTTCTTATGTCTGTTTTTAGCAAAGCAGGAGTCTTTCATGCATTTAAATTTGCAATAGGAAAAATGGGTGCCATATTTTGGTAGGAGCGAAACGAGATAATTATACTGGATATTGAGATCTCCTGTGTCTTTGAAAATTTGTGTACGTGTCTAGGTTGTAAACTGAATAGTTAATCCAAAATGTATTGGATGATCATATGTGTTAAATACTTAAATATGCATAAAAGATGGGAGAAATAAAAACTTAAAACCATTAGCAAAAACGTGTCCATGCTTGAATTGTCTATGTAGTCACTTCAGCCATTGCATAGCTGTTTATCTTAATCTTTATCTGTGTTTGCCAAACCAGGGCTGAATTAAACCGGATGAGATGGTAAACAGGGAATGGAAATTAAGGTACAATCGGGTGCGGAATCTGTGGCTTGCCAGATGTTGGACTACAACTCCTATCAGCCCTAGCCAGCCTGGCTAGTGGCCAGGAATGATGGGAGTTGTAGCCCAACAACATCTCAGGACACACTTTCCCTGCCCCAGAATAAACTGATTGAAAGGGCTCAATCTTATTGATTAGCACTATGTTCCCAGAACACATAGATCTGGGTCTGTTCCTGAGTAGGCTCTGACTAGAATGCTAGCACAGCAGCAACACTTTTCAGACTCTCCTGTGGCAGTGGTAGAAATGAATTCGCCATGGTTTCATCTCATGTTGCTGTAATAAATGTCTGAGAGCGTCATCTCATTTGGGAAAATCGTGTCACTTCTCCGCCCACACATTTGTCCCCATTCAGTGGGCCGTTTTGATCATGCTGCTTCTCCTGCACACAGCAGGAGATAGCGGCAACTTCCCTCTTTAAATATAAGTCAGACTTTCTGGGGTGATTTTTTGTGGCGTGAAGAAGGCTAGAAGAGGCAGGAGGCGCACGGGAGGCAGACGACATAGTGAGAGGGACCCGCGAAAATCCGTGAGTGCCCAGTAATGAGTGTGCAATAAAACGCTTGTCTGATGGAACTCTGAATGCCGGAACCACATGAGCTGGGCCTGTCACATGAGCTTTGCCACCATTTGTTGCCTTTCATATGGTTCCTATTCTCTCTCTCTCTCTCTCTCTCTCTGCCTCTCACACACACCTTTTAAAGTAAAGCTAGGAAAAAGCTTTACCTTAAAAACAAAACCACCAATTTTTGACCCTGTGAAGGGCATATGGGCCAGCTGTAGTTCTGTTTCTGTCAACTTCTCTGCCCCACAGACACATGGAAGGGGGACACTTTCTCTCTGTCCTGCATACACTCTCATACTCTCTCTGCAGTTGCTTGGGATTACTCCATGTAGAATCATCTCCTGCACTAGTAAAGGCAGAGAAGGTGAAGGAAACAGAACCACTGCTGGCCCCATATGCAGCATCCTAAGGGGTTTGGTCCCTTCGCTGGGTCAGTAATTGGTGGTTTTGTTTTTAAGATAAAGCTTTTGCCTAGCAAGTGGGGCAGAAGATGCTGGTGTGGTTGTGACCAGGTAAAGCGACTGTGTATGATAAATACAGGTTGTAAAAGTAGGGGCTTCGCCTTTTGACCTGGCGAGGATACCCATTTTGTATCAACTCTAGGTTGGCTAGACAAGCAAGTTGGCAAGTCCTTGCAACACGATGTTACATGGTGTTCCATCCCTCCCTCATCCTTTCTTGCCTAAAACTCTGACCCAGACCCATGCCTTTTGGTTACCTTAGAAGATCCTGTTCTGAGTGCCACAACTGTATGAAACTAGGCTAGTGGCTACAAAGAACAGAGCTTTCTTGGTTGCAGTACCCACCTGCTGGAACTTCCACCTATTGGAAGCTCACCAGATTTCCTTAGGGAAAGGAGTTCATTGATGGCCTTCAGAATGTTGGTCAAGAGGTTTCTCTTTTTATTTCAGAAAGTGTTTGGTTGATTGAAGTTTCAGGATGGCTTGTTTACTACAGCCTTGTAGACTTTATTGTTACAGTAGGCTGACCAGATAAAATCCAGGTCAGGGCTCATGTAACTTTAACAGTTGTAGAGCAAAGGGAATTTCAGCCAGTGTCATTTGTATGCAATTAGTTCCTGGTGAAATTCCCTCTTCATCACAACAATTAAAGGTGCAGGTACTATACTAGAGTGACCATATACAAAAGAAGGCAGGGCCCCTGCAACTTTAACTGTTGTGATGAAGAGGGAATTTCACTAGGAACTAATTGCATACAAATGACACTGGCTGAAATTCCCTTTGCTCTACAACTGTTAAAGTTACATGAGCTCTGACCTGGATTTTATCTGGTCACCCTATGTTATGGGACAGGCTGTAATTTATAGCCTGAAAGTGGGGTTAGCGTGAAGGATACCATCCCCCCATTTCAGTTCTTAAAATAGCCTTCCCCAACCTGGCACCATCCAGATGTGTTAGACCACAGCTCCCATCATCCCCACCCAGCATGGATGATTTAGTCCAACACATCTGGAGGGCACCATGTTAGGGAACACTGTGTGCCTACTTACACACGTAGGATAAAACACTTCGAAAACGTTTTGAAAACTGTATATGGAGTGTGTCCTGGGCCCCAACAGTTCTCAAAACTGTTATAAACCATTTTAAACCGTTTTAAACCATTTTAAAGCAGTAGTGTAGATAGACTGACAGTTAAAAGGATCTTCAATAGAATGGCTGGGGAAAAGATATCTGAGAGTTGAATCCAGATTTAGTCATGCTTAGAGTAAACCCATTGGAATCAATGGGACTTAAATGAATCCCATTGGTTTCTATGGGTCTGCTAGGCTGACCATATGAAAAGGAGGACAGGGTTCCTGTATCTTTAACAGTTGCATAGAAAAGGGAATTTCAGCAGGTGTCATTTGTATGCATGCACCTGGCAAAATTCCCTCTTCATCACAATAGTTAAAACCGCCGGAGTATAGCTAGAGTGACCAGATATAAGAGGGCAGGGCTCCTGGAGCTTTAACAGAGGCCTTCTTCGGAGTTCTACTGCCATCTGAAGGGAGTTGATGGCAAGTGTGGGAAGGGCTTTTTCAGCGGTGGCATCCGGCTTGTGGAATGCTCTCCCAGGACCCGTTCATGAGCCACTGACTTTGTTGTCCTTTTGGACAAGCACTTTTTTATTATTATTTCCCTGGACTTTTAACTTGTGATGGAATCTGTTTTTAGGTGCTGCTAAAAACACCTGCTGTTTTTAGGTGTTGTTGTTACTTTTGTTTTAACTGTATTAGCCACACTGAGAATGGCCAGATCTGCACCAACCAGGATATTGCAGTATGAAAGCAGTATGAAAGTGGTATATAAATGGTAGGAGCTGCAACAAGCAGGATATAGTGGTATATGGTATGTGTCAATGGGCCCCAACAGTTGTCAGTGCTCTTTAATACCACTATAAAGCAGTAGTGTGGCTCCTGCCTTTTATATTTTATATTATTTATTTTATTTATTGCATTTTTATACCGCCCTATAGCCGAAGCTCTCTGGGCAGTCCACAAAAATTAAAACCATGAAATCATTTTAACAAATATAAAACAAACCACAATCTAAAAACACAAAATAACATACAATATAAAAACACAACCAGGATAAAACCAAGAAGCAGGGATTAATACAGATTAAAATACAAATTTAAAATAGGAAGGGTTAAAATTTAATTAATTTAAGCTGTTAAAATGCTGGGAGAATAAAAAGGTCTTCACCCGACGACGAAAGGAGTACAAAGTTGGCGCCAGGCGAACCTCTCTGGGGAGCTCATTCCACAGCCGGGGTGTCACAGCAGAGGAAGCAGAATATTGCTTTCATACCACTATACCCTGCTTGGTGTAGATCTGGCCAATGTCTTTGCATTTGAAAGGTGAGATATAAAAGTAAGACAAATATACAGGCATGCCATATATATATATATATATATATATATATATATATATATATAATATTCCTCTTGCCTTTTGCCTTGCCTAGTTTACATTGCTGTTTTAGTTAACATATTACTTTGTGAGCTGACTTGTGGTTTTGAAACACACACAAATGCAAGATATAATAATAATAATAATAATAATAATAATAAGGTAGACAGCATTCCAGACGTGCTCTATAACTGGGAAAAGATGGCGGATGGGTCAATAACTGTATCAAAACCATGCCTTTTAAATTAAGATGTACAGCAGTACACAATTTACAGAAGACTGTGATTAGAGGTGGAAGGGGAAAACTTTCTGATATTGAGCAAAAAAGAAAAAAGTGGGGAAAGTGGTAAAGCTTTTCATGCACCCTCAAGAAAGCCAGTGTGGTGTATTGGTCGGGGTGTTGGACTGGGAGTCGGGAGAACTGGGTTCTGTTCTCCGCTTGGCCATGGAAGCTCAATGGGTGACTTTGGGCCAGTTACAGACTCTCAGCCCAACCCACCTCACAGTAGGGTGACCAGATAAAATCCAGGTCAGAGCTCATGTAACTTTAACAGTTGTAGAGCAAAGGGAATTTCAGCCAGTGTCATTTGTATGCAATTAGTTCCTGGTGAAATTCCCTCTTCATCACAACAGTTAAAGTTGCAGGGGCCCTGCCTTCTTTTGTATATGGTCACTCTAGTATAGTGCCTGCACCTTTAACTGTTGTGATGAAGAGGGAATATCACCAGGAACTAATTGCATACAAATGACACTGGCTGAAATTCCCTTTGCTCTACAACTGTTAAAGTTACATGAGCCCTGACCTGGATTTTATCTGGCCAGCCTACCTCACAGGGTTGTTGTTGTGAGGATAGAATGGAGAGGAGGATTATGTATGCCGCCTTGGGTTCTTTGCAGGAAAAAAGGTGGGATATAAATGCAATAAATAGATAAATAAATAAATTGGGAAGTGGGAACTAACGATAGAAGTGATGGGTGGGATGTTGGATATTCTGAGTAAGTTGGGGAGCACAGGCGATAAGGGAGTGTTTATTGCACGGCCATAGAATTATCCCAAAGTGTGTGTGTGTGTGTGTGTGTGTATGGAGAGAGAGAGAGAGAGGAAGCTGAAAATTCATGAATTTCCTCCATAGTGGTTTTATAATGAGGTGAGAAAAAATCTGTTTCCTTGTCTGTTTGGAACATGTTAAACCTTCCATACGCACATCATAGTCGAATTGTAATGCACCTAGTATTCAAAATGAATCAGTGGTATGATATGGAGATAGGAAGGAACTTGATATATTGCTTCACTTGCTCTGTAACCACCTGAACTAGGTAAGTTAGGGTTGTGAGTTAGGGTAGGCTAGGAACATAGGAAGCTAGATGCCTTTACGCTGAGGTCAGACTATTGGCCCATCCAGCTCAGCATCTTGTCTGGGAGCCCCTGCCAAAGGAATTGAGGTTCTGCTGGGGCACCCCATTTGTGGAATGCGCTTCCCGCAGAGGTTTGCCTGGCGCCTACATTGTGCTTGTTTTGGTGCAGGGGAAGACCTTTTTATTCTCCCAGGCACCTTAGTTTTTCAGTTTGTTTTATATCTGGTATTTCATTTTATTTTTTGCACTGTTGCTAGCTTCTGTTTTTATATTGTGGTTTTAAACTTTTAAACTTTTATATTGTATTTTATTGGCTGTATTTTATTGTCTTGTATTTTTTTACAAGGGAGCTTCAACTTTTGGGCTGTATAAAATGTAATTAATTAATTAATTAATAATATTATCTAAAGTAGAGGTTCTCTACATGGCTCTGTAGTTGATTTATTTTGTATGAAGGTATGAAGGTGGTGATCAAGGCTATTTTAACCAGTGCCAGCTTATTGAACAGCCCACACCAGGGGGAGGGGAATGAATTTGGGTTTGGGGAAAGTTGCTCTATCCATGCATAGTGGTCCTGTTCCAGATCAGGGTGGAGGGCATGCTTACAAGGAAGTAAACAACATTACATGATGGGTATTTAATGTAAAATGTGGTTTAGCCCTAAGTTTGGAGGCGGATCAGAAATTCAAACCTAGGAACACTTCCATACAACGTATTCACTCAGCCACATATGACTGCCCCCCCATTGTGTCAGTGTCACTAACGCTCGCTAGCAATTAAAATGTAAACCCAATTACAAAACTATATGTTTATATTAAGAGTCTTAAATGGACTTGCTATGTAACCAACTAACCTAGAAGTTTTAGCCTTTAAAGAGTGAGCAGAGAGCATGAGGAATGAGAGGCAGGGTTATAACTCCTCCTCCCCATGTTTAAATTTGAAAACTCAAAAGAGGATGTTGTCAATTTTAGACCCAGTTGAGAACCTGGTACTGCCTCTTTCATTTATCAGCATTTTCTCTATGTACCGCAATCTAATAATGACTTCGTTAATCCTTACACATACTCTTTGGGTTTTAATCTTCTTGGGTATTAGGAAGTGTTGTGCTATGAATGACAAGGACAGGAAAAGAATAGTAGTTTTTTTAGAAACTTGTATCAAATTCTTAAAACTCCAGCCCTATGGAAAGAAAGGTGAGGTATAATTTGATTCCTAGGCACTGGTTTCATGTGTTTAGGGGCCCAAGGGACCACCCACCATGGACATCTGTAGCCCTGTGCTTGACTATAGTTTATATAAAGTAATCTTTAAAGGAAGAATGTTGCCCCTTTGCTCTTACTCACTTTGTCTATAAAACCATTAAAAAAAGGAGAGAAAGGAACCTCAGCTGGTACTACACTAGGACCTACTACACCAGTCTGTGTAGGCATTGTACAGGGACAGTTTCCCCCCCTCCCCAAAAGGGTTTCATATTAAAATATTGTGGCTGAATTGTAAATAAACCATTTCTTAGCATCAGCTGAGATCCCCTCGTCTCCCTCTTTTCTGACTCTTACTTATACTTATTAGCCAGCATCATATGTAGGTGGGTGGGATGAACTAGCAGGGAGCAAGCCTGGATCAGCCTTTATGCTGCTGATGTTAGCTTTTCGGATCAGAAATTACACTCGACACTTTACTGGCATTTATATAAAAGAAATGATCGGAATAACTTCGACGGAAATACGTTATGTACAATGGAGGAGAGAAAATTTATTTCCCCACTGCAACAAGCTCCCAAATAGGGTGACCATATTTGGGAAACCAAAAAAGAGGACACCCTGTAAGGGGGGGGGGGGAAGCAGCTGTAAAACATGTCATTCCCTCCTGCCACCTTAAAGGCCCCAATTAGAGCAGAGGAGGGGAAAGCATGTTATTCCTGCCCCCCCCCGCTCTAATCGGGGACTTTTCTATAATGTCCAGGAATGATACACTTTCCCTTTTAAGACCCTGATTGAAGCAGTGGGGGGGGGGATGATGCACCTCCAGAAAGCATATCATTCCGTCCCACCATGCTAATGGCGGCCTTAAAGGGGAAAGCTTGTTTTTCCAGGTCATCACAGAAAATTACAGAAAATCCCCCCGACACCCAGGATACAACAGAAACCAGGACAAATCTGGGGAAATCCTGACAGTTGGTCACCCTACCCAAAGCAACATATTTCCTAAGCATTTTTGCAGCCTAGGTGGGGTGTGCGGGGGTCAAGCCAAGTACAAGAATTGCCTTTCATCTCAGTTCCGGGATGGGGAGCCTGTGCCCCCTAGATATTGTTGGACTACAGCTCCCATCATGCCTGACCTTTGGCTGACGAGAGTTGGGAGTCCAACAACATCTAGCTGGGGAGTGCTGGGAGTTGTAGGACTTTTTTTTCTGTCTATACATGCATCGGATTATGCCATTAACTGCTTAAGTAAAGTACTTTAAGTTATGTAGACACATTACTCTTGGTGGTAGTTAACTGCCTTTGTTTTGACTACTGCTGTTTTATTTATTGGTTGGCTGGTTTATTTTAATTAGTTATATTCCACCTTTTTAAGGATACAAAACCTTCCAATGTGGTTTACAAAAAGCAATACAATTCTGAGATATAATAATTCAGGATTTTTCCCCATTTAGCCTGGGAGAGCACGGGTAGGGGTGGGGGTGAAGGTGGTGGGAGGAGAAACAGACCAGACCAACTGGAGCAGGCTCCATTGTTGGCTGTCTTTGCCTCCGTCACTCATCTATTCCTTGTTACAGGGCAGCTGGTGCCTGTTGGCCCTTGTGATAGCATCTGAAAAAATCCACATACACATTTGAAAAAATCTCCATTCTGTTGGATCTTTGCTTGTAAAATTACCTATTTAAATTTAAGCCATTCTTTAATTATTATCATATTGACAGCTCTAAATAAATACCAGCAAAATACCAAATTGTGCACTACCGAGAATTCAGGCATGCCAGCTCAGGGTGTGGAACTCACACACACACCGGCGCCTTCCATTCCTACTCAGGAGCACGCTCAGTATAAAATAATTTCTAAGAGAGCTGGCAGCACTAAGAATATTGTAGCAGTTCAGCCAGGCCTAGGAGTTGCACCAGAGGGATGTGACTGTTGTTTTGGATAGACAGAAAAATCAATGTGTTGCAGTCAGATATGATAGTCTAGAAGATCATAGAATCATAGAATAGTAGAGTTGGAAGGGGCCTGTAAGGCCATCGAGTCCAACCCCCTGCTCAATGCAGGAATCTACCCTAAAGCATCCCTGACAGATGGTTGTCCAGCTGCCTCTTGAATGCCTCTAAAGTGGGAGAGCCCACCACCTCCCTAGGTCATTGGTTCCATTGTCGTATTGCTCTAACAGTCAGGAAGTTTTTCCTGATGTCCAGCCGGAATCTGGCTTCCTGTAACTTGAGCCCATTTTTCCGTGTCCTGCATTCTGAATTGATCAAGAAGAGATCCTGGCCCTCCTATGTGTGACAACCTTTCAAGTATTTGAAGAGTGCTATCATGTCTCCCTTCAATCTTCTCTTCTCCAGGCTAAACATGCCTAGTTCTTTCAATCAAGATAAGACAGTCTTTCATGAAGCAAGGTGAGGTGATGATTTGGATAAGATACAAATGAGTGGTTTAGACTTAACTGCTGATTCAGACATACATTGCTCCCATGGAAGCACACTGAGAACAATACAGAGTACTGGCAGGGTTTGTAGCAGAGCTGAACTCATAGAGAGACTGCATCTAGGGCTACTGAAACTTGTGCACTTGCAGTACTATTTTTGCAATGTTACCTTGGTTCACACAACACACTAACCCATCCAGTGCTGAACTGTGGGTTATCGTGTTATCTGAATGCAGAGCATTTTCCACAGGGTGGGTTATCGTGTTGTCTGAATGCGTGCTTTTTCCACAGGGTAGGTTATTGTGCTTCCTGAATGCAGTGCATTTTCCGCAGGGTTAGCCATTTAGTATGGCTTGTTAACCACCTTGAACAACCCAACAACAAGCTATGGATTCTCAAGGTGGCTTGTTCGAGAAAAATAAACCACACTGCATTGTTAACAAGCCACCTTGCAGAAAATGTGCTGTGTTCAGACAACACACTAACCCATAGTGGGTTAGTGTGTTGTGATTGTGCAAATCCTAGCAGGTGCATATTGTACATAAACCGTGCCTCCATGTCAGCCCAGCCCAGCAGCGTGTAAAGCAGTGACTCCACTCCCAAGATGCTCTCATGGAGCCTGCTCTTGTGTGCAAACATTCTGTTAGTGGTGTGGTCGGAAGTACAGTTTTATAGGGCCAATTGGATGTTCTTTAATAGCCACTTCTTTGGCTGGATGGAGGATTTCCTTTTCTCCACTATGCCTTGTGATCCAATGAGTAGGGTGTGTTTTTATAGAATTTTAACTGAATATTTATTGAATTTTTATTGTATTGTTTTACATTGTTTTGCTGAGGTTTTATCTTGTGTGCCACCTTGAGAGGGTTCTACCCTTAAAGGTGGCCTAAAAATCACTTAAAATAAAAATCTGTGATGTGTAAGCCCTCTCACATATTTTTTTAGAATTCTGAGAACCCATTCTTCCATTTTTTGAAAACAAAAGTGTCAAGCCCTCATGGTCACAGGAGGGAAATACTAAAAGCAAGAATTCAAAGCAGGAATGGGAAATTTGCAGCACTCCAGATATTTTGGGCTACAACTCCCATCAGTCCTAGCCAGCATAGTCAACACTGAGGGATGATGGGACTTGTAGGCCAAAATTTCTGGACCACTGCAAATTACCTAATCCTGATCCATTGGATCAGAAAGAAGATAGCAAGTGAAAAGGAGCCCTCCTTTGTTATGGCTTGGATCCAAAGTTTTCTTGCGCAAGCGGAAAGGCATTTCTGTTCACGCAAGGCAGCCCCCTTAATTGTGTTGATCTCTGTCCCTCGTTATGCTGAAGTCGTCCCACCTGGTGCTCCTCCTACACTGTTATCTCATCCTCATCAGGAAGGATGCTGCATGCTCATATAATCTGCCAACCAACTATAGATTGGCACCTGCCATGTTCATGAAAACAATATTCCCATTTTAATTACAAGTAGCTATGTACATTCATTGCAGGTCTGCAGCTCATTACAGATACTCGAAGTGGTGATCTGTGTTTAGAATACATTCTACCTCTGAGCTAGATAGAACTGTATGTATACATGCAGCCCAATTGAAGCAGATTGCTTGCTTTCTGAGCAAAATTTTCTATATCTGCATTTACTTACAATGCATGGTGCCTCCTTGTGATAGCAACTGCTCCCCTATATGGTGATAAGCTGATCTCTCTCAGTTGGAATTCAATTTGCGCCTCATCAGTCTTCTACCCACGTCGGGTTGACATTTTACACCTGCTTCATGATGACAGCAATGTGTTCTTCTCTCCTTTGCCCAACATCTCCTATTGCAAAAATTGTTCCAAGCTCAGGTTAGGGATACCAGCCACCAGGGCAGGAGCATTGCTGGATCTTTACATGCATTGCATTCTGCTGATGGGAAGCATGGCTATTCCTTGATAAACTTCCTAGCCGCTGTGCTCTTTTCAAGAAGAATAAGTGTCTGCATAAAAATAAATATGTGTAGGCATGACCTAGTTCAGATATAATGCTAAAACATGTTTTAACGTTATGGAAGTGAGCTTGCATAAACCGTGGGATATGTGCTTCCTTTCTCCTTCCTCTCTGTGCATGAGGAGGAGATGGAAATATTTCCGTGCTTTTACAACTAGACAATGTTTCCCATGACAGCTGAACTGTTGCTAATTAAAACAAGCCAGGTTATCGAACCACAGTTTGATCCTGGCTAGTTAGAACAAACTGCAGTTCCCTCAGTTCAGAGATTACTTCTGAAGTTTCCATCTCATGTAGAAGAGGCTGGCTGGGGCATGCTGGGAGTTGTAAGCTTATCTTTCTGTCTAAACATGCATAGGATTGCATCCTAAAATTAAATCACCAGTTCCCCCTGCCCCAGATTGAAGCATGGCTAAAACACCAAGTCAGACATGGTCCTTATTAAGTGGGACCCTTGGATTTTCTTCTAAAGGCCCCAGTTGTAAGGATATAAGTGTTGTCTCTTTGAGGCTTTGATTTCAAACTTAATGCAAGCTGTGTTTAAAGCAACGACAACAGCAACACGGACAGTGTCTAGGGTGACCATATGAAAAGGAGGACGGGGCTCCTGTATCTTTAACAGTTGCATAGAAAAGGGAATTTCAGCAGGTGTTGTTTGTATGCATGCAGCACCTGGTGAAATTCCCTCGTCATCACAACAGTTAAAGCTGCAAGAGTCCTGCTCTCTTTTGTATCTGGACAATAGGGCAGAGCTCCTGTAGCGTTAACTGTTGTGATGAAGAGGGAATTTCACCAGGTGCATGCATACAAATGACACCTGCTGAAATTCCCTTTTCTAGACAACTGTTAAAGATACAGGAGCCCCATCCTCCTTTTCATATGGTCACCCTAACAGTGTCGCAATTTAAATCAAGTGCCAGTTCCCATTCCTGTAACATTAGCGAGCCAGGATTGCTGGAACCTGGCATGTTAATGCTGTACTCACAGGAGCTAGCAACCCAATGTATGCCACTCTGCGCTCCTTAAAGAAAGGGTGGAATAAAAATACTGTTAAAAAATTTACACGTCAGCTGTCTGTAAGCCTGCACAGATAAGTTTCTCTTACATGCCAAGCATCACTTTTAAACTGGGCCTGGTTTCAGTGGGATTAAGGGTTTAATTGGCTACAGATTTCCAAAATAGGGTGCGTCTGCTCTAACGTTCTTCATTACAGTTCTTAATGATTGTTTCTTGTTCCTCAGTGCCCCAATACTACTCTCCTTCCATATCCCATACAGATATACATGCATCATTTTCCTCTTCTCATTATTATGGGGTGCTCACTGGGTTGTTTACTACATGGTATGGGTGTGCAAGGAAACGATGGGAAAAGCCAGCCTTATTCACGCAACTTATACTTTATTTAATAGAGTTTATTGTGAGTATAATTTTGGACCCTAGATTACATAATTGCAAGAAACCCTTTCACTCTGATGAAAATCATTTTACATCTTGGCTTGTGGTTACAAACAGACTCACACATTTCACAAATTGCTGCCAACAGCTGCCTTAGAAAGATGGAAGAGTCGTAAGAAATGAACCTTGTGTGGCAAGAAAGATGGAAAATCTTATTCCGGCTGGGTTATGGAGTCCATTGGAACCTGTCTATCTTGTGTTTTGAAATCACAGCCTCATCTAAACATTTCTCTTATTATCCTAGTTAGCAATATACATGTATTGGGTGGGTGGGATATACTGTGTAAAATGTGGATACCTGTGAAACGTACAGATAATCTCAGTGATTGTTTGCAGGGGGCAGCTGAGGATAGGGTGAAAATATTAACTCATTCAGAGTGAAGGCAAGTAACATTGCACTTATTCTTAATTAGGTATGTGGCATCACCATGTAGTCCAGGGATAGGCAACCTGATGCCCTCCAGATGTTTTGGACTACAACTCCTATAAGCTTAGCCACCATGGTCAAAGGTAAGGAAGCATGGAAATCGTGGGACAAAATATTTGGAGGAGTACTAGGTTGCCTACCCCTGAAAATCTAGCAAAAATGCTAAATGTGATTATTGTGTCATGGACAAATGAAGCCAATTCTTCTCGCTGTCACTCTGAATTGGCTTTGTGGCCCTCATAAATTGTCACACAGCCAATCTAGCTTGGCTATGTGATATAGTCAGATTATCTAAATGATCTCTGCTTGCCTGGAGTCTCCTCAGGAAGAAGTTCTTGCTTTTTTAATGGAACCAAATATGCAGCTCAAAACAGGTGGCAAACGACATGTGAAAAAACAAGCAAGGGATTTTTGTGAAACCTTTTGTCCTCTGAAAACTTCCCACCACCACAATACCTCATGGGAGAAAATTTAGTCTGGTTCTAGACAAAATTAAGAAATAATTGTAGTTTTTGTAAGGGAACACATTACTAGTGGATTCCTTCTTCATCACAACAGTGAAAGCTGTAAGAGCCCTGCCCTCTCTTGTACCTCGATCACTCTAGTATAGCTCCCTCAGCTTTAACTGTTGTGATGAGGGAATGTATGTATACAAATGACAAATGAGTGCCGCATGTATACAAATGACACCTGCTGAAATTCCCTTTTCTATACAACTGTTAAAGATGCAGACCATATGAAAAGGACCATATGTCCTTTTCATATGGTCACCCTACATATCTGTGACTGAGATCATCTGTAGAGGTCCCTTTGGTTATACCATCACCAAATGCAATCGGGGCATCTGTAACTCATAATAGCACCTTTTCGGTGGTGGCGCCCTGCCTGAGGAATGCTTTCTCCTTGGAGATTAGACTAGCACCAATATTGGCAGTTTTTGGCACCAGATGAAAACAATTATTTTCCACCAGGACTTTTGATTAACTGCCAGTTCATGTGTCAGCAGGATAACTGAAAGGCAATGTATATTCAATTTGACACCAACTGATTTTGTGTGTTTTATCGGATTTTATAATGATGGTACATTGTGTTTTGTAACAGCCCTAACAATAATCATTTTATTATCCCCCATGCTATTCAACATCTACATGAAACCGTTGAGTGCAATCATCCGGAGTTTTGGAGTGCATTGTCATCAGTACGCTGATGACACGCAGCTCTATTTCTCCTTTTCATCTTCATCAGGTGAGACTGTGGATGTGCTGAACCAGTGCCTGGCTGCGACAATGGGCTGGATGAGGGCTAATAAACTGAAACTCAATCCAGACAAGACTGAGACGCTATTAGTGGGTGGTTCCGCTGACCGGATGGAGGGTGTTCAACCTGTTCTGGATGGGGTTGCACTCCCCTTGAAGGAGCGGGTTCGTAGCTTGGGGCTTCTCCTAGAACCATCTCTGTCACTTGAGGCTCAGGTGGCCTCAGTGGCACGGAGTGCCTTCTACCAACTTTGGTTGGTGGCCCAGCTACTCCCCTATCCGGACAGGGCTAACCTGGCTTCAGTTGTCCATGCTCTGATAACCTCCAAGTTAGATTACTGCAATGCACTCTACATGGGGCTGCCTTTGAATTTATTTATTTATTTATTTATTTCTTACATTTGTATACCGCCCCATAGCCGAAGCTCTCTGGACGGTTTACATAGGATTAAAAACAATTAAAAACAATATACAAAAAATTTGAAGACGGTTCGGAAGCTGCAACTTGTGCAAAATGCAGCGACCAGATTGATAACTGGGATCAGAAGGTTCAAGCATATAAGACCTACTCTGGCCCGCTTGCATTGTCTGCCTGTATGTTTCCAAGCCCAATTCAAGGCGCTGGTTTTAACCTATAAAGCCGTACATGGCTTGGGACCACAATACGTGATGGAACGCCTTTCCCGATATGAACCTACCCGATCACTACTTTCAACATCGAAGGTCGTCCTCCGAGTGCCTACTCCGAGGAAAGCTCGGAGGTCGGCAACAAGGGAGAGGGCCTTCTCTGTGGTGAACCCCCAATTGTGGAATGATCTCCCAGATGAGGCCCGCCTGGCGCCAACATTGTTATCTTTTCGGCAGCAGGTCAAGACTTTCCTCTTCTCTCAGGCATTTAGCAATATCTGATGAGCCTGGGTTTGTTTTGTTTTTAGGTTTATAGCTTTTTAAAGTTATTACAGTGGTTTTAAATGTATGTGTATATTATGTGTATATTGCATGTTTTTGCTGTTTAAATTTTTGTATATTGTTTTTAATTGTTTTAATCTTATGTAAACCGCCCAGAGAGCTTCGGCTATGGGGCGGTATACAAATGTAATAAAATAAATAAATGGATGGTGGGATTTTAAAAACTGTATAAATATTTATTCCATTTATTTCCTTTGTTGAAGCTCTTCAATCTTTTGATAAAATTCCAACCAAGTACAGTTGCCATATTTTTTTTCTGATTAATACACACAAAATGACATAAGGGCCTTTACAAACAACATGTTAGGCCATGGTTAGGCGGCTAACCTTTTAAAACAAATGCTTAGTGAGTGTATTTTAACTAGTGCTGTGCCAAAAAATTCTCCCACGAAAATTTTGACCAGGACCTCATTTAAATGTGATTGAGCAGAAATAACTTACCTGTATGGTGCTACTTGCAGGTGGTGTCTCATTTAAAGTGTACATGTCCTATCCTAGCCTGGATGGGTACTACCCTGTATGTCAACTGAGGTCCTGGTTTAAATGAGATGTCTAGTTTCAACAATGCTGCAGGTATAAATTCTTCTTGGCTTTGTTGTAATTGTTCGTTGTGCTTTTTTTTTTTTTTAAACTCTTCAAAAGAAACCAGAAAGGCTTACAACCAAAATAAAATCACATTATAACAATAAAAATGTAATTATAAATTCTCATTTCACAAAACTGAACGAACAAAATCTTTATTGCTAAAAGCGATAAGCCATCACAATTTGATACACTAAAATAAAATACAAATAGGAGAATGGGATAAAATAAAATAAGAATAGTAAGTTAAAATGCAGTAAAAATAGTAAACAAAGATACAAGAATATGAAAATGCATGGAAATGACATTAGCATGAATCAAAAGCTCCCCAGCGGGGTACTAGACCTACACATATAAAGGAGGACAAAATTTATATGGGAAAAGCATATCTCCAGCCCCACATTAGAGTACCTATGAGTGATATTGGTGCCTAGATCTTAACTTACTTGCAGCCAAGGCAAATTTCGCAAACAGAGCAGTAATAAATACATTATTGCCAGCCAACAAGATACAAATTTGATTGAACGGAGATCAGTTAGATAGGGAACGAAGAATGTAATCAAGAAAAATTTTGTCTAGGGAACAGCTATAGATGGCTAATTATAAATAATATAAAGAAAATAATACAGCTGCGTAAAACAGGCTATCAGTTAAAAAAGGGGGGGCACACAACTCCACACACAAAGCAGAAGAGAAAATAAACAACCAAAGCAGCCTTCAGCACATGGCAAAGTCCTCTCTAGAAACTCAAGGTTTAACTTGGTTTCTAAGAGTTTTAGGGCCAGGTGGGCCAGGTATTCCACAAGACCAGAAGGAAAGAGAGAGAAAGCAAAAGAACAAGAGAGACAGGGGACTCGCTGTACTAGATTTTTTTGTTTAGAAGGGGATTTGAAAGTAGCAGAGCATTCAACCCTGTAATTCTCCCTACCTGCAGTCTAAAATAGTGAAGTTAATTTTACCACTTCTGTCTTTCTTCATTTGGCTGTCCATACAGATCCAAACTTATAGAACATATATGGGGGAGAAGCTATGTGAAAAATAGAACAGCAGTTCAGAGCTGATTTTTGCACTCGTCAGAACCTACCAAAATAGTTGCTCTGCTTTGCTGTGCTTTTAACTGTCGGCAGTGATAGAATATTTGGGGATCTGGATAATTTGTGCCTGCCACATATGAACCCAGAAATAGGGTGACCATATGTCAGGAAAAACCAGGACATGTCAGGATTTTTGGTAACAAATCCAGGAAGGGGGGGAAATTATGAAATTTGAAGAAAAATCCGGATTTTCCTCATCCTACCCCTACCCAAAGTGCAGCTCTACTTTATAGTCAATGGGAATTAACAAAAATGCTTACAGCTCTGTCATTTTTAAAGATAAAGAGATGAAACTTGGCAACATGATAGCCCTTAGGAAGGGCTTTAGCCATGCAAAATTTGAAGTAGATCCGTTCATCCATTGATTTTTAGGAATGTTTTGAAAATTGAGATTTGAAAATTATTGGGGGGGGGTTTAATGTCATTTTTAAAGATAAAGAGATGAAACTTGGCACTTTGATAGCTCCTACGTACTAGGGCTTTAGCCACGCTACGTTTGAAGCATATCCGTTCATCTATCGATTTTTAGGATTTTTTTAAAAAATTGAGGTTTTAAAATTAATTTGTTTTTTTTAAAAACATCATATTTAAAGATAAGGAGATGAAACTTGTCATCGATAGACTTAAGTAGAGCTTTAGCCATGCCAAGTTTCAAGCAGATCTGTCCATCAGTTGAGTTTTAGCAAGTTTCAAAACAAAATTGAACTTTAAAACTAATAATAATTTTTTTTAAAAGCCAGCTGGTCAGCCGGCAGCAAACCCTGTTAAACAGCAGCTTGAAGTGGAATGAGGATACAATCAGAAAAGATATTTGAGAGAAGGGGAGAATTATCACACGGTATAGCAACAAAGTACAGCAAAAACTGCAAAAGTAGGACTGAGTGAAGTTAATTTCAGATACATTGGATGTCTCACTTGTTATTTCAGTGATTTTAACATTAAGACATTATGTAGAACAGATTTGTCTTAATTGTGTGCTGTAAAATCAGACCTGTGACCATGGCTATGTTCAGGTGGGCACCCCCCCCCCCTTGGTGCTGGACACGCCCCCTGGAGGCAGACATGTTGGTGGAGATGCCCCCTTGGATGCTGGCCATGTTGTCCTCCTTTTTGGTTTCCAAAATATGGTCACCCTACCCAGAAATCTTACTCTGTAGTGCCAAAGCTCTGGGACAGCAGGAGCTTTCTCCTCCAGTGGAACCTTTCATCTGTCCTTTCTCTACCTCTTCTGTGGGACACGATTCAGTTTCATTTTGCTACAGTGGGCAGTGGAAGAGGATTTGTGATGAGACCAGCGGAACCTGAGTTGACATACAGAATCCCTTAAGGAGGTAGCAGTGGGGAGATTTTACCTGAAAACCAACTCTGCATGCCCATTCATATATTATTTTAGCTTGTTTTTTGCACTGCCATCTGTCTCCCAACCACGTACAACAGTCTGCATATATTCTGCCACTGCCAAAAGTTAGGAGTGTAACTATATTTCCATGGCCAGCAAAATGGAAAAAGTAAACAAAACGTGTTCATGAAAAAGTATCGGGGCTTTTTTTTTTCTTTGGTCTTGCCAAGAATATCCCGAGAGAAAAATATTCTTTTGGACCAAGGCTTAGGTGAAAGAATTATCAAAGGAGAGTAGCAAACCGCTTTGGGAGAAGTGACTGTGTAGAATATAATTTGGCTAGAAAGCTGCAGAGAAAAATGAATTGCAAATGGGTGAGTAAAAATAAATCCTCATTCCTGTAATATTTATTCACAGCAAGGCTAGAAAGAGCCCTTTTTTCCGAGGCTTGATCTGTACTCTCCATAGTGGTTTTGTTTTTTATATGCACAATGGGAATTGCAGACTTTTTAATCAAGCTGCTGTAGAAAAATGTTGTCTTTATATTCACCAGGGAAGACTGTAATAAATTAAAACAGCTTCCATTAGCTCTCCTCAGTACTTAGCTGAACCACTTAAAATTACTTTGGATGCTGCCCTTGTGTGACCTCTTCACCTTGGCTCAGATATTACTTCTTCCCAAAACACAGCAGCACCGATCAGAGTCTTCAGAGCTTGCTTTTGTGAATGAAGTCAGAAATCAACTTGGGAGACCAGGAAAGGGTGATGGTGAAACATAATTACAAAAATGGAGCAACTTCAGAGTTCTAGAAGTTCTACTTTTAATCTGATTTGCCAACCATCGCTGCAGACATTTCTGTTGGAACACGTATATACATCCAACATTTTAAAGGCAGCTTACAATCAGCATAAAAGCAATCCACAATGTTTAAAAAAGAAAAACAAAGATGTCAGTAAAGGATTAAAAGGCCGTATACTACAAAATAATTTTAAATGGAATTCTGCAAAAGCTGACTCAAATAAAGCTGTCCTGGCTAAAAGCAAGTAATGATGGGGCCAAGCAGGCCTCCCTTGGGAGGCTGTTGCAAATAATGAATGCCACATCTAAAAAGCCCCTGTCTTGGGTGCCCACCTACCATATTTCCAATGGGAAGGCCCACAGCAGGGTCTCAGAGGAGGAACAAAGTTGTCAAGTGGGTTCGTATGGAGGGAGGCAATCTATGGGCTGTCAAATGCTTTCAAGAATTTTAAGCAATTAATTGTCTTGCTTTTAATCAGCATAATTTAGAGGTTACCAAAATGGGGCACTGGGGTCCACACATTTTGGCAGGCCTTGGTAGCCAGCGATTGACTGGGTTTGGACATCACGATACCCCAGGATGGTTTATTTAACTATCTTGGATTATCGTGTCACCTGCTGGGAGTTTTTTTAAAACCCATGATGGCTTATTTGGCCAAATTAAACCACTCTGATAACCTACATCTGCAGAGTGGGTTATTTAACACATCATGGGTTATCATGTTATGTGGTGGTCACAGTGGGTTATTCTGGTCACCTACAGAGTCACTTGGCAAGAGCAATCAAAATTGCTGCTGCCACTCTCCTTTAGTCAGCAGATCTCTGTTTCTGAGATCTGCCTAGCAACTGATTATGCTCGCAGCCCGACCCTGCCTTAACTCCCTTTTTGGCAAAAAGGTGCTTTTGCTCATGTGTCTTTGTCAATGTGAAGGGTTTTCAATGGGCCCCGTGTTCATCCCTGCTGGGGGAGGCTGTGTATGAAGTTTGGTCCCAATCCTGCAAACGTCCAAGGGTTTGTTTGCATCCCTTCCCTTTTGGTGCACCCAGAGTTTTCACTCCTTTGTGTCTAAATATACAAAGTTTTGATGGTGCATTGGGTACCTCCTGACTAAAGGATGCTGTGTATTAAGTTTTGTCATGATCCTACAGACTTCCAACGCTTTAGAGCCACCATCCCCTTGTTGGAATGATGCTGGAAGAGCTGATTGAACTTCTCCCCTCTCATTGGAATAAAGTGGAAGGTTAAAATAGACTGCTGCTATGTTGTCAGTGGGTAAAACAGCACCATTGCTGGGGCAGAAGGAGCGCAGCAGGAGGCGTGGGGATGACTTAGATTACGTACAGTGGTTTAAGTTACGCACAGTAGCTTATTTGTCTGATCGTGTGGGGAATAACAGTAGCTTATTTTCAAAATAAGCTACTGTGAGTGGCTTAAAGTGACATATGAACATGGCTATTATGTGTGGTATCCCCATCCTATGAGTCCTTTATCAAAGGTAGACAACTTGGGGGGGGGGGGGAGAAGAGCTCAGCTTCTCATTTAGCATTGAGCTGAGAGATTCTCTCCTGACACTTATGCGTACCTCCAAAGCACACATAATGTCCAGAGTTCTTGTAGGAATGGTGAGGTTATTGTCTCTTTTCATGCTGGTGCTTTGAAAGCAGCATCTGCTGATCATAGCAAAAAGATAAAGACTGAATTCTCCTTTCCCGCTAGACCTCTGTATGTGCCGGAGGACATAGCAGAAGGAACTCCTTCTGGCTCAAAGCAAGCGATCCATTCCCCTCTACATTCATTACAGTACCCTGGGGAGGGGTTAGATGTATCATGCCATTCTCCACCCTCACATGTAATTGCCAGAAAGAGATGCCTGGTTGTTGTCAAAACCAGGCAGTTTTGTTGTAGAACACCTTGTAAGGTGCCGCTGTATAACTGTCAGACCTCAATTCATCTATTTTAGGGCAGATTGATGACTTTAGGGCAGCCCCTTGATGACTTCCATATGAACATGTGAACTGCCTCCATTGCAAACTATGGAGTTTGGTCATAATGCGACTTTGGAGCTTGAGACAGCAGCATTTGATGTGTGGTGCATATCCCAGATAAGTAAGCCAGTAGTTATCCAAAAGGATGATGGTTCAAGCCCATCCAAGAACATAGTGGTGGGCAGTGGCCTCTCCATTTTTCTGTGTTCAGAGATAGGCTAGGTCTGAAGATTGGGTACTGGAGACAAACACAGTCGGGCGGTGTGTGTATGGGCCTTTTATCTGCTTGCATAATGAACTTCCAAGAAGCATCTGGCAGACCATTACTGAAAATAAAGAACGTTGGACTAGATGCATCTGTAGTGTCCTCTACTTCATCTTGCAGTTATTGACTGAATGTTGGCAATAACAAGAGTTTGGTCTATTTGGTGAGGGACCAAATAGTTCAGCTGTAGAACACAGGCTTTGCATGCACAGGGTCCCAAGTTCAACCCCTGGCATCTCCAGTTTTAAACATACAAAAAGGGACAGGTAGCCGGTGATGGGGATGACTTCTGCCTGAGACTTTGAAGAGCTGCTGCCTGTCACAGTAGACAATATTAGGCAAGATGGACAAATAGTCTGACCTGCCATAAGACAGCTTCCTATTGGTAAAATCTAGCCTGCATGCTACTTAGAGTAAACTCATTGAAATGAATGCAACTTAAATTAGTCTTGAGTCCCTTTCATTTCAATGGGTCTACTCTATATAGGACTTAGGTTGGATTTTACCATATGTTACTTTTTATTAACAACTTAATAAAAAAAAGTGTGTGCATATAGAGAGAGAGAGAGAAATAGCTGTAAAGCGTCACAACAGCAAGGCAACAAGGAGGCGCCGGATCTACTATGGATGTAGTCAGTCTTAAGGTAAAATGTATAAGGAAGATAGAAAGACTAACAACAGGACTTTAAAAAAAAAAATAGATTTGAAGCTAAACATTTCGGCTTTCACCATTGTCAGTAGCTGAAGCTAAAATGTTTAGCTTAAATATATATTTTTAAAAATACTCTGTTTAGTCTATCTCAGAATATTATATATATAGCGTGGGATGGGGGCATTATATACGTATGTGCTCAGGCTACCTGGAACCTCTGCTTCCTATAGAGTGTAGTGACTTAGGCATGTAGTTACTTAGGCCAGATCTACACCAAGCAGGATGTAGTGGCATGAAAGTGGTATGACAGTGGTATATAAAAGGCAGGAGCCACACCAAGCAGGATATGGTACGTGTCAATGGGCCCCAACATTTGTCGGTACACTTCAATGCCACTGTAAAGCAGTCCTGTGGCTCTTGCCTTCTATATACTGCTTTCATACGACTATATCCTACTTGGAATCAATCTGGCCTTAGAGTCACTTTATATGTGATGGAGCAATGTAGTGTTTGTAGGAAAATCACTTTGTCCATGTAAGTGCTATAATGTTTGCAAATTGCTTCGTAGACGGATTGGCCAAATGCCATTTTCAAATAATGCCTTCACTCTGTGAAAACCCCAGTATCACAGAAATGTATTTTATTGGCAGCATTTTGTGATAGGGAAAAGGTACATGGAAAGTGCATTATCAGAGCTCCTGTCTTTATCACTGCTACACTTACTTTCAAGACTGAGCCTTCAAATAAAGCAAATAGTTGGGCAAATAAAACAAATAATTCGACAAATAATTACCTTCCAGCCACACTGTCCAAAATGATAAGATAGAACCAATAATCTACCTCTCTACCTAAGTGAGCAAAACAAGATTAAAATTGCAAAGCACTTGGTCTATTATTCATGTTATGGTCCTGCAGAGTGAGAAAACAGCTAGCTTTTTCTAGGTTTTTGCTATATAGAAGATGTTTCCTCGATTGATCTTGATACTAGAAGACATTTGTGAGCATGAACAGTGAAAGCTGTTGACTACTAACTACTGGACACACTTTACCTGATTAGGTGGGGCCAATAGGAAACTGTTTTGATCTTGGAATGTAACCATTGAATGAGAAATAACTCTAAATTTTGCTGCTGCCAGGAAACCCAAGAGCCTATCTACACAATACCTTGGAACATCTTAAATAGTATTTTAAAACGTTCCAAATAGGTGTGTTCCAAAACTTCTTAGGACACATTAAGGAGCGCTCACGTTACAGGAGAAAAATTATTCAGTCTTCAAAGCGGTGTGTGCTTTGTCCCTTCTGTCCATCTCTTTCTGTTTCATTTTTACAATGAGTTTAGGGCAAGGCATTGTGGGCGCTATAGTTCACTCGCCCACTTCCTCCTTAGTTCCCCTTTCATTCCCTAGCTTTCAATAAGTATAGGGCTAAGCATTGTGGGTGTTGTAGTTCACTCACCCACTTCCTCCTTAGCCCCTCTTTCTTCCCCACCAATCAACGGCTAAGCATTTGGGCACTGGCAAACGAAACACTGCTCCCACAAATCATAAACGGTAAGGAATGATTTATTAAAAGTAAAAACCGTTGTATATAGCTGAAGTGAGTTTTAAAAAACCTCGGGTATACAACGTTCAAGGGAGTGCATCATGTGGCCCAAAGAGTTTTTGTAACCTTTATAAAACGTTACAAAGCTAGTGTGTAGATCATCTCAAACAGTTGTAGGGACATTTTCAGAGGTATGCTGTTGGTTCTAGGGAACTGATGTTAAAGACCTATCATTGTCTACCGTGTATTTGCCTGCTCTTCCCTGACGCTCAACTTCACTATTACAAAAATGCTACAAGTCTACAGTGCACTATGTTCACAAGAACGGTAAATGGCTGCCCCAGAACTTCCTGTTGCTTGGGGAAGGGTGCATATGAAACATTAATCATAGGACCTCTAATTTAACTGTTGCTCAGGTGTTGTTGCCAATGAATAATCTATTATTGCTGATGCTGTTCGGAATGACTAAGTATATGCAGAGTGTTGCAGAGCATTGCTGGAACTGTTTAGACAAAAGGTTGTGACCAATTAATATTTGAGTTCATTTAAAATATCCTAGACCCCTATGGGGAGGCTTAAGATTTGGGAAGAAAACACAGCCTGCGTTTTTCTGCATTTTCTTTTTAAGATGCTAAAGTTCTCTCATGGTCACGTTAAAATATGTTAGGAGGACAGTATGCCAAATGGAGTAGTTGCCACAGTCTTGTAGATGTTCCAAGACAAACTCTCTGGATTATTTGCATAAGCATAAAATGTTCACAAACCTCCCTACCCCCTTGTGTATTTGTGTGTGTGTGTGAGAGAGAGAGGGGGGGGGGGTTGTTCATTAAACAAAACTTGGAAACGGCTGTAAAGTTTTGTGTTTTCTTTCCTTGCTGACCAGGAATGGTGTAGCAACCAGAACATGCCGTTCCTAATGATTGTAAGAGAGTGAGTGCCAAAACAGCTTGCAAACTTAGCCCTGGTGAAAGAGCTATAACTGACATTTCATAAATCACGACTCAGGTACTAACATGCTGTTAGAGACAAACGTCTTTAACATGGTAATTGTTTTCCAGATTCTACTCTGTAATTACTTACTGGTCTTCGCTTCCCCATCACTGGATATTTTCCTCAGCTGCAGACATGAACAGTTGCATTCGTGGCAGGGAACAAACAGGAATGAAACTTTCTTTCCCAGTTACAATCCTGATGACATTTTAATCAGGTGGGTCACCATGGCTATAATTTCAGCACTTTAGAAGCAATCCGTGGAAGAGGGAGCGTTACACCAAATATTTTATAGATGTCCAATGGATCACACCAGCATGTACTGTAGATAATGCAGTAGCCCTCACTCAGCCTGGCTAAAACATTTGTGAAATCACAACTAGAAAACAATAAAAGTACTTAAGAAGCAGGACAGTGGGGGGGGGGGGGTGTGTGACCAACATTACTTGCAGGTCTTTCTAACGCTGATGTGTATTTCCAAAACTGTTGACACCTTATGTTAAGTAAGGAGCAATAGGGCCATGTTTAGGAGAGACTGGCCATTTAAGAACATATTCAGCTACATTTCCATCTCCCTAGCAGGTAATGATATGCATTTAATTTTGTAAGCTGTCCTCGGCCTTTGGCTAACAATAAAACAATTTATAATATCATTACAAATGATAATTAGCATTTTGAGGTTTTAGGCTCTGTCTGGGTATTTTGAAAGACAGAGAAAATAGTCTTAGTGGAAGGTAAGCGAAGTAACTTCACTCTGCCCCTCAAAGCCATAGCCTTCTGCTGAAACACTTCCTTCCCATCATTTTACTCTCCGAACAGCCTTTATAGGCAATTATGTAGGTCAGCTTCCATCACCATGAAGTCAGCAAATGATGTAGGATCCCCTGAGTCTTAACAACTCTCTTTTTGTGGGTAGACCCAGGTATCCAACCTAGTAGCTAGTTACCTGCTGCCCCACAGGCAATATAATGTGATTGGTTGGAAATGACTGGTTATTGACCTGTGTTATAGACGGACTTTGTGTTTTCAGAAATGGAGATCAGCCATTGCTTCACTCTTCCAAAATGCATTGCTAGGTGTAATCTCATACCTGCACTATGTACCACTGACTAATTCACTCAGACTACAAATTTCCATTTTGAGACTGTGGCTGAATTCGGACGACACAATAAGCAACTGGGGGGTGGGAAACAATCGTCAGTTGTATTGACTGTCGTGTCGTCCGAATGCTGCCATAGTCAACTCAGCGCTGATCCTAATCTACACCACAATTGATTATTTATTACCATGTTGTGTGGGGAGTACCCCCTAGATGAACAACTGTAAAGTTGATTATTACCCCACCATTGACTATCGTGTTGTCCGAATTCAGCCAGTGTCTATCTATACTGCAGACCTCATGGCCACAATACCTGACAAATTTTAGGGCTTTGCTATTTCTTCCTCCATCTCCTGCTTTTTGTAACACCCAGGCTGGTGAAGAATTCTGGAGAACTTGAAAGCTTGCACATTTCTGTGGAATTTTGCTTAGTCACTATAACTGGATTTATGACTATATTTTGCTTTTTGTTTGTTAATTTTATTAAACTGCAGTTCAACATTTTTATTAGGCTTTAAAAGCATTTTGAAATATTTATTAGAAGGCTTTTATTTTGCTTTTAATTTGGAACTCATGACATTTTTTTTAACAAGGTATATTAAAGTGAAGCTCACATTCTGTTTTTTCCACTACTTTGTACATTTGCTTCTCATTAACAACAACAAAAAAAGAAAGCTGGGCATTTTAAAAATTGCCTTGGCATAGATCTCTTCACCCAGCAATCTTCCCCCTTCCTCCCACTATTTTAATTGGCACTTCCTTTACAGAAGGCTTGTACCACGTGCCTGCCCTTTAATCTGGATTCAGTTAAGATAGCAGTGAGGTCTCTGTGATCACCTTGGAGTAGTGCATGACGCCACTGGTGGCTTCACAAACCAGTGGGACAGACATGGTGACAATCTGTACAAAGTTTGTGTGGCCTATACATATTAACATCATTATTTGTGTAATTGGAGCAGCTCAATTAAGGGGCCACTATAATTGCATGAATCACAGTGATAGCAAGTATTTTGATGCACCAGTTTATTAAATCCTGCCAAGAGCTCCACTGTGATTTATCAGCTCATATTGGGCGAAGAATATTTAATGTCTAAGAGGTATGCTTGTGAAAATTAAAGCAAAGCAGTTTTCATTGCAGGTGTATTCTGCTCTGCTCTGAACTAGCAAGCTCGTCTGTTGTACAGTTGCCAGCAAAATTGCTTAGACAATTCTCATAAAGGTGAAACTGATTTAAATGTTAAAGGCATTTTTTTTTTTTAAGATCAATTTACAAAGCTGACAGGAGGCAAACCGGAGAGACAGAAAAATAATAAATTGCCCTTCATCAGAAATTTTCATCAGGAGCACAGAAAGAACACACCTTAATTTGAACAATATAAAAATATTTATCACATACAAACTTTATGCCACTAATAGTCACTAATTATAATCAGATCATAGTTTTAAAAGCTATAAAATATGGAACATGGCTTAAATAATTAGCCCCTAAACTATTCCAATAATAAAATAAGCCAACATCAGCAACATCTCATATGCTTGTTTTTCACTAAAGACTGAGGGGCTGTTCTCATGTGACGGGGCATTCGGTGGCAAATTGTAGGTTAATTAATTAAGCCATATTTTGTGGGGATGTGTACCGCATGCAAGCTGCTTCTGGTTTGCAGCAACAACCTGTGAATATCCCATTCATAGGCTATTGGTGTGACATCCAAACTCAGACACCTTGGGTTATTCATGGGTTAAACAACCCAAAGTTAACCTAAGAACAAACCATGTGTGAACAACCCAAAATGTCCTAGTTCAGATATCATGCTGATAGCCTATGAATGCAGCATTCACAGGTTGTTGATGCATACCAGACCAGCTCACACACAGTGCCCTTCCCTACAAATTAATTAATCCATGACTTGCTGCTGAATGCTGCTGTTATGTGCGAACAAGATCTGAGACAGCAATCCTATACACAGTTACCTGGAAGTGTGCCCCATTTAACTCAATGAGGCTTCTTCTGAACAGGAGCAAGCCTCATGGCATTGTATTGTATGGAATTGTACTGTAAAACTCACCAAAATGCTCATCTGTGGTTTTGTAATATAGTTATAAATCTCTCTAAATGCATCAATTCCTAAAAGAAAATATAGTTGGTAACAAATATAATGTATTCTGTGTAATATTCTACAGCATATTACTGCCTTTCCTAACCTGGTGCTTTCCAGATGTTTCAGACTTTAATTCCCATCAGCCCTAGCCATCATGGTCAATGGTCAGGAATGATGGGAGTTATAGTTGAATACATCTGGAGGGCAGTAGGTTTGGGGAGGCTGGATTATAAAGTTTTTTAAAATTTTGTCAGAATATAGTTACTGATTACATATACTACATAGGGTTTGTATTTTGAATATTGTTTATGTTACTTGAATTATGGTTTGTTCTTTTGGCACCTCAGAGGAGGACTTCTACTAAAAAGTATTTGGAAAATTTTCTATTTCGTTAATGTTCCCTATTTTTCAGTACCATTTTGGAATCTTCCTTAAATTTCACCTTAGATTCGGAGTGCGAAAACAGGCAAGTTTGGACAAGGCTAGGAGATATTCAAAATTTTAAATAAAAAATTTAGTGTGGGGGATGATACTGAAGTAGCGTTAAAAAAATTGACTTCTTAGTCTTAGGGACTGCTGGATGAGCCTATTTCTGAATCTTGTCAAGTGTTTGTTTAAGTCTGTTCCGTCCCATTTTGCATTGATCTACAACCATTTTTAAATCTGCACGAAAATTCATTCTTATGTCCTTATTCCCCCCCCCACACACACACACACAACAAAATAGCATTTCTACATCTTTGCATATGTCTAGTACGTTATTTGAGGTGAGATCTGTATTGAAAAATCTGGAGAAGTGCAAAATTTGAAGGATAACTGCATTGTGATCCACAGTTGTCTGAGTGGTTTGTTTAAAAATGTGGACTGAACAGAATCCTTGAGCATCCCTGTTTAGCCTAGATATGATTATTGAAACCTTAATCACTGCTGGTCGCTCCTACACGTGTAGAAGTTATACTGTTAAACAGAAAGTGGCAGTTGCTGCTTAATTGGGTCATAACCTGAGGGAGAGAATGCAGGATGTACCCCGTTGAATTTTATTTTGTCCTTCCTCACTTAACACCAGCCAAGCAGTCTGGTTTAAAGAATTGGAGCATTTGGAAATTATCATATGAGATAGGACCTTTGAGCCCTTTCTGGAAATGATGGATGAGCTCTGCAAAAGCTTACCTGGTGTTAAAGCAATCCTGTTTTAACCCCCCCCCCCTTTTTCCTTTGCTGCTGGCTCATGTTACCATTGAATGTCTATTTGGACTAGGGACTTCCGGATTTTGTGAAATCCATCCCATGTGTGTTTCGCGGATTGTGCGGTGTCGTTTGTTTCAGTGTCCGTTCACAGACAGATTAGTTTTTTCCCAATTATGTGGAAAAATACGCAAATAATTCCATAAGAAAGTTTGTAACAATTTACATAATTTAAGTTAGCATGTAACATTTAATATATTGTATCCCATTCAACTTTTCCCATGTATATTTTCCAGCAAGGCATATGCCTCAGCAGAAACTTGCATATTTTCTTGAGAATGAATTTGTGTACATTTGGGGAGCGGGGAGAATGCGGAAGTCCGCAGACTCTGCATGGCCTGAGGAGAGGATTCCGCAGGTCAGATTCTTAGAAATCCGAATCATTTTAGTTCATCTTGAATTTCGCCAGGATTCCTATTTTGGACACTCTGGATTTTTATACTGAACTACTGATACTTTGTTTTAAGTTGAAAATGTGTACTAAAGTTTTCTTTAACCCCCTCATCTCCCAAAAACACACACACTTCAAATAGGGGAAAAAACAGTACTCATGAACATATTTGGAGTAACCTCATTTTTATTTGCCTACATATTCTCTAATGATTTATAGAACTTTGTCCACAGCACTTCACTTACATTATCTCTACAATACTTGCTACAGTCCTGTAAATGATGTTGGACATTATTATCTCCATACTGCAGGTGGGTGGCTGAGAGAGATTAGTTTGCTAAAGACCACCTGGTGAGTTTATGGCTCAGGCGAGCTTTGAACCAGGTTCACCGTTCGCACTCTTCGCCACTATAGTCTGCTGGCTCTCAGCTATATTAGAGAGCCTGTTATAGGATATCTTGCAGCATGCAATTAAAATAAACATAATTTAATTTTCATATTCATTCACTAGCTTGGTTGTTCAGGTTTAAGTGCATGAAAATCCAAATGCTTCAAGTTTCTTTTAGAACCAAACACTTCCATAATTTGACAGCCAGAATAAATCAGAGACCAGGGAGTATTTCAGGTGCTGCTGCATATTGCTCTAACTTTAAGATCTCCAGTGCTCATTTTTATGTTCTGGAAGAAGTCGGCTAACTCTCTATAAACCCACTGCGTAAATCCGCTGTGCTCTGAGCCAGCAGTTAAATTTTTAGTCTCATTTCTTTTGTTGTATACCAGTGAATGCAGGTGGCTTCTCCACCTAATGTTTCATATGGCACTGGACATGTTTTTATAGAGCTGAGTTGGAAACCAACTCTTGTCATGTTCATAAATTATTATATTTTTAAAAAATCCATGACTCTGCTCCTTCTGTGGCATGGGAAAGTTCCACACCATTGCCTGTATTTTAAATTATAAGGCTGGAAATAAAGAGGACAGTATGACAAAAAGAATGAGAGAGAAAGAGAGAGAGAGATGTTAATACGTAGTTGAGGGCTTTTAATACTACTTTTATAACTTTAGGTGGGCATCAAGGGGCATTATTACAGCAAAACTCAAAGAGAGGGGGTAACAGCAGGATTAATAATCCAAGATGATCTGGACACTCTGGGTTGGAACCATATTTAGTTGTACTTAAAATAGATCCACTGAAATTGATTGGACTTAAGTTGGTCATGAGCGATTTGTACCATTCACTTCAGTGAATATACTTTGAATATGACAAAGTCTGGTTCCAATTGTCTGACTGCAAATTTAACTATATTATTGTTGTTGTTGTTGTTGTTGTTGTTATTATTATTATATTTGTTAGACACCTTTCACAAAACAGTCTGAAGGCAACTTACAACAAAATTAAAACATACAAAATTTAAAACAGCTAAAACAGTTATCCACAAAAATGCAATCCTATATGTGTCTACTGAGAAGTAAGGCCCAATGGGGCTTCTTCCCAGGTAAGTGAATATAGGATTGCAGTCTAAGAGTGTTAGTATGAGGCAAGGTAGATTTGAAGACAGCTGTGTCAATGCTCTCTTTACATTTTTGCATTTAGCTGTTGTAGGGTAGTGATGTCCAGTTGGGGACAACAATGTACTGTTTTCTTGAGAATATCAATGCCTTCCCTCCAGCTGATATTTTCCCCTTTAGGAAAAAGATACTTGCCCGCTATTTGCATAACTTTCAAGAATTGATGCATTCACTTATCTCCATTGTCGTATTTAGCATGGGCCTGAGGGGCCAAAGAAACAACAGAATACCTGCACTGTTAGTCCAATGGTTCCTTCAACTAGTCTTCCCTCCTATCTCTTGTACTGAGCCAGTCTCTAGTAGGAATGGATGAATCTGTCAATTTCAGTCTATCTCAGTTTCTCATTTTTCAAGTCTTAACTTTGATTTGTCTTAATTTTGAGAATTTCTCCAGGCTTAGATTTGCATGAAAACTCATAAGCATTTCTTTTCACATTTTCCCTAATACATCCATTTTTTGTAAGCATTTTTCCTCATACATGTTTTTTGCAAGCATTTTTTCTAATATAATGTATTTTCAAATGTTATTTCCCCTAATATGCATAGTTTTGTATGTATTTTTAAACTGGAGAACACTGCAAAATTTGTAGAAGTGTGAATTTCAAAGTTTCAGTTTGCATATTGGTTGAAAAGTACAAAATTATGTACATTTGCATTAAAATGCAAACTGAATATATTTCTCCAACTTCTATAATCCCCAGTTTCACTTCAACATAGTGAAGGAGCAATGCTGTAAAAAGGCCTGCTGGTACATAGCGTAACCAGATGCAAAGGATTCTTGGCCTCCTCTGTCTTTTAATAGCTATGTAAAAGAGAGACTTTTGGCTAAGCCAATATCTGTAAAACTTAAGTGCACACATGAGTTTACCTATAATCAGTGCAATATACTTTCAAGTGCTGATTAGGATTGGGGTGCAAATTGTAAAACTTTTCAGTAAGACAGCAACGTTTAGTGAACAAATTAAACTTAACGTTATAAATCAAGAGAGGAGCAAAGAAAGAAGTTCTTTACTAAAATATCTAACAAACCAAATGTATGTACACTAAGTGTTCCAATGTAAATGAAAATATGCAGTTTTTCTCTGCTAAGTTTAAAACTGACAGGTCCACTCATTTAGTGCTCTTACTTTAATCAGTTCTACAATATCTTAATATTTCAGCAACTATTCTTTCAGTTCTAATATCAGTGAGCCCAGATAATATTAAGCAGATAATAAATTCATAATAAGACATTTTAACAATTATGAAATATCTTCAACTCTGTGGAACACCACCATCATGAGTATCAAGCTCACATTATGGCTTACTGTCTACTAATAATTTTGCACTAAGTTGCTAGATATGAATGAGATCCACACGCAGGGCAGAACCCTTCTAACACTTTAAAATGGGTCATTAAAAACATCCAGTTGAATCAAACTGCAGTTACATGCCAACAAAAAAAACAGCTTATAGTGTGATGCTCTTTACGCCAACACAGAAAGGAATTATTGATAGATGCAGATACTCTCTCCAAAACCAAAGTTGCAAGATCCCTTCCCCAAAAGCTCCTAACACTAACCGAATGGCATTATGCAGCTATTCTTCCTTAATGGTGATTTTGTGGAAAGAAAGAAAAAATGGAAGAAGCACTGGGAAAATATGAGAGGGTTTCAAGTGGAAGTCAGCGTTATCTGGAGATTTCATGCAGGAGGAATTACAATTGCACTTTGTCTAGAACCAACCTTGCTCTAAGCGTTGTCCCCTCCCCCGCCCATCTATTAAGGAATCTGCTCTTTGGCAATAAACCTTCCCTCTGCAAAACCTAAAAAACAGAGAACATAATGTGACACCCAGTTTATCTAGTGTTCCACACAACCATCGTGATTAAACTAAAGGTGCAATGCTATGCATGATTAGATAGAAAAAAGTCCTACAATTCCCATCGTTCCCCAGTCAGTATGGGTGGCTGGGAAATGCTGGGAGTTGTAGGATGTTTTTCTGTCTAAATATGCATAGGCTTGTGCCCCACATTTATTATGATAGAAGCCAAGACCAATGGCCCAGGACTTATTTTCTCCCTGTGTTTATCACAAGTCTTTAACAATGGATGTTAAGTCAATTTTGGGATTCAAAAATAATTTGATCCATTTTAAAAAAGTTGCCTACAATTTAACAAGGCAGCATAATTTTTTTGAGGCGGCATCTTCAAAAGCATTCTTTTTTCTTTTTGCATAAGACAGAATGCCTCTTCTTCAAAAAGGGTGCCTGCTACAATAATTGCATGCATAATCTACAAACAAGGAACTTTTTTCCCTTTCCTTTCCGGAATTGTTTGTGTATATGCAAATCTGTGCAGATTTAGTCAATTCATTAAAATTGATACAGTTAATTGTCTAGAGGTTTTGGGGGGGAGGGTTGGATTGGGCAATAGCCCTGCTTTTGTGCTTCCACACCAGGAATGGAGGGGAAATGGACTTTTTGACTCCCAGAGAATCTAGTACCAAGCTTATGCAGCTGCTTCAAACTAAAGAGTAGGAAGGAATTATTTCCAAACATGGAGCAAGCTTATCCCCCACGAGAATCCGTCACTCTGCATGTTGTGCTATCTTTGGGCAACGGAAAAGGCTTGAAATTCCATTGCAACCATAAATATGCTCAATTGGCAGTTAACGGTGTGCATAGCAACTAGGCGTTTGGTTTAGGAAAGATTTAAAACAAACCCGCAGAAAGAGAATCCCTTAAGAAGGACAAAACTATTAATAGATGGTGATGAGTAATCATGGAGAACCAGGAGCTTGCAGTCCCTGCTGCCTGATCCCTCGTACAGTAATGGACTCCCACAGTCTTTTCACATTAAGATTTGATGGATGGTTGCATGTATTTCAGACACTCAAGCTGAGTAAATAATACAAGATAATAACTTCAGGCACAGTGTCTTAAGATTCAGTAGTTCTACATAAGACTGCAGGGGCATCTTTCACTAGATATCCCGGATATTACCCTCTGTAGAAAACCTTATTTCAGAGTTTACTAAACTACATGTCTATTCAAAAATACAACCCACTGAGTTCAATGGATCTTACTCTTAGGTAAGAGTGTACAGGAATGTAGCCTTAATTGATTATGGGTACAAACCTTCCTCTTGCCTCTTCATTTCTTGTGTACACAATTTACCTTGAGCAGCAGGATGCTCTGACTTTCTGGGCAAACAAGGAATGGATTTAGACAATCTGGTTTCCCAGTGTAATTTTTGTCTCCAGGGTTTACATTTCACTCAGTTATTTTACAACTTCAAGCACTGAGCCTCCAAACCAGTTTTTGGAATTCTAATTGGAAGTCAGGTGGCCCAAAAGCCAATCACAGGTAGAGCTTTATAGAACGGTCACAGAGACCAGGGACCATGCTAGAGATGGTGGGGTAACCCCCTTCCCAGACAAGGAGATCACTACCCCACTTGCCATCCCCATTGCTGGACTCCTGTCATTATTTGAAGTAAAGGCATATTCTCATAAACAAGTGTATTCATATATTATCATCTCTGTAACTCTTCTACAGTTCAGGTACAGCTCTTGAGCCAACAAAGGCTACTCATTTTGCAGCTACTGACATACTCATCTAGATACCTACAGACCAGTAGCAATCCACTGAGGGGAAAGGGGAAGTATCTGACACATAGGAGAGAAAATTAATTGAATGTATTATTTATATATGGAATGCCTAATAGTAAAGAAAATAAATTCTACCCACAAATTAACATCTTTCAAAATTAAAATTAATTTCCCCTTCTGTAGTGTACGTCTAAAGTAACCTTTCCCATTTATTTCAGAAATAATATGTTGAGGATAGACGTTTTAAAGTGAAATATACCATTATTTTTCTTGCAGAGATTTTAACATATGGGATACATCTCGCCCACTTAGAAATATACTTTGCCCCTTCTGTGTCCCCCCTGAATTTTTTTGCCGCCACTTTTAGAGATCCACCAAGCAAATGTCACAATTCCATGGAGAAAGTTATACAGCAAGACACACATACAACAGCAGCAGCAAAGTCAAACTAAATGGTAATAGTAGGGTGACCAGATAAAATCCAGGTCAGGGCTCATGTACCTTTAACAGTTGTAGAGAAAAGGAAATTTCAGCCAGTGTCATTTGTATGCAATTAGTTCCTGGTGAAATTCCCTCTTCATCACAACTGTTAAAGTTGCAGGCACTATACTAGAGTGACCATATACAAAAGAAGGCAGGGTCCCTGCAACTTTAACTGTTGTGATGAAGAGGGAATTTCACCAGGTATGAATTGCATACAAATGACACTGGCTGAAATTCCCTTTTCTCTACAACTGTTAAAGGTACATGAGCCCTGACCTGGATTTTATCTGGTCACCCTAGATAGCAACCTTAAGAACAATCAGATTTTAAAAAAAATCTATCAACTACCTTTAACCACTTCCATGCGTTCTGTAGAATTAAAGGATTTTACTACCTTTCCTAAAAACTGATCTGCCTCTTTAGGGAGCAACTCCAACAGAAAAAGCCCTGTTTCTCATAACTCTCAAGTGAGCATCAGAAGGCAAAGGTATTTAGAGCAGGGCTCCAGTTAACTTACATTAGCTTTGTACAACGTTAGTCCCTAAGCTACCCTGGATATGGGCCGCTGGCCTTCCAGTCATCTGTTTAACTACACTCGTTTTCTCCCCCCCCCACCCCCATGAAAATTGTCATGGGAAATGTTGTATAAACGGCCCATTGCATAGGCTGACCATCTGAAAAGGAGGACAGGGCTCATATAACTTTAACAGTTGTAGAGAAAAGGGAATTTCAGCCAGTGTCATTTGTATGCAATTAGTTCCTGGTGAAATTCCCTCTTCATCACAACTGTTAAAGGTGCAGGCACTATACTAGAGTGACCATATACAAAAGAAGGCAAGGACCCTGCAACTTTAACTGTTGTGATGAAGAGGGAATTTCACCAGGAACTAACTGCATACAAATTACACTGGTCGAAATTCCCTTTTCTCTACAACTGTTGAAGTTATATGAGCCCTGTCCTCCTTTTCAGATGGTCAGCCTACCATTGCAGCCATATGAATTGAAAGTTGTTCCTCAGTAAATGGCCGACACAATTTTTATGTGTAACTGTGCATGTTCATATCCTAAGCAATTCATCTGAAGAGTATAACATCATTGCCTATATCCAGGCTTCCCTTCCCTATGGTGTAAAAAAAAGGTTTAGTACCAAGTTTCTTGGAAAATGTTTCACTTCGGCATTTTGTTCTAGTTCGTGGATCTAGTTTACTGAGTTACTCATTCTTTTTTCCTCTTGGTGCTAAGAAACCTTCTAGTCCACCTTTCTCTTCCTTCTTTTCCCCTCCACCTGCCATAGCAGAATAATAAAAGAAAAATTAAGGCTGCTGCTATCATTAAGTTTACAAGCAAACACTCAAAAGATATCTGGAAACAGACAACATTGGCATGAGGTGTAGCCTAATTATATATACTTCCATTTGCCTTTATTTTTTAAAACTCTCCTTGGACTTTCTACAGTCTGCTCCTAAGATCTTTTATGTCTACTTAGTTGTCTGTTGACCCTAAGTAGAGTTTCCGGACATCCATTCTTTTAAAAGGTTAGTTTCCAGAACCTCATTGTTGAATAGACCATAAGAGATGCCCTGTATTTAATAAAAGTGCAGCTCTGTATAGATCTGCAGGATCAGCTGCACGTAACACCTTTAAAAATAAATGCTATGCCAATGTTTGGCTACTTCTGCATTTCTCTAGTGACACAATGGGCTGGTTTAGATGTAACATTAAACCATAGATTTGTATTATGATAACAAGCCACAGAGACCCTCAAGCCTACATGTACACCCCCTTCCTCCTCTGGCATGGTTGCAAGAAGGAGTTTGAAACCATTTGCGTCTATTCTAGATTAACCACAATTTACAGTGTTGTCCAAATTTGACAATCTGTGGCTAACTATAGAGAAATAAGCAAATTTGAAACCATGGTTTAGGAAATAAATCAGCTTACGCTAACCATGGTTAAATTAACCATGGTTTAGGGTTCGGATGAAATGCTACACTACTGTTAATCAAAAACAGAAGTGTAAATTTCTGGGCAGGATCTACACTGCTGTTTTAAAGCGCTTTAAAGCGCTTTATAACAGTAGTGACAACTGTTTTGGAGGGTGTCCTGGGCCCCAACAGTTGTCAGTACTGTTATAAACCTCTTTAAAGCAGTACTGACAACTGTTGGGGCCCAGGACACACTCCAAAACAGTTGTCACTACTGTTATAAAGTGCTTTAAAGCGCTTTAAAGCAGCAGTGTAGATCCGCCCCTGGTCTCTTTGCAGCTATGTCAGAAGGAGAGAGGGGAGGGGGAGTGCATAAGCCTGGGGCTTGTTGCTGCACGTTTTTCTAATGCTAAACTGTGGTTAACATTATGTCTGAATTAGACCTGAGAATTTTGCTAGCAAGTCTATTACAAAATTAAGGTATGATTTAGAGTCAGAATATATATAAGATACACCTAGAAAGCGGAACTAAGGTAGTGGAGATATTTGGATTATAATCAGTTACAAGATGCTGTTGAGGTATAACCAATGGTACAGGGCAAAGCAAGGGAAGTTTAAAATATATTAATTTCAATAATGAACCCTTGGGACAGATATTTCTCTCCTGTGATATATTACAAATAAAAATGGAAGTCTAGGGATTCAGAAAAGTTTTGAAGCACCATTTGTGGAGCCTAGACATGAAAGTTAAAAGAGAGTGTTGTTTGCTAAAGTGGACTAGAGATGCAGTCTAGGATGAATTTAATCTGTGCAGAAATATATATGAAGAAATTAAACGTAAACATAAGCAAATACGTGTGTGTGTGTGTACTACGTAGTTTCAGTTTGCTTTTGTTATCTATAAGGAAAATTATCTCTATTGTCTTTGCAGCAATAAGGGCTTAGAAACTGCATTGTAAAGTTTTTCAGGATGATTAATTCTTCTATGATAACAAACTTGGCATTTGTTTGATATGGTAAAAGCCCAGACCAGATGCTGCAAAGGCTGACACTCATATATTTCGAAAGAGGTATGCAAGTCTTGGACACGTTTATATTTTTGGTGGCAGACTTTTATTTTTATCTTTAAAATCGCAGATCTTTAAAACTGCTGATTGGCTCTGAACAGTCCTGAAAATGATATTTTATTGACATGTTTGTCAGCTACTTTGAGACTCCTGTTGTAGACTAGGACGTAAGATATAAATCTGACAGTTATTTATATTGGGTTGGATCCAGATTTTGTGGTGTTTAGAGTAGATGCATTGAAATAAATGGGACAAGTTACTCATGACTAACTTAATTCCCATTGATTTCAGTGGGTGTACTCTAAGCATGAAGAAACCTGGATCCAATGCATTAGAAATAGTATTAGCCTAAGACTCTGAGAAGGGGCCTCAGTGAAGAATGTGTGGTTGCCATAGTAACATTTCTGGTGCTGTGGCTATGGTGGTAGAAATTCTGTTCCTTTGCTACAAAAACAAGTTTGGTGTGTTTTGAAGAGTATTGTAATTTTACCCTTCGTTTTTTCTTTCTTTTCTTTTCTTTTTTAAAGGGCGAAATGGGGGAGAGTCATGAACTATCTTTGGGACTGCTGAACTGTGTTCCTTCAAGAACGGGTAAAAATAATCCTCTCAAACTGTAAATCCACCACCACTGCCCAAGACTAAAGTTTTTCATACCTGATATCACTTGGAGTTTATAGTTTGTTTACCAGCAGATTTCTTTGACTTCTTTCGTAACGTACTTTAAGAGAAAATTAAAGGGATTGAAAGTGGAGAATCAGCTGAAATTGGGGGCAAAACCAATCCCATTCTTGGAGAGGAGGATAGGGCTCGTGTATCAGTTGTATTGAAAAGAGAATTTCAGCAGGTGTTATTTGTATGCATGCAGCACCTGATGAAATTCTCTCTTCATCACAACAGTTCAAGCTGCAGGAACCCTGCCTTCTTTTGTATACGGTAACTCTAGTATAGCTCCTGCAGCTTTAACTGTTGTGATGAAGAGGGAATTTCACCAGGTGCTGCATGCATACAAATGACACCTGATGAAATTTTCTTTTCTATACAACTGTTAACGATACAGGAGCCCTGTCCTCTTTTTCATATGGTCACCCTACCATAGTGTCACTGGACCCGTCTTTGCTTGCACCTCCATAGTCTTCCCAGTTACCCATAGAAATCAATGGAAAATGGGTTCTTCTGTTGACAGGTGAGGGTGGGTGAAAACTGAGAAAAACTCTACCAAGTTAAATGGCAATGTGAGCACCATTTCCTACTATTCTACCCACGTGTAGGCCTTTAAAGTTACAGGCTTTCTGTGTGCCTTCAGAAACAGTTCCTTCGCACACACATGCAGTTCCTTCACACACACACATCTGGGTGTGTGGTAGCCAAAGGAAAAGTATTTTCTGCCAGAGTGTGTTCATGAGGTGGCAGATGCAATTCCACTTCAGGATGGCCATTTATAACTTGCGAAAAAGAGGAACTGCATACTGAAAAAGAATACAAAAGAGGATACTGATTTGTATAGAAATTCTCTCCACTAATTTATATGTATAGATACAAATTTAGAAAGAATTACTATCATTTAAAAAGAATTATAATATATCTCACCATAGTGGAGAAGACTGAGACCAAGTGACCTGTATGCTTGCTCAGTCTGCTGTCTGAGTTTTAACTTTTGATGAGCAATTTCAAGGCACTTGCTCTCCTTTCTTATGGTTCTTTATGTTTAAATTGTACTTAGACTGGACAGCCTTTCAGATAGAAGACTCTCCTCTGTATTGTAGGACACACGTCACCCTATTCCACTGACATGCATAGGGTTTGGCTTTTCAGACACCACTGGAAACCAGATAAACATTGGTTAGCACTGGCATCCCAAAAGTTGAATCCTGCACATGCCGGAAGATACATGTAATTACTCAGTCAACTTAGATTCGTTTTTTGTGGATGCCTTACTTCTGGGAATTTTTGTGATTAGGTAGCACTTACGTCTTTCTCACCTATACCCACAAACAAAACTCTGAAATAATTTGTTTGGTTTCAGGTGAGGCAAGGCTTCTTAAGCCTGGGATTTTGAGCCAATTAAACATTCCAGCCGATTGCTGAACAAAGTCATGCATAGCTTCTTTATTCCCTCATCTCATATCTCTTTGAATGTTTACGGCAGTACTTATTGTATACGATATTGAGATTTCATCTTCCGGGTTCCTCTCCTCCTTCTTCCCATCTTTTTGTACAGTGCTTTTTGTAACATCTTGCCCCATTAAGAGATCTGGAGATCTTGAAAGCTTGCACACTTTTCGTTCTCTGGGTTCTATTGTCCAACATGGTTACCTTTGCTTTCTGCTTTCTTTAGTAGTGCTGAAATGGTGCTGATCTTGAAGACTTGGGGAAAGCATAGGAAGAAGTTACAAAATGTTCTGTGTTGTTTCTATATCAGATCCGAAGAAAGGGAACAAGAGTCCATATTTTGAGGGGGGAAGGCTCACCGATGTACAATGTGAAAAAACCCTGCTACATAAAGTGGCTTTATATCCGCTATTTGTTAAAATATTTCTATATCACGTTTCAGTTTAAAAACAACATTACTAGGTAGAGTGACCATATGGAAAGGAAGACAGGGCTCCTGCATCTTTAACAGTTGTATAGAAAAGGGAATTTCATCAGGTGTCATTGACCAGATACAAAAGAGGGAAATTCACATCAATGACATTAAAACATTTATCAAAAAACCATTATCATCTCAACACCAGAAATTGGCCCAAATAAAATATGGCATTAAAAATGTGACCATCATTTTTTGTTGACTGAATTATCAAGTGTAGTTTTTAGAGGAAAGACTTGAAACCAATTTCTTCTTGTAGTTTTAGCATTCAAATTTTCTTAAAGGTGGTCACAAACACGCCATTCTTCCCTTCTGCTCTATTTTGTTTTGTCAGTAAGAATTCATTCCACACAATTTTACTCTTTCTCATCTTCTTTTACTGGCGTGTTGTATTTATTATGTAACACTGCTATTACTATTATGATTACCACTCTGTGTTTTATTATTTATGTTTCTGTTTCTTCTTCCTTCCCGTTCTTACTATTGTTGTATCTGGCTTACTGGAGGCTTAAAAGAATCAGAATCTACTACTTACCCTGAGGCCTGAACATAGTATTAACAAAGGAGTTATCAAATCCAAAAATCTGATAGAACTTTACGTTTGGTCATGTCAGCAGTAGACAGCTAGTGCTCAGGAGTATAAACAGTCTGTGGAACTCTGCCCAGAGGGTCACTTTGGGAAAAAATCATTTTGCAGTGTATGATAAATTGACAGTCTTGCAAAAGGAGCATTTACTCCAGGTTGGGGGGTGAGCAGTGTTTTGCTTTTGTTTTTGAAGAACATCACAGCTTCCACAGAATGCTTTGCAGGACAATTCATGCTTTACATGGCACATGTATTTGCTGCATGTACAATGGTAAAGGAAAGGTCATACTTAGCTCAGTGGTAGTGAACATGCTTTGCATGCAAAAGGTCCAGGTTCAGTTGCAGGCACCTGCAGGTACAGCTAGGAAAACCTGTCTGAAACTCTGGAGAGCCCCTGCTACTCACTGTATAGTCCCGGAGTGGGCAACCTGTGGATCTCCAGATATTGTTGGACTCCAAACCATCAGTCCCATCTAGCATGGCCAATGGTCAGGATGTAGTCCAGTAACAGATGGAGGGCTACAGATTGTCCACCCTTGGTGTAGACCAGCCTTCCCCAACCTGGTGCCCTCCATATATGTTGGAGTGCAACTCCCATAATTCCCAGCCAGTGGCCATACTGGCTGGGAATTATGGGAGTTACTGCCTAGCTCATGTGGAAGACACCAGGTCGGGGAAGGCTGGTGTAGACAGTGGTGAACTACCTGGACCAGGGTCTTGTCTAAGAGAGTTGCCAGTGGTTTGCAGCAGTTATAATTTCCTCGTGTCCACCACTGTGTGTCCCTTCTTGTTCACATTCTTTACCTCCTAAAATTATTTAGGAATTTTTTAAAAATGCTCACAGTATGTGGAAGAGGGAGGGAAGAAGGGTACAAGTGTGCTATTCATCATCAGTGATGTTGGGGTTAAATGACTGTGCTTATTGGGCACACTTTCTTTACCCACTTGAGAAATAAATAAAAGAACAAACGAATGAATGAACTGTTCTGTTTCTAGGCGCATCCAAAGTTATTGGCAGCTGATGGGTACCTGGGATTGTATACGCACATCGATTGCAGCAGAGCTGGTTGTGCTGCTGGAGCTAGTTTTGGCTCCCACCACACATCCTCAAATCTTGCTAATGGCCCTAGAGATTTTTTTTTATTTTCTTGTTATTGCTATAATTTAGGGCTGTGCACTGCTTCAGCTGCAGAGCTGAATCCCAAACCGAAGTGGGCCAATTTGAATCACTTCGGTCCAAATCCAGAGCGGGTTGGATCAGGGCCAAAGTGCTTTGGAGAGCTTTGGACCATTGTGGGACAATGGTGAGCCACTTCCCCCTATCCGCCAAGCTGCACTCAGCAGCCACCCATCCTGCACTAGAGCTGCCATTTTTAAGGAAGATGGGGGCTATTGTTGCAATTTCCAGAAAGGGGGAGAGTATAAATGTTTAAATATTTATTAGTTACATTTATATCCTGCCTTTTCTTCAAGGTGGCGTACATGGTTCTCCCCGTATTTGATCCTCACAATACCCTTTTGACGTAGGCTAGGTTAAGAGGGAGTGGTTGGCCTGAGATCACCCAGAGAGTTTCATGGCTGGCTGGGGATTTGAACCTGGGTCTCCCCTGTCCTAGTCCAACATTCTGGCCACTACATCTAACTTAGGCTGACCATCTGAAAAGGAGGACAGGGCTCCTGTAACTTTAACTGTTGTAGAGAAAAGGGAATTTCAGCCAGTGTCATTTGTAGGCAATTAGTTCCTGGTGAAATTCCCTCTTCATCACAACTGTTAAAGTTGCAGGAGCCCTGCCTTCTTTTGCATACAAATTCGCTGGCTGAAATTCCCTTTTCTCTACAACTGTTAAAGTTACAGGAGCCCTGTCCTCCTTTTCAGATGGTCAGCCTAATCTAACTAGCTCTCTCATTAAAATAATAAATAATCAAAATTAAAATTGAACCAGTCTAATCAGAATAATTGAAGGTATATATTGTTGTCACTGATAGCTATACAAAACTGCCTCCTTGTCTCTTTGCACACTGTCTCTCAGTCTCCTAACCCATACACAAGCCCAGTTTTTGCAGAACTAGTGCTGATTGAAAGGGGAGATGGCTTCTTCCCTAGGTCCTTTCTGCTACAGTACTGCCTTAGACTATTTTCAAGTTTAATTTTAACTTATTTTTCATAGAATTATAGAATTGGAAGTCCTCAAAGATTATCTAATCTAACTTCCTGGCAATGCAAGGAATCCACTGTTATATCATCCCTGGTAAGCATCCACCCAACTTCTTATAACCTCTAACAAAGGAGAATCCCACCCTCTTTTGACTCGGCTCATGTCATAGGGAAGTTCTCCCTAACGTCTAGTCAAAATACCCTCTCTTGTCAGGTCCTACCCTCTGGAGCAACAGACAATGAATTTCCTCCATCATATTTGTGACAGTCCAGTATGTGAAGATGGCTATCATATCGCCATTGTCTCTGCTCCAGGCTAAGCATACCTTGCTCCTATGATGCCTTTCCTCATAGGATTTGGTCTTCAGGCCCCTCACCATCTTTGTTGCCCTCATCTGCACATGTTCCAGTTTGTCAATAAGCCCCTAAAACTTGTTCCAGTTTTGTCAATAAATGTTCCAGTTTGTCAATAAAACCCCTAAAACAGAACAAGTTCAAAGAAATTTGTTGTATCTAAAAAGAGATTTTTTTGAATATAGCAACAGGAATTCTAAGATGCTGGCCAGATCCACACAGTTGGAAAAGGCTAAGAATATGATAGGGACAATAAAAGACAAGTCAGGGAATAGTTGTAATTTAATGAAAGATAAATTAAATATATTTAAGGATTTTTATAGTGAATTATATACATCAGGATCGGGACCGCAAGATAAGGTACTGGAATATGTAGAGAGGAATTGGAAAATAAAATTGCAGAAGCAGGATAGGGATTATATGGAAGGTTTAGTTACTGAAAAAGAGATAGAGGGAGTTATTGATAAACTGAAAGGAGGAAAATCACCGGGGATGGATGGATTGGGGTCGGAGTATTATAAGCTTTTTAAAGAAATTTTAATACCAAGATTAAAGAAATTATTTAATACTATAATAGAAGACTCCGCCATCATGGGATCATTCCCTGATTATATTAATTCCGAAACCAGGTAGGACTTAACGGATCCTGCATCATACAGACCAATTTCCTTAATAAATCAAGATTCAAAGATTTTTACAGCAATAATGGCAAAAAGAATGGCCACATTTATTTGTAAATATATTAAAAAAGATCAGTGTGGATTTATTCCGGGTAGGCAAATGTCTAATTTAATGGGAAGAGTATTAAATATAATTAGTATTATAAAAAAAAGGAATTTAAAAGCAGGCTTGCTAGCATTGGATATATTCAAAGCCTTTGATTGTGTGGAATGGCCAGCACTCAAAACAATATTAAAAACATTTGGGTTTGGAGATAAATTTATGGGAGTGATGGATAAGTTGTATAAAAACAATAAAGCGGAAATAATGGTTAATGATGGGTTAACACAACAGATTACACTAGCCCGAGGAACTAGGCAGGGATGTCCTCTTTCACCGATCTTATTTGCAATAGTAATAGAAATTTTGGCAAATGTAATAAGGGAAGATGAAAGAGTGAAGGGGATAGGAAGAAAGGAGAAGATTAAAATGAATATGTTTGCGGACGATACTTTATTGACAGTAGAAGATCCCTTAGGGAGTGCAGAGGTGATTAAGAAACATTTAAGAGAATTTCGAGAAATTACCGGATTAAAAGTAAATTGGGGGAAGTCAGAAATGATGTTATTTAATTATAATAAGGAAGAGCTGGAGGAAGGTAAGGTTAAGTTGGGTCTTAGACTTAAAAATATAGTACGTTACTTAGGGATTAATATTGATAGAGATTTAGAAAGGCTAGAGGAACTTAACTTGGTAGCTTTAAAAAAACAAGTAGGGGAGAAATTAGAAGTATATAAGAAATTAAAACATTCTTGGTTTGGTAGAATAGCAATTATTAAAATGAAGATTTTACCTAAGATTAATTTTTTGTTTAGAATGTTACCAATTAAAATATCAGATGTAGAGTTGAAAAGTTGGCAAAATATAATTAACGCATATTGTAATGGGGATAAGAAAGCTAGGATTAATAAAGGGTTATGGTATAAGGCTCAAAAGAAGGGAGGTTTAGGACTTCCAAATATTAAGTATTATTATATAGCTAATCAGTTAAGATATGTTATAAGCTGTATTCTAGGGGAGGAAGATTTGGAGTGGTTGGAGACGCAAACTGGGGAAATAGATTATAAATTGAAAAATATTTTTTTTAAAAAAATTCAAAAGAGAGAATTAAAGGGACTGGACAACCCTTTGTTGGTAAATATAGTGGAGATCTGGGAGAAATTTAGGGGGAAGTTGATACCAGGAGATTCACCACTTGCCCCGGTGGTAGTAGTGGAGAATTTCCCAAGAGTGTTAAAAGTGGAGATTGAAGCGAGATTGAAAGATAAGGAAATAATTAAGTTAGGGAAGTGGATGGAAAATTTGAAGGATAATGAGCAAATTAAAGAGCTATTGATAGGTCAAAAATTAGCATGGTTTAAATGTATACAATTAGGGAAATGGACTCAGGAATGGAAACTGAAAAATAAAAAGTGTAGAAATAATACAAGATTTGAAGACTTAATAGAGTCAAAAGGTAGGAAAGAAGAAAAGAAAAATAAGAAAGGGTTGACTAGTGAGATATATAAATTATTGATAGAGGAGGAATTTCAAAATTCACTTAAAGCAATAAAAAAGGTTTGGGAAGAGGATGTAAATGGAGAAATTAAGGAATACAACTGGGAGAGGTTGTGGAATGCAAGAATGTTAAAATTGTTATCGATCAGAATTAAGGAGAATTTTTATAAGGTACTGTGGAGATGGTATCTAACACCGGTTAGATTTCACCAGATAGACAAAAAAATATCTAAAAATTGTTGGAGGGGATGCCAGGAGGTTGGAACTTATTACCATATGTGGTGGAGCTGTGAATATGTACAAAAATTTTGGAAAAGGGTATTTAAGGAAATAAGTGAAATAATGGGAAGTAAAGTGGAATTAAACCCGAAGCTCGCTCTACTAGCAATATGGGATAAAGGGGAAGAGGACAAAAATAAGAGAGAATTGATAAACAACCTCCTGACACCTGTTAGATTAATGATTGCAAAAAATTGGAAAGGACAAGGAAGCTATACAATAGAAGAATGGTATAAAGAAATATGGGATATGGCATTGAATGATATGCTGACTTGTAAAATGAAATTAAAGAGGGGAATGTCCGGTAAAAATGATTTTGGGGAAATATGGAGTCCCCTATTGGAATATGTATTAAGATCAGGGAAGGGACAAACACCTTCAAAAGAGTCGATAAATTTCTGGATAGAATAAAAGATTAAGAGAAGGTCTCATGGAATGGGGGTGCACGGGGGGGATTGTCGAGGTTTTTGTATGTATTTTATGTTATTGTTTATGTTATTATTATGTTGAAATTAATAAAATTATTTCCAAAAAAAAAAAAAAAAGCCCCTAAAACTATGGTGCTCAGACCTGGACACAATATTCCAGGTGAGGTGTGACCAAAACAGAGTATTTTATTTATTCATTTATTCATTTAATTGCATTTTTATACTGCCCAATAACCAAGGCTCTCTGGGCAGTGTACAACTAAAACCATAATATAGTGGCGCCATTACTTCTCGTGGACACTACACTTCTGTACATGCAGCCTAGAATCGCATTAGCCTTTTTAGGTGCCACATTGCATTGCAGGCTCATGTTAGCATTACCTTTATTCATTCGTAATGGAATATTCCATTTGGTGTTCTTTGTCTCTTTGTTGAAGAAGAATTTGGAAGTACATATTAAGCTGGAACAGTTTTTTAAAATATTTGTTTACTTTTTTGCCTATTTAAAAGGACTTTTTCCAAATAATATGACTGAATAATTTCTGGTAAATTGTTGCAGTTGTTTAGAACCAATGTTTATTCCGTAAAAAGCAAATAAATACCCAGCGTGTGATTCTTGCTAGTTTTGTTTAGGGAGGTGTAAGGGATGGAACAAGGAAGTTAAGTGAATGGAAGCAGATCATGCCTAGGGTAGCAAAGCAAACATGTTACTTTTAAAAATAAATAAATAGCTGCCTCTAATTTCCCTGTTATGAGCTGAACCAAGCTAAAACTACTGGCACATCAGTTGGTTATGAAGACCTAGAGTGCAATCTTATACATATCTATTCAGAAGTAAGCCCCATTGAGTTCAATAGGGTTTACTTCCTGATAAGTGGGTAAGCCTAGCAGTATTCCAACTTCTACAATATTTCACCTCTGTCAAGACAGTATCATTGACTAGAACAATAAGAAACTAAGCCAAAGTGGCATCGTAAAATTGCTTCCACTGATCAATCAAATGAAGCTCTTTATTTGATTAACTTACTAAGTCATGCAGCTTAGTGTTTGGGGGCTGAAGTTATAAGAGCTGACACCTTGTCGTACGAGTTTTGAAGGCCTCTTGCGAAGAAACGAAGGCTGAATTCGGACAACACGATAGTCAATGGTGGGGTAATAATCAACTTTACAGTTGTTCATCTAGGTGGTACTCCCCACACAAATAATCAACCGTAGTGTGGATTAGGATCAGCACTGAGTTGACTATGGCAGCATTCGGACAACACGATAGTCAATACAACTGACAATTGTTCCCCCCCCCCCCCCCGTGCTTATTGTGTTGTCCGAATTCAGCTATAGTGTGTACGCTATTGTATATCCAAGAATATGAATTTGAGGGTTTTAAAATGTTTAACTTGGCTTCCTTTTTCATTCAAAATTACTGGGGGAAATAGCAAGACTGAATCTGTTCCTTATTTGAGAATCGATGGGCACCTCTCATCTTTGTTGGGAGATCATTGCTCCCAGTGCAGAGACATCAATGGAAAGAGTGGTTCCAAATTCACATATGAAGTTTTAGTTGGTTTACGTTCATTTTATGAAATAAAAGCTAAAAATATCTTCCTGGTGTTCCTGATCAACATGTAATCTTAATAAGTGGGCAGATTCAACAATTTTTTTCTGCTGATGGAACCAGTTATGGGGGGAGCTAACCTTGCTGGAGGTCTTTAAGCAGATTCTGAACAGGAAAGTATTGAGTATGCTCTAGCTTTGGATTTCCAGCATTATGCGTAGTATTGGATGGCCTTTAATACCCTTTCCAACTCTGACCTGATTTATGGCAGCCCTGTGATTAGCAATCCAAGACCCCACCCCCTATGACTTCTCATTATGTGCAAACCTGGCGAAAGTGGGTTGTTGGTGTGGTTGACAAGCCACCCAGAACCTGTGGGCTGTTTTAGAGTTATAGGTGGCTTGTCAACTAGCCCAACAACCCACCCTTGCCAGGTTTGCACATAACGAGAAGCTATGGTTCATTCTGAATATTCAAAATGACGGCTGGCATCGCAACAAGGCCTATGGGGAAATTCACCCACAGTGGCTTCTCCTCACATGTGAACTGGGCCCTGTGTGCTACTCAGTTAGAAAATCCATTGTATTGTTTGCCTTGTGGTTTATCGTGATGGGTGCAGTTGAGGCTAGAGAGTACCATCCATTTCAACAGAGTTTAATGTGGTTTGAAAGAGGCAGGGGAATACTGAGAGTTGTAGTCTAACACATCTGGAGGGTGCCAGGCTAGGGAAGGTGGGTGTACACATACATTTCTTTTGTTCTACTCTCATCTATTTTTGTTAGATTTTGAAAATCCCTCTAAGGAATGAAAATGGGATAGATCTCTGTGCCTTTGGCAAAGATTCCTCTTTCAACTACTATCAGGTCTTAGGTCTTTCTTGAGACTAAATTTTACATTATTGTTAATATGAAAAATTAGGGCAGTGGGTGGGTGGAATAGACCATTGATCTAGATTACATATTTCATTGATGAACCTAATTCAGATGTTAATTCAGGTGTTACAGAGATCTATTATTCAAGATGGTTTGTGTATATGGATATGGAAAAATGTTAGCACGCCTGTCAATCATGTTGTTTAAGACAGCCTTCCCAAACCTGGTGCCCTCCAGATGTTTTGAAGAACAACTCCAATTTTCTCAAGAAATGTACAATGGGAATAGGCCATTGTAGGCATTGGCATACAGAACAACTGATTTCATTGGATAAAACTAAATGCCTGTGCATCCCAGTACAAAGGCATTCCCATGCATTTAAAACTTTTTTGGGGGAGTGCAAATTTTGCATCTCTAGCTGTGGGTATAAACCCACACGGATTGTGTTAGCACAATCACAAAGGAAAAATATGCCTTTGTGACTTATTTTCCCTGCCTGCATGTCCCAGTCACAAGCCATGTAATTAATATAAGTAGCCTCGCCAGGCATGGTTTGTCGTGATGTGTGAACCTCTCAAGAGTGGTTGGTTGGTTTGGTTTACAAACCACCCTGAAACCCATGGCTTTTTCTAGGATTCTGGGTGGTTTGTAGGCCCAGTAAGGGTAATTATAATAAGTATGCAGCTCGTACCCAGCATGCATGGGGAGGAAAAATAAGCCACCATGGTTTATTTTCCCTCCGTGCTCATGCAAACCCACCCACAGTGTCTGCTCTGACTGCACTGTTGGCTTTTGGGTGGATTGAGAGCTTCTCTATATGAGCAATTTATTGCACGCTCATGATTGGGTACTCATGGAAGTTTGCGGGTCCTTTACATGATATCGTCGACCTCCAGGACATCTTCCACTCTTTTGCCCCACAATCTCGCTTTTAAAAAGATTGTAGATAATGCAGTAATTAAAATTACCACAGGATATCCTCAGCATGTAAAGCTGGCATTGTGCTATAATACAGCCACTAGATGCCGGTGTTTCATTGACCATATAAATCATTGCTAAGAGGGAAAGTTTTCAATTCCAAACCATGTCACTGTCTAAAGGAGCCCATTGTAAACCTGAAAAGAATCCAGAAGAAGAAAACCCAGTAAGAGTGCAGTGTTTTTCTTTAATGTAGAGACATCCTACGTCTCCTCTTGCCAAAGAGATTAGTGGTACTTTTCAAGGAAACGCCCGTGTGTGCAGTTGTGTATGTTGAAGCAATGGAGAATAGTTTCCTGCCCTTTTCCAAAGCTTGCAACTTTGGCATTTAAAAAGGTAAATTATTACCAAAATGTAATAATTTTGCAAGAACTCATTTAAACCAGACAGTGAAAGGAAATATAAAATAGTATTGAACTAGAAATTTTAAAAAACAATTACTACATGTATAAACAGATTTGGAAAATAATGTTAGCAGAGTGTATTTAGAATTTTAGATTAGTCAAAAGATAATCATGTCTCAGCACTGAGAACTGCATTAATTCTGATACCAAACACCTGAAAACAAAAATCCTTTTGGGATGCAGCACTGAACAAGCCTTGGAAAGGTGTAGAAAGATTGTGCTTTTCTTCCAGGGCACCATCTGGTGACTCACTGACTTCTGCAGGTACTGGTAATGTCAAACGGTATCGTAGCAACTGTGTGAATATTAGGTTGACTCAGGCTGCAGCCAGACTGGTGGCCTAGGCCAAATTCACACCAGCCATTTATTCCTGAATAATATGACAATCGTCCCCACATGACATTCACCTACTCCTGCGGTGATTTCAGTTCGACTTCTCAGTTATTCAGGAATATCGCTGACTGGATTTGTGACAGCTTTTCCATCTCTCGCTACAATCCCGACGTCTGCAACTGGTGTGCCCCCCTTCCCAAAGCTGTTGCTGTTTGGCATGAGCTCCTGGCTAGGTGAACAGCCAACCTGCTGTTGGGGGCATGTCCAGCTGTTTCAGACGTGTGCGGGAGTGGCCGTCTGCCATTTTCAGCACATTTTTTATTGGTTATCGCCGTGTTTTGGCACCGACCATGTGTATTTTTTTAACACAAATCTATTGATCTGCAGGAGCGCATCTTCAACACAGTACCTATCCCCCTTCCCCCCGCATTGCTGTGTGTCTGTGCTGGTACGCACCTTGGCGAAGTTATTTTTTAAAAATTCTGTGCCCCGTCCAGTCCCGCCCACTTCTGCTGATGCACATTCGGAACTGCCATCATGGGGCATACGTCCTCCCACAATGGCTCTCCTTTACTACGGGAAACTTCCCTCATGGGTGCCCGTGAGTGACGATCACGGAAGCAGGAAACCATGCAATTATCCCTCCTCCATTGAGAAAGGGCTGTAGGTGTAGATTAGGCCTAAGTCGGTTTGCCGTACACACTAGAATTCCACACACAGGTGAAGCTTTTTTCAAGGATGGAGATGGAATATTGGGGAAACTTTGCATGTTGAATATTTACTGATGCAGCAGTTAAATTCACAACAGCTCTACACATGCATGTTTATGAATTTGGGAAGAGCAATTGGCCCCCCAATTATGGAATATCTCCCCAATGAGGCCCACTTGGCACCCACACTTATCTTTTCGGCACCAGGTCAAAACTTTTCTTTTCTCCCAGGCATTTTAACAGCTTAAGTTGAGGTTTTGAACTGAATTTCTGGCCAGGCTTAAAGTTTAAAATGTTTAAAATATTAGTTGTTTTTATGTTTTATGGTTTTAAATTTTGTATATCGACAATTTTTTAATTTTTGTAAACCGCCCAGAAAGCTTCGACTATGGGTCGGTATATAAATGTAAATAATAATAATAATAATAATAATAATAATAATAATAATTGCACCACTAGTCACCTTGATCTGGATTGCAATATATCAGGGTTGGGGAACATGTTGTCCTCCATATGTTGTGGGACTGCAACTCCCATCATTCCTCACTATGGGTGTGTTGGCTGGGGAAGATGGGAGTTGCAGTTCAACTGCCACACGTTCCCCCCTCCTGCAAAATATGAAAGAATCAGAGCATGTATTAGTGCACCTCAGATGATTTACTGTATAACAGGATGACCTTTAACGATAAAATGATGACATATTTTATTAGTCCTGCAAAGTTTTGCTATTATAGCATTTAAATGAAAAATGTTTGGGGGGAAGCACAAAGTTTGGGGCTCTTGGGTTTAATTTCCAGTTCTGCTGTTGACTCTCTGTGTGACCTGGGACAAGGTACTTCAATACATAATTCTAGAGCCAGAGGCTAATAACTTTGTACTTGCATATAAATTATGTAGCTTAGTGAATCTAAATGAAACTAGATAGCAAAGTGCATCTGAATTCAATTAACTGCAGACATAATTGTTTGCAATGGGATGTGCTCATACCTGCCACTTTAAATTTATGTAACTTCTGCCTGTTCAATGTTAATTTTCATGTTGACTGAAATCATCGAAGTTCATGCTTTGACTGATTTTTCTCAGTCAGCTAATAGATCTCTGATTTCACATTGGAATCTTATCATTCCAAGGCACTCAACAACCACATATGCAGAATGTGGTGGTCTTTGAATGCTTCCTTGTTTAGTTCCAGAGTTAGTCACTGGCCTTATTGTACTGTATTGTGTGCCTATGGGTTTGGGTGTGGGGCAGAGTGTCTGATTAATGCATTTGAGCTGACTTACACTTAGGTTGCAGTCCTGTACACGCTTACTTAGAAGCACCATTGAGCTCTATGGGCTTACTCCCAAGAATGCAATCATAGGAATGCGGTATTGATATATAAGTCATACTTTTTTTCCCTGTAAGAACTGTGAAACACTAACTTTACCATAGAGATTTGTAGCATGGCACACATGGACGGGGTTAACCCTTCCACCCTATTAAATTAGAGCAGCTTTGGGAGAGAGGGGGGCTTTTTAGCTGGAAAACAGAACAGGGGAAGGGTTAACAGCCGTCCCCCATTCCATGGTCCAAATCTGCATTCCCCCCCTGCAGAACTTCTCTCTCTCTCTCTCTCTCTCTCTCTCTCTCTCTCTCTCTCTCAATAAACAAAATGTGTGCCCAGTTGCAAGCATATGATTTAGAAATGTGATTAGACTCATCTCTACTTTGACCATGCACTGACCATACATATGTTAGTTAGGCATGAGTCACCGCCCTGTTAACATTCACACACACACAAATAAGATTTACCTGAGTATCATCCACACTGACTGGCAATGGTAGGCTGACCATATGAAAAGGAGGACAGGGCTCATGTAACTTTAACAGTCGTAGAGAAAAGGGAATTTCAGCCAGTGTCATTTGTATGCAGTTAGTTCCTGGTGAAATTCCCTCTTCATCACAACAGTTAAAGTTGCAGGGGCCCTGCCTTCTTTTGTATATGGTCACTCTAATATAGTGCCTACAACTTTAACTGTTGTGATGAAGAGGGAATTTCACCAGGGACTAATTGCATACAAAAGACATTGGCTGAAATTCCCTTTTCTCTACAACTGTTAAAGTTACATGAGCCCTGTCCTCCTTTTCATATGGTCACCCTATTGCGGCAATGGCTGCCCAGGGTTTCAGATAAGAGTACTTCTCAGTCCTAATGCTAGAAGTTAAAGCAGGGGCCTTTTCCGTGCACAGCATGTGCTCTACCACTAAGCTATGGCCCTTCCCCCCAAAGGGCTAGTACATGTGCACATGGAAAGTTCATTTCAACTTGATGTGGCATGTGTGGAAAGCTTGCATGGGAAAAGGACTTTCCCCACAGCCTGCCACATCCTGTATCGATCAAGCCTTATTCTTAAATAACAGGAGCAACTACTAGTGCCTCTCCAATTACATGTAGCAAAGCGGAGCCTCGTTCTCTTTGTCTGGTTTAGGGGCTGCAAAACGCAAGGACACCTCTCCTAAGCAAACGGCTTAGTTCTTGCTAACTTACTCTCCCTCTCTCTCTCTCCCTCTCCCTCCCTCCCTCTCTCTCTCTCTGCATTCTCCATGACTGTTACCATGCCATCTGTCACCTTTCTGCTTCTGAATGTTAGATCTTTATCTCTGACTATAGGTAGTTGTCTGCAGCTTAGGTAGCTGAACAAAAGCACACAGGGGTAAATAGAAAGGTGAGCTGGTTCAGGCCCCGGCTTGGAACCTTCCATATGCTTTTAATCCGTTAGCAGCAGTGGGAGCCTTTTGAAGTTGCTCTCCTCCCCTCTCCTACTTCCCCTACTGCCCAGCTGTCATCTCCTAAGTTCTGCTCCCTGACACTGCTGCGGAGCACTCTTCTAAAAGCACAGTCATGCTTTTGCCTTAATGCTGTAGCCCCGGGGGACGTGGAGTGACGACAGGGCTAACAAATGGTACAATCTGCTCTGTACAGCTGTGAAAAAAAAAAGTGGGGCTTGGGGAGACAATGCATGTCTAGATCTTTTCCTGTGCAGCCCGTATTGGGTCCATCTCTGCCACTACAGCAGACTCTGGTATATTTGGCCATGCAAGGCAGAGATCCACGATAGAGTTTATTTATTTTGTTTGCATGTAGCGATGGGGAGAGTTTCCGCAGGGCCCTGTTGAAAAAGAAAATACTGTCCAGTCTTCATTTGAGCAAGGGATTCAGCTATGAAGCCCGCTTTGAGCGCCAGACCTCAGCCTGAAAAACGTGGAGTGAAATATGGAATGCCTTTTAGCGTATGCAGAATGACTGCTCTTCATCACTGAATAAGTACAAAAATGCAGTGTATTTCTAAGATTTGGGCAAGGTGTATGGAACAGGATTTCCAGGGTAGTGCATGCATTCTCCCCGGCATACTTGAGACTCTGTGCTTTCCTTCATCTGGAATTCATCCCTGGCTACCTTTTTGAATAGAACTTCAGTTGAACTTTTGGGTACTACACACTAAAACATAGGCCCAGTATGTGGTGGAGAATCAGGTATGCACCCTTCCCATCCATCTTGCCTGTAATATAGCACATGAAGGCAGTTGTTTCATGCAGAGGCCTAATTATATGGAGAAGATCGCTGGGCTTGTGAACCATAGCATGATGCTAAAGCAAGCAAAGTTTCATCCCGATGGAGGGCTCCTGGTACTAACAATCAAAAGGCATGATGGAGCAATTCTGTCTTTTCTTTTTTAAGGGTTTTTTTTTCCTAGTAAGAAAAAAAAGATGAAAGTAGTGGTGGGAAAATAGAAGTGGGTTACACATCGAAGACAATGTTGCCTGGATCCCCAGAAAATTATGTGAATGAGGCAATGCAATTGCACAATAAAAACCTTATCTGAAAGCACCCCAAGATTCTTGCTGCACCCCACAACATACTGGTGTATAATCCAACAAGTATAAGCAGCAAGTTTGGCATAACAGACAGAGACCTGGTTCTCATGTAACAAGAAGCCTCTGGGGGTGAATTTCCCCACAAGGCTTCTTGTTGTGATGGCGGCTGCTATTGTAAATTCTCAAGCTGCGGTGGGGGCACATCGTAGCATGTTGTTAAGTCTGTACCAGTCTCGATCCAAGCGGGTAAGAAATAAATTATTATTATTATTATTATTATTATTATTATTATTATTATTACCTGGTGCAGTTGGATTGTTGGAGTGGTTCACAAGCCACGTGTGACCCTAAAACAGGGTATGGGTTGTGGGTGGTTTGTCAACCACCCCAACAACCGGCCTTCTCCGGGTTCACACAGAATGACAATCTACAGAGTGCTCCTACTGTAGCTCAAATATTAAAATTGGTGGCTGTCAATGTGGCAAGAAGCCCCGTGTGAACTGACCCAGAGTGTTGGACTTTGGCCAGGTCAAGTGGTGGGGAGGAAGGACTGTAACTCTTCCCCACCATCACCAAAGGCACAACTTCACCATTACTCCAGATCATGCCAGCACTGAAATTTCACTTGCCTATTTCTAGTGAATAAGAAAGACGAGCTTGCAATTTGTTTCCAGAATTTTCTACAACCATATTAGTATCCTCAATGCTCTGAACATAGCTGAGATTTTCTGCAGTGACCTTGTAGGAAGTATATTTGCTGTTCCTGTTTTCTGTTATCAATAAATCCTTTATTTCATACTAAACCTCCTGCATGTTGTTGATGTAGCAGTCAGTTTCCCGTTGTACCTTCCACTGATCACCTTCATCAGAGCTTGAAAAAGAAAAATACTTGAATGACCCACACAACCTGACATTTTGCAAATGTCAAGCAATGAATATTAACAGTAGTTTGAAAAGGTCCCATGATTGCAGGCTGTTTATTGACACTTTTCAATGAAGATTTAGGTGCATTACATAAAATATGCAAATCAGTCTTCAAATTACTGGGATATCATAGAAGGCCTGCCCCTAGCTCCAATCTTTTGTGATGACCCTGGCTACTATTTTTAGATAGCAAAGATTAGAAAGGACTTCATTTGGCTAAAATTGGAGGGAAAGGGGAGGAGCTTTTGGATTTTATTAAAGACCCCTACCTTTTCCCTCAAAATTCAAGTACTAACTAGTACAGAAATCTGGGCTTTATCCATTGGTTGAATTTAGAGGCTCTGATATTTAATAGTTGTTATGCTAAAATGTATAAACCAATTCAGGGTCTATAGATTTAACCAAGTTAACAATACCTCTAAGTTTACAAGACTCCCCAAAGTTTCAGAAAGTGTTTGCTGCTAGTTCAGGGATCACAACTGGTGGTCCCCAGTGCAAATTCAGCTATCAAGTGCACTGGGTAACATCTGGTCCCCGTTTACTAATTTAGAGAGAGGAAGCATTTATGGCGGAAGCAATGGCTGTGACCGCGAGAGTTCAATGAATCCACTTAGGATGCAATCCTATGCATGTTTAGACAGAAAAAAGCCCTACAAGGTGTAGGACCTTTTTTAGCCTAAATATGCATATATTCTGCCCTTTGGGAAGTTGGTGCATTGCTGCTTACCCTTTCTCAAAGTGCACCCGCAAGTAAATCTAGTTGTTGATGGGGGGGATGTTGTGTTTGGTAGTTTAATCTGAAGACTTGAGTTATGCTTGGTAAAGAATGCAAAATCATGCAGCTTTAGAAGTCTCTTCCATTTGATTTGGCATCAAGGCCCATGATCACAGAAATCTAAAGTTTCTCAGGATGGGAGACTAACGTTTTTGGCAGGAATCCTGTAAAAAGCTAGGGCCCCTTAAATTCTTTTAAGCAAACTACATTTAGGATTACCACCATTAGGATTAACCTGGACATATCCTATCTAATAGCTTCCTCCCTTTAATTCTCCCACAACTCTGTAATGCTGTCATTCTTGTTCCAGACATTTCTGTAACTCACAGCCTCCTCCGATGTTACTGCAGGCATTGGAAGGTGATGGTAATACTAAAATACATTGCGTGTTCTTCATGGCATTTTAAGAAATACATAAATGCAATCTTCTGATGGCAAAATCCATGATGAGCGGGAAAACATTTAATCAGATGGGTGTAATCTCCAAGGGAAGCAAATGCTTGGTTTTTAATTCAGCATTTTTCCTTTGATGAAAACTTTCCTGAACGTTGTTTATGTAGAATTTATATGAAGCCTGGGTTAAGGTAATCAGCTTTAATATTTGTACTCCTAGGGAAAAAAGGTGAAATCATTAGCAAGCGTGCATAATTAATGAATAAATTATCTGGGACCCCCCCCCTTTGTTTTCCTCCAGGTATAAGGAAATGCTAGATCTAGTGACATCACCCAGCTTGACTGTAAATAGAGAGCACCCTGACATTCAGAAGCTTAACCTTTCTAACACTTATGCCACGATTCCAGATGACATAGAAGGTAAGATGACAATTCTTGTTCGTGGTTTATTAACTTTAGACTCCTAGCCGCAGGAGTGTATGTAAATGTTGGAAAAAGCAGGACAACCAGGCATGTGGCCTAAGTTTGTATGAATTAGGTATTTGGAGCTTTTCTTTTAAATGCATCAAGCAAATCTAATTATTTCTTGTTGGTTGAATTGGTCCTGTAGTGATTATTTTTCAGTTGTGTGGTTCCTGTTTTGTTTTGTTTTTTAGATGAGGAAGATATTTGGAAGGTTGATGCTGGAATGTAAGCTTTGCATGCAGGAGGCTCCAGGTTCAATTCCTCCCCCTCTCCCACCACCTTTTCTTGGCATTTCCTGTTTAAAGAATATTGGGTAGCAAACTCAGGGAAAAAAACACCGTCTGAGACATTGCAATGATGCTACTATTCAGAGTTGACAACACTGGGGTTGAGATACCATTGGTCCGATAACTACTACTGTTTTCAGTGTTGTATTGGTACTTGCTTGTCCCTTTTTGGGTACGTATCGGGAAGGAGGCAGAAAATGGCTGAAGAAGGTTTTTTAATGTCAGAATAGTCAACTTTGAGCAGTTGATAGACAAGCTTCCAGGAGCCTTCAGTTTCACGTAAAAGGCATGGATCAGACTCTTCGGGTTGCACATTGGCTTGCGATCTTTTTTCTCCCAGCTTTTCACTTTGCGTCTTTGATGTCAGCATTGGCTTATAGATTCCTGAACACAGAAAGGAAAAGGTCTTAAGATTGCATCTGAGTCCTAAATGGGCTCTGGTCTTTACATGCACCAGCTGACCCTGTTTACAAGGAATGGGGCATATTTTCTCATCCTTTCCCCCAGTCAAATGCTATCTCAAACTTTTATTTTGAGAGGTTCGGTATATGCCTTTAAAAAAAAAAGAAAAAACAGTGAGCATTCACATATACATAAACACAAGTAGATTTCCTCTGATTTTACCTCCCTCACTTCAGAAGTTTAGATTTTAAATTTCTGACTTAGTGTGTGTGTGTGTGTGAGAGAGAGAGAGAGAGAGCATCTTGAGAGTAACGCACATGCATGTCAATGCATGCACATACACCAAAATGCTGGTGCAATGCTTCACTACCATCTGCACCTGTTACTGCTTTTCCTATTTGTAAAATATTTCTGCATGTGTTTGTCCATTGTGAAATTGAACATTCTTATATACACACCAGTTACACATTGCCTTTAGTACTTCAGACCAGGAGGATCTTTGGAGTGATCCCTGTTTTATCTTTGAGATCTTGGAGGGTACCCAAATGCTGCTGCTTTATTTTTTAAAAAAAATCAGCAAGCAAATGCTTGACACTGTTGTTATCAAAGCTGAGAACTTATTTCTCTCTCTGGCTCAATTCGGACGACACGATAGTCAATGGTGGGGTAATAATCAACTTTACAGTTGTTCAACTAGGGGGTACTCCCCACACAACATGGTAATAAATAATCAACTGTGGTGTGGATTAGGATCAGCGCTGAGTTGACTATGGCAGCATTCGGATGACACAATAGTCAAAACAACTGACGATTGTTTCCCCCACACCAGTTGTTTATTGTGTTGTCCGAATTGAGCCAATGTCTTTCTCTCCCATACACGCACACACACACACACACTTCCCTCCTTCAAATCTGTGGTCTGAAGTTTCATGCTTGGCAGGTACTAAGGACACATTCTTTTGGTTCTTGAGGTTAGGGGATGGAAACTTATCTGCCTTTCCCCAATTCCCATCTTCTCCCTTCACTTGGACAGCATAAAAAAGAATGGGGGCGGGGAAAGAAGAAGGAATGTTTAAATCTGTTTTTAAAATTATTGGCAAATGACGCCGCTGAACTAGTTTTTGCTAGTACAATTCCAGCTATTGTTTGCTGCGGTTAGGGCCCCAACAATCTTCCTGTTAAAGCCGAGCTGGCAGAAGGCACTAGCTTATTAACTAGAGCTGATTAACCCTTTACCTGCAACATCTCTAATGTCTTCATAAGGCATTTATGACTTAGTAGAAACCACTAGCATGATGCTTCCTGGGGCTTGTGTAACTCAGAGCAACTCTGACCAGGCAGGGTCTACGAAATGCCATTAAGGACCCTGGCACACTTTGTCAGCCACCCATATGTGAGCTGGAGAAGTTGTGCCTCCCAATATGATGTGTTTAAATGAGACCACCAGTGGTGCAGCTAAGGGTGGACCTCAGAACTGAAGTCCAGGCCCTTCAGTCCAGGTAGAACCCCAAATGACCACCTGAAGAGCAGTGGATGGTGGAGCAGTAGCAAACAGGCCAGGCTTAAGCACCTGGTCCACCAGGTCTGATTCTGATCACCACAGCATCCTTTTTATTTAAAAAATAAACAACATTTTATAGTCGGGGTGGCTGGATGGGCATGTATGTACATGGTTACTGACGCTCGTTTTATTATTTTCACTTTAAAATATATTATCCTTTTCTACCACGAAATGCTGCTTATTCCCAAGTAAATGTGTTTATCATCAGGACAGAAGATTCAAACACCATTTTATCCCTGTAGTCATCATAGTACTATTTAAGTGACTTAGGGTGCAATCTTATTCCTTCCGCCCTTAATGATGGTAAGCCTTTGACCTCAGAGGTTTATGATCATCCAGTGCAAAGTGGGAGGTGCACTGCAAGTGATCTTTGCCTCCCCATCCTCACGCTCTGCAGTTTTGCTAGATGGGCTTTTTTGCCTGTATAGCTGGGGCATTTTGGAGAAGGAAGCTGGGGAGGTCTTGGGATAGCTTGTATCCTGCCCTCTCTAGCCTCTTTTCCTCCCCACCTGCTCGAACACCCTATTTACCCCATCTTCTAGGTTGCATTCCCAACTTTGGAGAGGCAATTGGCCCGATTCCCTCTACACTGGCTGCAAGGGGGAGAGGGAGGGGGGTTGGAGTACAGGTTCCCCCCTCCAAGGTCGGAGTACTGTCTCCAACATCAGATCTGGGAAACTGAAATATCATATAGCCCCCACCCTCGACACTGTCTAGGGGCCATAGGATTGCTCCCTTAAGTGAGTTCAGTGAACTGTACATGCTCAAGAATTTTTTGGTTTTTCTTACTTTTCTCAACCAGTGTTAGCAACCAGGGGCGTGTTTGTTTTTGCTCCAATATCTCTGGAATGTAGAAGCAATTGTAAAGAAACACAAACAATAGGTATTAGCCTTAACCAAAAATTGAACAATTGATTACAAAGAAGTTAAGGAAATGAACAGTGAATAACATTTAATACAAAATACAAATTGCAAAGAGCACTTTTTATGAACATTCAACAAAAATAGTATATTAAAAGCATGCTCAATCATTACATGTTCTAAATGTAATGATTGAGCACGATTTTTAAAATACTATTTTTGTTGAATGTTCATAAAAAGTGCTCTTTGCAATTTGTATTTTTTTATTAAATGTTATTCACTGTTCATTTCCTTAACTTCTTTGTAATCAAATGAAGCAGTTGTAAAGCCTGGAAAGGCTGTTTAGAGAGGGAGAAGGAAGTGTTGATTGTGTGTTTCACAACTGATGTATAATACACATGGCAGCATAAGACACGCATACCCCAAGTCTATTACATCCAGGGTATGAAATTATCTAGCTGCACCACTGGAGACTGTTGTTGTGTCTCTATAAATCTATTTAAAATATATACCATTTTTCAGATTACTTGATACACATTGAAAATAATAAAATAACAATAAAACAATTAGCAATCATATAAAAGAACAAAACTGGAAAAGCAGAGAATGACAAAAACAATACAGAAAAATGCATAGCGAAAAGTCCTGGTTGCATAAAAAGTTCTTTTCCTGGCACCAATAAAGGCATCAGATCCTGAACTAGGAGAGCCTTCCTAGGGGAGAGGCTTCCAGACTTTGGTCCATTTCAGGTGTGGTGCCCCATTGTGGAGTTTTCACAGGTGAGGGTCGCTGAGCAGGGCCTCAAAGGAAGATCTTAGTAACTGGGTGGGTTTGTGTGGTAGAAGAGGGACTTTCAGGTACCCTTGTCCCAAGGGGTGCCATAGGCATCTGGTTGACCACTATGAAGATATAATGCTAGTCTAGTAAGCCTTTGGGCTAATTCAGCACAGCTTTTTCTTATGTTAAGCCATTTAGAGTACAATCCTGGGGGTGTTTAGACACAATAAAGTCTGCAATTCCCAGCATGGGGAATGCTGGGAGTTGTAGGACTTTTTTCTGCCTTAGAGTTCTAAATGTAAAAAAAACAGCACCCTGAGCCTGTAAATGGACTGAGACAATTGGAGAGATATGTTTCATAATCCAACTTGTAATCTAGCTGTTGTGTTTTGCACTAACTGCAGTTTTGAAACCATCTTCAAGGGCAGCCTTCAAAGAATTTTCACAAGTAGTTTGCAATTTGGCATTGGATTGTCAGCATTCTTGGCTGAATGTCGGTATATTTTTATTTATTTATTTACAATATTTATATAGTGCTCCATATCCAAAGATTTTGGAGTAGTGAACAACAGCTAGAATAAAAGAATAAACACACAATATTAAAAATTACTATTTCAAAAAAGAAACAGATTTCTGATAAAACCGATATTGAATGGAGGAATGAATGTTCCCAAATAAATGTTTCCGTCTTGCGAATTATAGTAGTGGCAGGATTCTTTTTAGATAAATTCCAAGTACCTTGAAATTGCAAGAATAACGCTAATTTGGAGGTGCCATTGCATGCCTTGTACTGATATTTAGATCAATTTCAAGTACGCTGAAATTACAAAAACAGTACAAATTGTACATGCCATGTCACGTCTTGTTTTAGCCGCCTTGAGTGGCATTTTTCTTGGTACAAAGGTGGGGTGCAAATCAAATAAATAAAAGGGAAAGCTGGCTACAACAGATTGGAAATATTTTCACCAGTCAAATTGTGCTCAGAAATGGCATCTATAATACTGGGAGTGGGGGTGTTTAAACAAAGAAATTGAGATAAAGCTAGTTGAGAATTTGGAATTGTGGAGAAAATTTGACTATAACAGCATTTAGGAGTTTTTTTTGTTTTTTTAATGAATGGAGAGATCAGCATGGTGAAATCTGTGAATCTATGGAGGATACCAATCGGTCTTTGTTCCAGTATTTTCAAATAAGGCACATTGTACTACAGATGAGAAGGCAATGTAGAGTAAATAGGAACTTAATGTTTTGAGAAAAGAATTTGTTGAAATTAAATTTTCTGAAAGGGACTATGAATATTAAAGAAAGACTGAGAAGGTAAAGAAAAACAGAGACTGAAAACTAAATGGAGCAATGACTGAGGGGGAAATAGCTGAAGGAAGGTGGAGATCTGTCTATGCTAATGAGATCAGTTATTCTATTTCCACTAGTTTTAAAATAAAATCTTTAGAAATCGTAAAATGGTATCTTAACCCAGTTAAAATGAGTTCTTTGTGTCAATCCTAAACACACTTACTAGAGAGTGACTCCCATTGAATTTAATAGAACTTACCTCTGAGTAAACATGCTTAGGATCATGCTGTTTAGTTTATTATTTATATTCTTCTTTTTTATTAAAATAATAACCAAAAATGCCTGAATTTTGGTTTGTTTTCAGATTGGTTTGCAGGGCTCAAGATCAAATGCTGGTGGCATGCATATGTCAGGATAAGAATTTTACTTGGGTATATCAAAGATCTAATAAATATATCAAGAAATTATTGTTAATTTAATAACAGAAAAAATTGATCTAGACAGCAAATGAATATTAACAGCAAAATCCTATGCATATCTACTCAGAAATAAGCCCGATTGAGTTCAGTGGAGTTTACTCACAGGTAAGCAGGTATAGGATTGTAGCCTAAATGTCCTTGATCAATTGATAGTTTAAAACATTTATAATTAAACTCAAATATTTGGTAATTAGAGAAAGCTTAAATAATGTAAGAATCTGTTTAATTATTGGAAACTTTGTAAAACTTTGATAGTGTTATGAGATTGAGGGTTGGACAACAGAGGCTTTATCAATCTGGAGATTGTCTTAATATTTAATCAGGAGACCCACTGGTAATATTAGCATTTTGACTGAAAAAATACATACATAAAATACATACACAAAAATACATGACGTAATGTATTCTATAGATTCATAGAGGTGTGAGGTGCCATGAGGTCCTCCTCTCTTTCGTTTTTTGCAAAGCAGAAGCCCCAATTTACTCCAACTACAGTACATTTTGCCATGAGCAGAGAACTACATTGTAGGAAGGAAGGAATGGGTCCAGATGACTCAAGACAAAGCAGGTCATGCCCTGAGTTTGTTTATTTATTTACTGCATTTCTATACCACCCAATAGCCGAAGCACTCTGGGCAGTTTACAAAAATTAAAACCATAAAAACCATTAAAAATATAAAACAATGACAGTATAAAAACATAATATGTACAGCGCATTGCAGAGGCTTGACTTCTGCAATGCGCTGTACATAGGGCTACCTTTGTGCCTATTCCGGAAACTTCAACTTGTTGAAAATATGGCAGCCAGGTTGGTCACCGGTACACCTAGGGGTGACCACATTACACCAGTTTTAAAATCACTTCATTGGCTGCCAGTCAGTTTCCAGGCGAAGTATAAAGTGTTGGTCATTACCTTTAAAGCCCTACATGGTTTGGGCCCAGGCTACCTGCGGGATCGCCTTCTCCCGTACAATCCGCCCCACACACTTAGGTCCTCTGGGAAGAACTTACTCAAGCCAGCCAGAACTAGGCTGGCGAGTGTTACCCAGAGGACCTTCTCTTCTATGGCTCCCAGACTATGGAATGGTGTGCCGGAGGAGATTAGACAAATTAGCAGTCTTCATGAATTTAAGAGAGTCATGAAGACTGCTCTCTTCCCGCAGGCCTATCCGGATGAATTTTAAGATGTTTTAATGATGTACTTTTTCTTGTTTTAAAATTTTTTAACTGTTTGTGATTCTTGTGTTTTATATTGTTGTTGTTCCCCGCCTCGATCCAAAGGGAGAGGCAGGTTATAAATATATTATTATTATTATTATTATTATTATTATTATTATTTAAAATACAGTATAAAGCCACTACCAGGATAAAAACCGGGCAGCCATGCAGAAATTGATAGGGATTTAAAATACAAATTTAAACAGCAAGGTTAAAAATCAAACTGAAGAACTGTTAAAACACTGTGAAAATAAAAAGGTCTTCACCTGGCGTCTAAAGGAAATGCAAAAGAACCCAGAGATGCAAGATAATCTGACCTTGGGAGAGAATTCCTTCCCAGTGGCAACAAAATCTCAGGCAGAGATTTCCAAGAACAAGTGTGTATTGTTTAAGACCTTGCCACTGGCAAGCTGAGAATATTGTGCAGTGGCAAGGGAAATAGTCCACAAGCCTAAAGGTTGCTGGATCTAGCACTGGCGAGGCCTAGTTTACAGGGTTCTCTTATGGATTGGGTATTTACAGGGGTTTTGGCAAGTTAGGTTTCCCAGGAAGGTAGGAATGGGAAAAGAACAGCACCACGGAGAGCTCCATATGATGCTGGGGCTGGAAGCCAGGCAAGCTTGTCTGTATGTTGTTCCTGCAAGCAGCATATTGTGACTGAGCCTCAAGTAGGGCTTTGATTTCATTTAGGCTGCTGAGGCCCCAACTCCGTACTGACTAAGGCCTTTTCTCTTAAAGGGGCCTGGTCTCTTTTAGCAGCTTGAGGCTGCTGTGATGTAGGGGTTGCTGTAGCATGCTGGTGTTTTCATGGTTGGAATCATCAGAATCTGAGAATGGCAGTGTGATCTCCTCTGGACCAAGGAGGCAGGTCTATGTGGTTTTGCTGGAGAACTAGGTCTTGAGCAGGTGGACATCTCATTATGCCTTTCTGTGGCTGAGTCCATTACCTGAACAGTTAGTTCTGCTGCATCTTCTTCTGAAGAGATGAGGTTGGGATCCTTTGAGGATAAGGGCTCATGGGTCCTGGTCTGTGACATGAATAGTCTTTCAGGCTGTTCTCACCCTACCTTCCTGGTTTGAGTGAGTCACATTTTGCCATGATGTCTGAGACACAAAACATGACCCCTCTACAAATGATATGTTCATGCGTTCTATCAATATGTAAGTGGTGCTGTACTGACTAGCCCTGCCCCTGACATCACACATGCCAACTGGTTCCTCCCTGTGGCATGTGTGTATGCGTTTCCACACAGTCTGGAACCCTACATGGTTGGGGTTCCAGATCGATCACGTGGAAACCTTTTCACATACAGCTGTATGTGCAAAGGCTCTCTTCCAGCAGATATTCTTGCTGTATGTGCAGATGCAAAAGGGTAGGGGACCGTCATTGCACAGGATGTCAGCAGTGGGGCTAGTCAGTGAGGCCCCCCTCATGTATTGATTAAAATGCATCAGGCCATTGTCTGTATAGGGCTATGGTTTGCCTCTAAACCCAAACTGGAAAACTTAGTCCAAACCATAGTTTCCAATTTTGGATGATAGGCAAATTATGGTGTGTGGTAGTGCTGCCAGATGCAGACGTTATGGCAAAATATTGTTAATTGGAGCAGGGAGGATGAAGGAAGAGCACATGAGCCTGAAACCTTTTCACATCATTATGTCTGAACCTGGCCCTCTGTATCCACTGTACCACAATTGGTGGCAGCAAGGTCAGATGCATGAGAGAGATATAAAATATTACTATAAACTTGTTCTTCAATCCAATCACTTTACTCTCAGAAGGGGAAATAAAAGTTTATCTGATAACAAGTAACTTAGAATATGTGAGATCCTGTTTAATTTTAAACAATGATAAAAAGACAGTGAAACATCAGAAGCAAACAAAATTGTATATTGAGGATAATTTCCAAGAGAACCAGCAATGAATACAGAAATCTTCTTATGTAGAAACACGCGCTAGATATTTTGGAAATGTTCTCGCAGGGTTTATAGAATAACAATAAAACGTGAGCCCATAGGATTATTTCTTTATATTTAGATTTCCAATTTATTTGCATATTTCATTAAATAAAACATGCCTGTGATGTTTAATTCACTATCTTATGAATTGCTGAATAAACTAAAGTTGTCTCATTTTAGATGACTTCTTAATGAGGGCAATCCTCTTGTGTCGATGGGGGCACATCCTGACTGAAAATTGGGTAACTGTATCATGCTCAGGAAATGTACACTAGAACAATACTACTTAGTGAACAATAGCGTATACACATTTTCCTGGGCTATATGCAAGAAGGTACAGCACCTGCTGTGTCTGAATATGTATACCACATAGCAGGGTCTGTAGCTCCTGTTTGATGGGAACCTGAATTCTCTGGCCCTCATACAATCCTAAGAATATGTTTATGTATTTACTTCCTATCCTGCCAAAACATTGAATTCAAGGTGGCTAATGATAAAATACAGGTTAAAAACAAAATCTTAGTTAAAACATCAAACATAAATAATTAAATTAAAAACACAACAATAAAAGAAAGAAACAGTACCCTCCAATTAAATCTCTTTCAGCAGCATATCAGTTTGCAATATAAGCTGTCTGAATAAAAACATCTGTCCCTGCGGTGGAAGGACAACACGGAGTTCCAGAGATTGGGTGCAGCCAACAAGAAGGCTCTGTACCGTATCCCCATCAAATGTGCCTCTGGTAGTGCTGGTACAAAGAGAAGGGCACAGTTAAACAACACATAGTTAAACATAGAATGTACTACCACAAGATGTAGTGATGGGCACCAATTTGCATGGCTTTAAAGGGGGATTAAACAAATTGATGGAGGATAAGGCTATCAGTAGCTATCACTGGCTACTGGTCCTGATGCTATCTGCGGTATCAAAGGCAGTATGCCTATGTGCACCAGTTGCTGGGGAACGTGACTGGGAGGATGCCGTTTCACTTATGTCCCACTTGTGAGTTTCCCACAAGCAGCTGGTTGACCACTATATGAACAGAATGCTGGACTAGATGGACCCTTGGTCTGTTCCACACGGCTCTTATGTTCTTATGTCCTGGACCTCCTCATTTCCTAGAAATGCAAACTTCAATTTCTGGCCTTGACACTTTGTATGAATCCTTAGTGGGATATTGAGTGGCACTATTGCTCATGGTGGAAATATCTAGATTTTAGAGGACTATATGTTAAAACACTTCTTCCCCAATCCAGAGACTTTTGTTTCTAGTCATTAGATTGCAGTGTAAAGATGTAAATAATAAGGTGGCTATAGCTAAAAATAAAAAAACCCATTCTATCTTATGCAGTCTAACAAAGATGTTTGGCTTTCTCACTACGAATGCTAGCAGTTATGAAATGGAGACATTGAAATTGGCTGTTGTGTCTGTGCTGGTTCCCCAGGAGTTGTCAAATATGTTAGCTGGTGTTTCTGTGGTTTGCCTTTCTAGATTCTTTGGTGTCCTTGGATGAACATTGTCATGATGACCTCAATAAATTCTGACTGAATATCCTAAAAACCAAAAGGAGGAGAGCGTCCAACTCAGGGCAAAAAAAGGAGAGAAGCAGGTTCTCAGAATGCTAAAATACTTTATTTCCAAGCCCAATGCATTTCGGCCTATGTTGGCTTAATCCCAGTGGCTTAAATTTAGATCTAGAATTTTTGCTACTCCTGTGACTCAGCAATTACCTGCAGTGACCCCCACATAATAGCAATAAGGATAGCAGTAATGACGTATTTTGAGACCTTGCACTTGTCATTGCTACTTGGAAGCACCTGGCAGAGCACAAAAAAAATGACCAAAAAATGAAACAATGAGAAAAAAATGAATTAGGATATAAGGAGGGTCCTGGAATGATTACATTTCTTCAGTCGCCAGTAATTATCGTAGGAGACTATCATCCTGTTAAGAGTATTTCTGCAGACATCTCTTACCAAGTATGAATCTGTATATTAAACTTTCGTTTAAAATGTTTTTATAAAAATGTTTTATATGATTTATATAAGTTTTAATGTGTAATGTGGACAGGCCCCAGAGCCTTCATATTGTAATAATATATTTTTTTAAGAAACTTACATATGGGCACAGGCCTCTGAGGCAATATGCCTAACTAACTCCTAAACTGTTATATTAATGTTATGTGTTATCCCCATAAACATAATGTAATGTATTCTTGATATTATAGCCCCCTGAAGAAGGCCTTTAAAAACAACATAAGCCGAAATGCGTTGGGCTTGGAAATAAAGCATTTTAGCGTTCTGAGAACCTGCTTCTCTCCTTTTTTTGTCCTTTGTTATCCTGACACCTTTTCTTCTTAAATGGTTCATTGTACATTCTACCTCTACCCATGTGTCCCCTTCTGAGACAAGCAGTGGACCCAGAGTATGCATTGTTTCAGGACCAGTTTCACAATCTGAAGTCCTTCATGCATTCCATTGCTTTAATTTCATGGGCTACTGAAGTTACTCCGTATTAAAATAACACATGCCCTATTAGGCCAATTATTAATGTCATTGTTTTACACTCCAATTATACAAAGATATTGGACAGTAATTAACCAAGAGTGATATCATTGGCATCAATATAGTTGGTGGTGTTAACTGTGCTATTTTTTTTGTAGGCAACAGCAAAGCTGCACCTCCGTGTTCTCTTCATCTCTACAGTACAAAGTAAGAGTGCTATGATTGCTGTCAAATAAATGTATTATTTCTAGAATTGTCACCATTTATGTTAATCTTGGCCTATAATCCAAAGCGAATTTACCTGGGAGAAAGTCTCATTGAACTCAATGGGATTGAATTCTGAGAATACATGCTTAGTTTTCTGCTGTTAATCAGTTATTCATATGTGTGTTCAGTTGAACAGTTGGTAAAATCTGCATAAAATTGCAGATGAATAATTCCGAGGGGGGGGGGGGCAGCCTACTTTTTGTTTTTCGATAATGCACACACATTGAAGCAGGTACCATCTTAGAAGAAGCATTCCACCTTCTTTTTCACATGTGAAGGAATAACTCTAACATTAAACTTCATGTCATCCACAATTTTTGCAAGTCCTTCTCTTTAAATTAACTCAGTTGTTAAAAAGAAATCTGCCCAATTCCCAAGGGCACCTCTTTAAGCAATCATAAGATTTTAAACAACCAACCAAATGTTGCAGCCCTAATTGTTTTTAAGAGAGCATGAACTTCTAGTTGGTTGCTGAAGAATGCTAACTGGAAATCAACTCAAAGTAAATTTCCTCACTAAAATTCGGAGAATGGCTCAGTTTAGCCATTCATCAAACTATGGTTAGAGAAGCTTACCTCTGGTTTTGCATGATGTCTGAATTGACCAAACACGATTTGTGATCAACCAGCAACTAGATGTAGAAACCATTCTTTTGAAGTTGCTTTGGAAACCATAGTTCATGCTAATTGTGATTTGGTGTAATATTTGAATTGATATACCATATTTACAGCCAACATTCTGTCTCCAGAGGCTGCTGTACCATAGACACAGAAATGAACTTAAACACTGAGTGCTAAGAGGTCAGAGAACAAAAACAGGCAAAGCTCAAATCGTTGTATGGATTCAAAACAATGGTTAGCACAAATCACAATTTGGCATGGATGTTTGGACTGAGCCATTGCTTTAATGTTAGACTGACCATGGAATTTTTATACCATCATCAGAGTTTAAACTTGGATTATTTTGGTGTGTATTTTAAAATAATAATAATAAAAAAATAACGTTCTGTTTGTACAGTTTTAAAAATCACACAAAATATTTGAAAAAACAAATAACATGGTATAAATGTGGACAGTAAAGATAAACTAAATTAAATAATTTTTAGATTATCCATAGATTATCCATGTCCAGAGTATCCATCTATATTCTTCTCCTCAGTGGACTGATGAGTATATCACAAAACACACTGCAAGTCTGGTTTTAATTCAGATTCTAAAAAAGATGATGTAAAGCTTTTCACCACTGATTTGTTTGAACGGAAATGATTCAAAGGTGAATTTTCAGCATCAGCGGTGGGCGGGTGGGAAGCAAAAGGAGGTGCAACACAAACCTTCCTTTTTTCTTTACAATTTTGTTTTCACTCTCAACAGTTTCACCATGGTGACTTGCCTGGGCCATTCCACCCTCCACCCCCCCATCAATATCCCTGGAACAACACTATGAAATTGTGTAGTATCATTCCAGGGGCATTACGTGAAGGGCCCCTTTTGGCTCATTGTTAGCAATGAAGGGTGAATCAGAGGCAAATAGAGAGCACAAGGACTCCCACCAAAATGAAAGGAAAATTGACTCACTGCATTTGTTAATTACTTTAAAAATAATGTGGTTGTCATCTCTGGTACACCGGGGTGGATAGAATGTTTCCAAAAATTCACACGTGTGAATATTGGTTAATACTGTTTTTGAAATCCATTAACTATTTGGTTGTAACTTTTTGTGAAATATGACAGATTTCAGTGATGTAGACAACCACTAATATTTTCTAGTTCTGATGCTTAGCAAGCAAATTCTAATCTGTCTAGCTTAGAATTTCAAAAACAGGGTTTTTCATATAAATGATACCATACTTCCCTTTCTAAGTATAAAATTACTTTGGGAAGTGTGCCTGTTAAGAAAAAAAAAAGTTACTGTGTGCTCGGCTTTAGGTTAGATCCATCTAGGTATCATTTTGGCTGGGTAAAACTATGACTGCCCCAGTTCCCTTGATTGCTCAAAAAGTGTTAATTTGGGTTTATGGCTTTAAAGTGTGCTGCAGCATGAAAGTGGACTTAATTATTCAAGTCAACAAGAAGTTATTGTTGAAAGTCGCCCATTGTTTGTCTTAGATTTCTCTTTCTCTCTCTCTTTTTTATAGACATTATCCCCATATAGTAACCGTCCCATCTTTTCAAACGATGGCCACATATGGACAGACACAGTACAGTGCAGGAATCCAGCAAACTGCTGCTTATACAGCATATCCGCCACCTGGGCAACCTTATGGAATACCTTCTTACAGTGAGTAATATGCTAGCTTCTTGATCTTTTTAAAAGAAACTTTGCTTTATGTAATGTGTGTCTTTGCTTCATTTTCTACAGAGATGTGATTTAGACTAAGAATATCAACAGTTGTTAGCCAGGAAATATTGGGATCCAAATGCTGCTGTTAATGAAAGATAAAAGCCACTTCCAGACAAACAAGCACCTCTAGAAATTCAGTGTATATAAGAATGGGGACGTACCCTTTCGCCATATCCAACAATCATGCATTCAGCTGTACATGTGAAAGGGGCCGTTATGCATGAACAGCTGTATGCATGAATGTCAGGAGCATGGCCAGAGTGTGCACTGACATCAGGCTTGTGGCCAGTGGGAGAGCTCCCCCTCCACGAATTCAGTGAAGCGTGGAGGGATTCATGTGAAAAGGAGTACAGATTGGAAAAGAAAGGTAGATAGCAGAGTGCTTTGCTTGTGCCATGGATCAGAAGGAGGAAATGCAAGGCATCAGAACATCAACAAGAGGGGTGCTATTGGTCAATATTATTAAACTGGAGTGGCAAACACACACCATTCTGGTCCAATGAATGCTCATACTCTAAATCTTATTTACTGTACTTTTAAATTGCCCCATAATCAAAGTTCTCTAGGCAGTGTATAATACATTAAACTCAGGGATGTCTGTTGCCGGGAAATTCAGCCTTTTTTGGACTCACTGGATTTCCATGGCACCCTTGACTCAGTTTGCATTTGTGAGCCAAGCCACTGGGTTTTTCCCGAAATCCAAGAACGTTTTCTGTTTCTTAAAAAAAATACATAAATAGAAATTTGCACAAATTGTGACTGCAAACCCTAATAAATAAAAAGACAGTGAAAATCCGTACACAGGCCTCACTCAATGCAGATTGAGTTGGGCCAGCTCATGTGAAACGAACCAAAGTCCAGGGGGGCCAAGCTGATAATAGCTCAGCGAGCTACCACCACCACCACCACCATGAATTGCCCTTTAATCCCTACATACAGTACAAAAATTAAAACAAAAATAAGGACAGTGCAGAAAACCAGCGCCAAAAAATAAATCCATTATTAAAGAGGACTATCTTAGATGTTAAGAACAGTAGAATTAAACACATTGTTTCTCATTCCATCAAGTAATGGCATAGAATCTTTACTGCTTTGGATTGCTGAGTGTTCAATAATTGGCAAGCCAAGATTTCTGTTCAGTAAAGCATAGGAGGCTCTAGATCAAGGGTGAGCAATATGCAGCAGCAGCAAAAAAGAAACGTTGTGATTTTGCTTGAATTGCAGCACTGCTTATGTTTTACATGTATATGAAGTTTGCATTTTCAGACATACACTGTAGCAAAGTTGATGTAGAACAGGTGTTCGTTTTGAGACTCTGGCTCAATTTGGACGACACGCTGAGCAACTGAGAGGTATTAACACACTGACGGTGTGTTAAAGGGGCGGGGATCTACAGACGACACATTGCAGCAGGCGCTGCAAAGATCCGTTAACCACCCAGGTTGTTAATAATGTACGGAGCTCCGTCGGAGATCCTGCCCACCATTTTCCCTGCTCACCAAACCCCAGCAGTCCTCCGGGAGGTATCCCAGCACTTCTTGCGGCTGAAATCCATGGGCGCCACCATGTTAGATGAAGCAGGGCACGCCTCCCAAACCCCATTGGCTGCCTCAGTCAGTGGGCAGAACACAGCAGCCGCAGGCAAAGAGCCTGCCAGGAGCAACGGCAGAACCAATACAACCGTCCCACCCCGCACCCAGCACTGCACGTCCAACGCTGGCACCCAGGGAGCCACCCACAACCCACCCTACACGGGGGACCGGTCAGTCCCTAGGAAGACCCCAGCCCCCAACCCCCCCACCTCCCTCCTAGAGCAGCGCCCACACACACAGGAAAGAAGGCAAGAGTGGGGTGGCGTACAAAACTTTATTCAGCAGGCTGCCCAGGCATGGGCAAATAGGCACATGGGCACTACCAAGGCAGGGCGGAACCTACGGAGAGGACAGGCGCTCCAGGGAAGGGAGGTGGAGGCTGCTGGAAAGGCACAGCGGTGAGGAGGGGACGGCCGAGGCCGCACCCCCAGGGAGTCAAGCACGGAACGAACAAAGGGGACATGGCGGAGAGGGGCGCTGAGCCAGGGAGAGATGCCAGTCCACAGATGAATGTCCTCACCGACGCTCACACGTGGTGGGGGTAGCGCAGCCAGATCCAGGCGCTGATGCTCTCACGTGCCCGGGAAGCCTCTGCACGGGCGCGACCCTCCCCAACGGGGTTCTCAGGCCCTGGCAAAGGCTCGATGTCACGCCCATCCACAGCGATGGCGTCGGCGTCCTCGCCCTCCCGAGGGAGGTCGGGGTGCTCGGCAAGTAACATATCCCCACGGGACTCGCAGATATTGTGCAGGATGCAGCAGCACACCATCACGTCCGGAATGATGTCGGCCTGCAGGTCCAACAAGCTGAACAGGGAGCGCCAGCGCTCCTTCAGGCGCCCAAACGCACGCTCCATGGGCAGGCGGGCACGGCAATGGTAGTAGTTGTATTTGCGCTGTACGTTGGTGCACGGGTAGCAGTACGGGGCCATCAGCCACGGCTGCAGCGCAAACACCTGGTCAGCCAGGAGGAGCGGCCCAACCGCACGGCCGCACACAGAAGCGGGGCCGGACTTCAGGAAGCGGCCCGATTGCAGCTTGGCAGCCAGGGGGGAGTTCCAGAAGACAGCTGTGTCGTGGCTCTGCCCAGACACACCCACATACACATCCAGGAAGCAGCCCTTGGCATCCACAACCGCCTGGAGGACCATGATGTAGTAATGCTTACGGTTGTAGTACTCCTCACCACGGGTGGGCGGAGCCAGGATACGCATGTGGGTCGAGTCCATCACCCCCACCGCCCGCGGGAAGCCCAGGGCACGGAAGCCACGCATGTTCACCTTCTCATCCCCCACCCGGATAACGTCGGCCAGGTACAGCTCGTTCAGCACGCTCACCATCTCATGGAAGATTTTGCACGCGGTAGACACGCCCACTCCGAAGATGGTCAACAGGGGCAAGTAGCCCACGTTGAACGCCAGCTTGTACAGCGTCAGGGCAAGCCGACGGGAGACTGGAATACAGCGGCGCATATTTGTACACTCCCGCTGTAGGATGGGCGTCACCTCAGCCACCAACACATCGAACGTTGCGCGGGACATGCGGAAACTCCCACGGAAGCGCTCGTTGTCCCAGTCCTCCAAGTCCTGCATCTCATTCCACACAGCATCCGTCCGGGGGAGCACCCAGCGACGGACGGTCTCGCGCTCGGCAAGAAGCTCGGCTGACGTCAACAGGGGTGGGGTGCGGTGCGGTGCAGAGACCCCTCAGCCGTGCCTTTGGCCAGCTTCTCCGCGACCATCGTGGGCGCCGCACGGGGTCGAACAAGTGGCAGGATTACGGCCCGGAGACACGGCCTGGCCTCCGTTGCCCCGAGGGGCCAGCTGAAAGGGTCCGTCCCGAACACCGGCCTCGCGGGCATGGCCCCACCGAGCCGCCGCAGCCGCACCCGAAATAGGTCCTCCTCGTCGGCATCACCATGGTTCTGCGTGGCTGCCTGGATCGCCCCCTGCAAGCAGGCCAATGTGAGCTCCCTCCGGGACATAGTCGCCACTGCTATGTGGGATAGTGGGGGGGCGGGCAGGTCGGGAGGAGCGGGGGGCGGTATGGAGCAGGGGGGGTGGGAGGGGGGGCTAGAGGTGGAGCACGGGACCATCCACATCGTTAGGGTGGGAATGGAAGGGCAGGAGGATTTGTTTAGGCTAAAGCGCACCTGCAAGGCTGAGGGGAGTGACAGGAAGCGGCCGGAGTGGGGCGCGTGATGGAGGATCGGCAGAGTGGGCCATTACTATGCTGCTACTAGGGGGGATGGGCGTAAGCCTCCAAGCTGCCACATAACCCTACGGCTGGCCGTGGTTCGGACGGCGATGGCGCCGGACGCTTCGTTCCAGACATCGAATGTGATGTATTATGTCTCCCAGGGCCACCTCCAGAGCGTGGAGACAGCGTGCCTTTTGAGCCCTCTGCCTTCTACGGATGGCACGGCGGAGGGAGTGCAGTTTCCCTGGGAGGCGAGAACAAAAGGGGGAAGAGGAGGGGGAGAGCCATCAGTGACACAGAGGCCACACTCACACCAATGCATACCACCCAACAGCCCAGTTACCAACCTCCATGCCGAAGGGCCCTCCGGCGACAGACATTGCGCCCTGCTCGGTGCCCATCGGACCTGCAGGGTGCTCCCATCTCGACTGGGTCTGGTGGCAATGGGAGGAGAGAGGGCCAGGAACGAGAGGCATCCAGCGTGTGCAACATTGTTGCATTGGGGTGACGATGGACATAGCCTTGAGTGTCTAGACTGGGACGAGGGAGGCGCTGGTCAGAGGGACTGGGATGCAAGGGGACCTTATCGCGTATAGGGGTGGGGGCGAACCTACAACTGCATATCCCTATGGTGCCTTGGCTGATGGGCCTAGAGACCCATAGGACGACTGTGCCTTAGGCCATGTTGTCCTGAGTGGGCTGTTCCACCCCCTCCTCCTCCTCCTCCTCCGCCTCCTCGTCCCCCTCCTCCGCACCCTCTTTGTCGGTGTCAGGTGGGATGTTGCGGCCCCTCTTAGGGCAGCCGCCTATGCTCCGTTGACCCTGCCCTCCGGCCCCCCCCCCGCCTTCCCTGAGGCACCTGCTGCAGCCGACGCCGACCGTGGAGCACGATATGGCTCGGCCATTGGTGGGGGCAAGTACTGCTGTTGCTGTGGCGTCGCCATGTATCCATATGGCCCCATATAGGGAGGTGGCTGCGGGGGCCCATGGTAGGTGCCACGGAAGGATTGGGCGAGCTCCCTGAGCACCTCGGTTTGGCGGTCGATGGCCGCTGAGCGCTCCCGCATGCCCCGGTTGATAATGGCATCGGTGGCCGACATGGCCTCGGTCATCCCGTTGCAATGGCGCTCCAGACCTATGCGCACATCCCTCCCCGCCTCCCATGTGGCCTGGGCACACTCCTCCACAGCTTGACTGGCTGTACGCGTAGCCCACACGGTGAGAACGCGCTCCTTGGTGCGCCTGGCCTCCTCCTCAGCCGCCATGCGTGTGAACAGGTCGTGGATGCGTTCTCCTGTGGACTCTGTGACCGTGACCAGCTCCCTCGCCACCTGCAGCCGGTCTGCCCTGCGCCTGTTGCGCATCCGCACACACCTCTGCGCATTGGTCAGGGGACGGCCTTCCTCGGCCACGGCTGCACCGGCCCCGCCAGTGGGTGGCGGCGGCAGCTCCTCCTCCAGGGGGGCCACTCCCTCCATTGGCTCGTCCTCTGGCTGTCAAGGCGCGTCGATCTGCTCCTCTAGCACAGCCTCCCCAGCCTCGAGATCCGCTTCCGATGGCTCCTCGGCTTCTATCATCTCCATCTCCACGTACATTTCATTACTGACTTGCGTGTCGATTTCCAGCAGCTCGTCCTGGGGAGGGTGACAGTTCCGGCTCCGTCACCTCGCCCACCTGTTCGTCCACAAGCTGCTCCATTTCGTCCTGCTCCTCCCGTGAAACCGGGCCCGTCTCCGTCACGGCATCCAAGAACTCGAGCGGAAATCCCCGCACCGTGCTTGCGTGTTTCGTGGACTGGTAGTGGCCATGCTGCTACCCCTGCGGCGGCAGCCGCGCTCCCCTCCGAGTGCGTAGCCCTCGGACGTGACGGCCCTGGCTCGACCTCCCCCTGCTGGGTCTCTGGCACCAGGGGGTCGGGTGCGGGGTCCTCGACCTGCATGTCCGCACAGACGTGTCGTAGGAGGGCCGTGGGGCTGCTGCTGCTGGAGGAGGCCGGCGTGGGGGGCAAGGCCCATGAGGCGGTGGCTGTCCTGGGCGGCACCGGTAGGGGCCTCGCAAGCACCGCTGGGCTTTGGGATTCTGCGGGATGGCTCATTGGCCTCGCCTTGGCCGTCCATGCTTCGGCTGACGCCTTCAGGGCCTTCTTGGCAGGAGGTGCCCCAGATGTCTTTGGCATTGACTTGGCAGGGGGGGATGCAGCTGCTGTCTTCAGCAGCTTCTTGGCAGGGGGTGCCACAGATGTCTTAGGAGTTGACTTGGCAGGGGAGTGCCCCAGATGTCTTAGGAGTTGACTTGGCAGGGGGTGCCCCAGATGTCTTGGGAGTTGACTTGGCAGGAGGTGTTGGCCGTGGGGCGTCCACTCTTGCCGGCGGCTCCTGTTTCTGTGTTGCGGGGCCCTCATCCCGTGCCGCTCCTTGGTCCATCCGTGCTCGTTGACGTGTGCGCGGTCGCTCGTCGGTGGCAACCCTGCTGCCTGCCGTGTGTCCCGGGACGACGTCGTGCCGTTCCAACAGGAGGCATGACAGTTTGTCGTAGAAGGGCATGGTGCGTGGCTGGGCGCCGGTTCTCCTATTGTGAGTGACGACCTCCTTGAACTTTCTCTTGAGTCCGTGCAGCTTGTCCTTGCATTGCTTGCCACTGCGGTCGTGTCCCTGCTCCTGCATTTTTTTAGCGAGCCAGGGATATAGCTGATCGTGTCTGGCAGTGGCCATGATCCTCCTGGCTTCCAGGCTCCCCCAGAGCTCAATGAATTCCGCGATCTCTTCATTGGACCATCGTTGCGCCCTGCGTCTTTCTTGGGGGTCCTGGCTGCTCCCCTCTTCGGAGGTTTGGTAGCCTGGGTCCTCAGCTGGGTCGTTCTGGGCCCCCTGTCCCTCTGGCTCCATGCTGCCGATGGGTATGTCCTTTGATGTTGACTGTGGCACGTGCGCCGTGCTGCCTTTCTCCGTCCCGTGTGGTTGTGTGTTTGTGGGTGCAGGCTTTGTCTGTGCCCTGATCGTAGGCGTTGTTGGCTTCGGTGGCCAGGGCCTAATCGTGTCCTTGGGATTGTTGTGCATGCCATCGCTCTATTTCCATAACATCCACAGGTGGCTGGCTGTCGCCCACGGGCGCCCATTGGCTGGGCATTACTTGTGTCTTGGGGATGTGCTCGTCCTTCGTTCGCTGTCCGGCCGTGCTGGGCGAAGGGGGGGGGCTGTCTGGGCACCTCTTCCCCTGCCCTTGTCCTTCTGGGTGCTGCGAGGGTGGAGGTGGCGGTGCAGTGGGGGCCTGCTTTGGATGGGGTGTACCTCCCCCTCTTGGTGTGTGCGTGGGGGGGTTCCTTCGCTCCTGGGCACCTGGGCTTGATGCTTCTTCCTTCCCCCCTCCCCCACTTTGCCGTAGTTCCCTTCTGGAGCGCTTCCCTCTCCATTTGGGTGGCTCACCGGGAACCTTGCAAGAGTGCTTGCAGGAGCTGGCCCCATTGTAAGCCCCGTGCAGGCTGCCTGGTGGGGTAGGTGAGCGTCCTGGTTGCTATGGCGCCGAAACCAGCGGACTGTTGCAAGCGTGGCCGAGCAGCAGCCCACTTTCAGCTGCTCTTGCCACTCTCCTCTATGATCTTTTGTGTTAACGTACGCACCCGGTTGTTTAACGCACGCACCTCACGTGGCTGAATTCGGACGACACGTTAGTCAATTGATTAACTTTTAAACAACTCGCAAGTGCGTTGTTTAACTCCATTGTTTAACTCTCCAACTTAATGTACTGTGGATTGTTAATCCGTTGTGTGGCTGAATTCGGACGACACGTTGTGTTAACGTACTGACGGTTGTTTCACTTAACACCCGTTGGTTAACATGTCGTCCGAATTCAGCCTCTGTGTTACTGTTTTCAGCAGCTCAGAGTCTGTGTGATCACAACACAGCCTCACTTCATCATGTACAAATAGATATCATGTTAGATATTCATAGCAGGTGGGAGTTGTCTTTTGCTTTATCACTAGAATTTCTCATTCGTGGACTAATGCTGTGCATTGAATTTGCATTAAAATAAAGTAATGTTTATTCCAACCTAAACGTTGGAATGTCCTATGCAGTGCTTTGCATAACTTAGAAAATAGCAAAATTAGCTATTGTAGTAGCAATTCAGTGCAATGATCCAAGGACAGCAAATGTAAGACAAAGGATGAGCCTGCGCTTCAAATATATCACAGGACTCCTTCACACAAATCTTATGGAGTGCAATCAAGATCAGTTACTCACTGAAATTTGCAGGTCTTTTTCACAATGTCATCATCCTCTGGTGCCTCTCCCACCATTTTTTAGCTTTATTCTGCCATGATTTAACTCACCAAAAATGCAATACTAAATATACACCACCATCAATGAGCTGGTGTATTTCCAGGATAGTGCAATGTTGCAGCGCCATCTGCTAGTTATATAAATAGAACATGTGAAACTTCCCCACAAAGGAAACAGTAAAAAAAGCGGGGGGAGAGGAAACAGGGAGGCAGGTGTGTTGTGCCCAGCATAATCCAGGAAAGACTCTGCAAGAACAAAGCCCGGTAAGGGTGTGGGATTTTTGCTTTAATGAAGGGAAGCCCACACATTTTTTGTAGTATTTTGGTTGTTGTCATAGCTGGCTGAGATGGAAGCAACCTTTTCATGATCTGACCAAGCAGAAAAGTTCTGGATAGATCAAAACCTGAATGGTGCCCGGGGTAGGGGGGGGAGGGGAGGGGGGGAGGCTGGAGGCCAATCATTGGCCTAATCTACACCAAGCAGGTTATTGCATTATGAAAGCAGTATATGGTATGTGTCAATGGGCTCCAATAGTTGTCAGTGCACTTCAATACTGCTATAAAACTGTAGTGTGGCTCCTGCCTTTTATATACCGCTTTCATATCACTTTCATAGTGCAATATCCTGCTTGGTGTAGATTAGGCCATCAAGGCCAACAGATCTGACATTGGACTGGTAGTGAAGATGCTGGGTTATAATTCATTATGTCGGCCCAGCAGAGGATGGCCATATGCCTCTTTTATAGAGGACTTTCCTCTATTTGAAGGCATCGTCTATTATAAGATCTGTCCAATCCCAGTTTAAAGAACCATAACAACTGGTGTCCATCAACAGTTAGCATCTAAACAGTAGACTGAACAGGTAGGCACACAGGTCAACTGGTTACAATATGGTCACACTATGGTGAGATGTACTATATTTCTATTTAAATTATAAATTTGCATCTATACATATAAATTAGTAAATGCAAATTTTATGCAAGCCATTGCCTTCTTGTTCTCTTTTTGGGTGATTCGTAAGTGGCCAATCTTCCTCAGCACCCTACACAAGCCACCCTATTCTAGAAGAAGAAATGAGTGCATGAGAGGACAAGTGCACCCACGGGAAATATTAATAGTAATGATTGGATGAACAGCATGTGCTGGGACATAATGTTAGGCCACCTGTTACGCTTGCCATGTGAAAAGCATCCCAGCTTTGCCTGTTTAGAAACTCAAAGAACTTTGGCCTGGTCCAGACAATCTCCAATCCATAATGGGACTGTTCACACGACATGACAGCCCACCGTGGGTTATTTACCCCACAATGAGGCTGTGGAGCATGTACAACTGCCATTTTTAATATCCAACTCCCCACTCCCCTATGTGAACTGGGCAAACGTGGTCTGTTTTAGGAATGTGTGAGGGTTGTTTAACCCTAGCATAACTCACGCTTGCCAGATTCACATAACACAACAATCTCCAAGCAGGGGTTGCACATGCAATTTGGCACCATGGGTTCTGCAGCTCAACATGGGTTCAATAACCCATGGCAAATTGTGGTGTGTGATCCAAATCTGGGCAGTGTCTCAGGCTCATGTGCTACCTTCTGCTCTCCTCCTCCTCCTCCTCCTCTTCCTCTTCCTCCTTTGTATGTGAGATAAGGAGAGCCTTATCTTCTGCTTGCACTTTGTTTTAGAATTTAAATTTTATTAAAACTTTAATCAACTGCATTTTAAGATGGTGAAGGGAGGCGGCTTTGAACCACAGCAGCCAACCTCCAACACCTTACAATCTGAATCAGCAGCACCTTGGGTCCTCAGAAGCCCAGGCAGCCGGGACGTTAGGCCAAAGAGTCCTCTCCAGGTAGAACTTAAAACTGTCAGCCGACTCTCCATGATAGTCAGGAAACACCAGGACCCATAAAGTTTTTGGCCAAGCCAGCATGATTTTATGAAAGTTTTAGGTCAATCTCATGCCAATGAAAACAACAACAACACTTCATCCCTAACTAAAAATTAGGGTTAATTAGTGCCTGATTGGGTGAACAAGCAAGTATATTAAATGGAACTCCATAAAATGGATTTGTGGTTAGCTCCAAACAGTCTCTGTGAAAAGACGTGGCTTTCTAACATGAATCTCTATCAAGGCAAGTAGAGAAGGGTTTAGATTTTGTTTTCTGGAATCACATTTGTGTCTCATATCAGCTGGATAGATGCCAAGACAAATACTGAACAGTTGTCGTTATTAACAGCAGGTGATAAACAGCCCTATGGCTACTGGCTAGTGTCTTCAGGGCATTCAGAAACCTGGCCCACATGGTGCTAATAAATCCTATAGATTACCTATTTGCATTTTTTGAACAATACTTCCCCTCTTCTCCCTCCCCCTCCCCCCCCCCAACAACAGTAATGCATATGATACTGTACATTTTGAAAAATCCCACCTGGCAGGTAACCAAGAACAATGGAATACTATTGGTTTTTTTGGCTCAGAAATAAAACTATCCCAAGTTCCTAGACAAAACGGAGAACTATGTGGAAATTAATTTAGTGCCAAGTTATTTCTCTGTCTGACAACGAGCTTCCCGAAAGAGCCTGTCACTGAAGATTAATCGTGGCCAGAGCTGTAACGGGTTGAGTGTTTGCATGCATGTTGCCGATCATAATCAGAACACAAATGTCATGTTATGAAAAGCAGTTCCTTTTCCCCCACAAAAATCCAAGTCAGGCAGTAACAATGGAGTCTGACATAATAGCTGCATGTAATCACTCCACAGTTGCCCAAACAAATTGGCTTGTCTTTGGCAAGTGATGTTGTTGTCCTGTGGGTAATGTTCGTCTGGGAATTCTGCCTAAATTCTTTTTTCCTAATTTTTAACTGGCTGTGGAATGCTAGGGATGCCTATGTATCACTGCTCTACTGTGGGACAGTCTTTCCATTATCTCTGGACCTTAACAGTGGGATCTACCCCATTCCCTGACTCCAAGGTGAAACATAACTTGCACAGAGCAGGTGCAGCGTGAGCCCGTATCCTCCAACGTGTAGATATTAGGGCTGTTGAGCCATAGGTTGTTTGTTGAGCCATGGGTTAGAGTGTTGTCTGAACCCAGGACATTTTCTGCAGGGTGCCTTGTTAACCGCCCTGAACAACCCAACAACAAAATATTTGAGAAAAATAAGCCACAGTGCATGGTTAACAAACCACCCTGCGGAAAATGCACTGGGTTTAGACAACATGCTAACCCATGGTTCAATAATACCCCACACTCAACCACTGAACCCAGTCTATATCAACTTCCTTCCCCTCCTAGGGAATGTATGTGTGAATCTGAACTGCAGTCTAGGGCAATAATTTGCATCATTGTCTTCCCTTATCCTGGAGAAGCAATGCTGAGCCCAGATCATGCTATGACAGACCACCCATCATTTCTGAGATAGCAAGCTTCTTGTAAGCCCTTCTCCTGCCAAATGAATGCGGTGAGGGGAGTTAGGGAGACTAACACTGCCGAAAATTTAAAACAGAACCTTTATAATGATAAACACACTTGCATGAAAGTAGTAGCATATTTATTGTCTTTGATACTCACATAACCATACTTTCAGACAAGTTGATAACTATGTTTAGTCGGAAATAAACCCCATTGATTGTGTTATTCGCTGCCAAGCACGTGTCTCAAGTATAATAGCCTTAACTTAAGCCAAAAAAATGTAGGGGGTTGATAGTATGTGGAGCTGCTGAATTAAATGTCATAAACAAATCTGGTACTGTTTTCATATGGTCTAATTAAGAGCTACAGGTGACTATCCTGCTGTACAAAGTCATTGACCTCTTATGTAGTGGCACAACTATTCTTCAGTGTTCATGCTTTTATTCCAGCTGTAGCATTAAACTTTGCTTAATTTTTTTTAAAAATGTTTGGATTAGGCATTGTGTCCTTAGATGCTGTATGCATCTGGTTTGTTAGTCTCAATAAATGATTTTTTAAAAAATATAAAGTGCGTGAATATTAAAAAACCAGTTAAGTAAAACTTTCTTTAGCTAGATTGTACCATCAGTGGGCTGGTTTTGAGCTGGGGATTTCAAGAGATGAGCAATTCTAGTGACTCTTAACTTGAAGCCCTGGGGTAGGGCAACGGAGGCATGTTCAATGCCTAGAGAGACCCATTTCCAACGTTGCTGACTTTTAATTTAAGCAAGTGCAATCTGTGACACAAATATTAATGCTTATCAGTTCAATTCTATGCATGTCCACTCAGAAGTAGGCCCCATTGACTTCAGTGGAAGTCACTCCTAGATACATATGCACATTATTGTAGCCTGTATTATTTATACCCATTATGAGTTGGAGAAAAGTATGCCCAGTTGCTCATGGGTTCTTACGAATACCTGGGTCTAGTTTCTGAGTATGCAGGGCTGTAAATGCTTCCTACATTAGAATATTTGTCAAAGGAATTATTTACAGATTCATGCTCATCAATGAGAAAAGCACAAAACATGAGGAGTAACTTAACACATTCTTTATAATTCCAAAGTAGATGATATTGACTAGCTTAACATTTAATTGTGATTTGCTTAGGAGTAATCAGAAATGTCTGATCTCTATAGTTAACTGTTCTTTAAACTCTCCTATCCTTTTTTCTTTTCTTTTTTAAACCCACTGTATTAATCTGATGTGGTGCTTAGACAGAAGCCAATGAAAACACTGCTTGTTGGTTTGGTTTGGTTTTAAAAAAAACAATGAGATGATTTTTTAAAAAACATTTCTACGTTTTTGCAGTTTAATATAATATTTATAATGAAGGTTTACCGGTTATACTACAAAGATATAACTATAAACAGGTTGGCCTGGTTTGAACGCAACATGAAACCATCATTCAGCTTCAAAAGAGCAAGCTGCAACAAATCTCAGGCCTGGACTTCCCTGCCTCTTTCCTCCTCCGGTGCAGCCAGCAGCAGGAGAAGCTTCCATTTTAGATTAACCATAGTTTAGCACGTTATCAAACCTGACAAACTGTGGTTAATTTTAATTACGTTATTGGCATATTTCTGCTGACTGTAGTTAAGATTGACCGCAGTTTGTCATGTTTGGAGAACACGGTAAATTGAGGTTAATCTAAAATGGAAGCAAAATCTTCTGAACTCCTCACAGTTGCACCAGCGGAAGAGGGAGGAGCGTTTGAGTTTGAAGCTCGCTGTGCCTCATTTTGTAATGCTAAACTACAGTTTACTATTTGCATCTGAACCATCCCACGGTGTCAATATTAATTCCCCATGCTAATTGTTATGAGATCCTGGCCCTTTCTACACCAGAGGGGTGTAGCGAGCGCAGCGTGGGCAATCCCAGAAATAACCACTTCCAGGATCAGCGCTCTGAAGCCTCATCAGAAGTGCGACGGCGACGTCACAAGTCGCAGCCACCATTGTTTTGTTTTTGTTTTTGATCCACGGAGAGCGTGTGAGCGCTCCTCCAAAAAAGTAAGTTTTTTTTTAAAAAAAAAAACCTTGTGCGCAGCCCCCCCTCCCTGCCCTCCTGGGGGTGGCAAAACTAATGCCACCCCTTCTCCTGCTGGGCACGGAGCCATGCAGTGTGGCTCCATGCCCAGTTTGCTGCCGCGCTTACCAGGAGTAAGTGCGGCAGCACCCAGGACGGGCGGCCACATTTCCCGTGGTCCTGGGAATTGCCCGGGACCACGGAAAAATCAAGATTTTTCAGGTTTCCCTTAAACTTGGAAAATCCCATGGCCAAACCCGCCCCCGCCCTCGGGAATCCCTGTGCATCATTTAGACTCACAGGGACCATCCGGGGGCCAACCCATGCGAAACACCTGGTGTGGAAAGGGCCTTTGATGTTTTGTTTATGTACTCCATTCTTCACTTCAAAACAACCTGAATGGTTAACACATCAGATGATGTCTTCTATGAAGGCTCGATATTATATACTCTGACTGACAGCAGGTCTCCCAGATCTGAGGCAGATATAATTGTTACCCAGTACTCTTAACAGGTGACACCAGGGACTGAACTTAGCACCGTCTGCATGCAAAGCATGTGCTCTAGCACTGAGCAATGCCTCTTTCTTGTCTAACTAACTGCATTAATACAAAGTATTGTTTTCCCATGTTGAGGTTTCTATTTTTCCCACATTCACTTTAATGGGAATTAACAGGCTCGAGGCTCCAGTGTTCTTTTTGAGAGTTAAACCCTCAAAACATTTTTTTAAAAAAATGCAAGTGGTGTGTGTGTGTGTGCGTGCGTGTTTTAAATAGATCAACAATGCTGTTGTAGGATAATACACCAAATACAACATGGCACGGATTGGGGAAGCTTGTTTTTTTAAACATATTTATAAAAAATTATGATCCCAAATGCATTGGAGAATTTACTATTGAAATTGTGTCATTGTTATATTTTTGTAAAACAATGGTTGTTGCTTCTAAGTTGTACTGAATGATTAGTGCTATTCAAAAATATAATTAAGGATGGGGTTTCCATATTTCCCGTTCATAAGAACATAAGAAGAGCTCTGCTGGATCAGACCAAGGCTCCGTCTAGTCTAGCATTCTGTTCACACAGTGGCCAGCCAGCTGTCGACAGGAATCCCCAAGCAGGATATGAGTGCAACAGCACCCTTACACCTATGTCACCAAGCAACTGGTGAACATAGGCGTACTGTCTCTAATACTGGATACCTATAAGTTATATAGCAAGTGTGATGTAGTAATTAGAATACCAAACTAGGGCCCTTTCCACACCTACGGGTGAAGCAGGCCGGAGGGGTGGAGAACCCGGAAGTAGCTACTTCCGGGTTCGGTGCGCTCAAGCCGCATCACAGATGTGACAGCCCGAGCTTCTCCTGGGCCATCGTAAGTCGCGCCGGCCATTTTTAAAAGAAGATCCACAGAGAGCACACAATCGCTCCTCCGCAACAGTAAGTATATATTTAAAAAATGCTGTGTGCAATCACGCCCCCCCCCCCCCGCCATCCTGGGGATGGCAATTTCACTTCCCCCCCCCCCGATGGCCTCGGAGCCGTGTAAGTGCGGCTGCACCGGGGTGGGTGGCCACATTCTTTCGTGGTCCCGGGAACTACCTGGGACCGTGGAAGAATCTAGATTTTTCTGGTTCCGGGGAACCAGGAAAAATCCCATGCTTGCCCACCCCCACCCCCCGGTACTCCCTGTGCATCATGCGGCCGCACAGGGAGCAAACGGGGTCCATCCCAGGCAAACTGGTGTGGAAAGGGCCTAGGAAAGGATAGACCTGGGTATAATTTCTTGGTCAGCCTTTAGGCTCACTAGGTGACCTTTGGCTTGTCACTACATCCTAAGCATACATGGGGGGGGGGGAGAACCATGTATGCTGTTTTGAGCTACTTCAAGGAAATTAGGATATAAATGTAAGATACCAACCATTCCTTACACTAAGCAAAACAAGTACTCTTACACTTTAAACAAAAACATTAGTATGATCAACAGAAGCAATGTTATTAAGCCACATCGACAGGTATAACTTTTCAAAATACTAAGATTTGCACCACAGGACTGATGTTATCTAGAAACAAATACCCAGGCTATGATAACTTTTAAACAGGAGCTTAGAACTTTAGGAGGATATTTGTTTAGCGTTTGTTCCGTTCCCATGTTCTTTGCAAGTATATGTGCAAGCAGGTAGAGAAATACACCCAGAGAATTTACAATAAGATGTCCTTTGCATGCGATTGTGTCTGCTGTCCTGGTCTCCATGCAAGAAGTGTGAGAGATAGAAATGTAATTAAATAATTGCTTTTATTTTAATATTGCAGTCCTGTCAAAGAGAAAAGATCGAATACTTGTGCATAATTGATACCAGCTTCCTAGTAATATTTCTTCTTCTTCTCTGCCCTCCTAAGGCATCAAAACAGAAGACAGCCTGAGCCATTCGCCAGGGCAGAGTGGATTCCTTAGCTATGGATCTAGCTTCAGCACCACAACATCAGGACAGGCACCCTACACCTACCAGATGCATGGTCAGTATGGCTCTATGAAATTGTGAAGTTTGTTGCATCAACAAGCATTTACAGTTTTGGTGTGTAGGTTTTGGGCTACTAAGCCCAGACATAATTTGTAGACCCCTGCCATCAAGGATACAATTTCTTTCTTGAAAACTGTCATGGGAATATGGTTGAAGGGTGGTATAAAATACCTTAAATAAATAAATATTGTAGAGTGCCAGTTTGTAGAAATTGTTAACTTAAATGCTCTTCCTCTTAATACTTTGCATGTATTTTATTGAACTATGTAAAAAAGTTATTTTCTTTCTTTTCTTCCATAGCCCACTTTTAATATAGTTTTACTTCTGTCCTTCAAAATCTCAGAGCAGAACTACATGTTACCTTGGAAAATATGTGTTCCTAAAACTATGTTTGCCAAGATCATATAAATATAAGGGAGTATTGCTGAGCTCAACCCATCCAGTACCCATCAATTCCCCCCATCCTACAAATGCCCATCCTATCCACTAATCTAGTTGGAGAACATATTATTTAAAGCAGCAGTGGGGTGAGGTGGGGGAACCTTGGCAGGGAGCAATTCATGGGCAGAGGGAAGGTTAGGTGCCTCCTGTTGATTCTTCCCCAAAAGTTGATGTTTCTCTCTCCCTCTCCCCCTTTCTCCCACCCCCTGTCTCTCACACGTACACACACACACACACACCCCTCATATTTCCCTCCTACCACCTTGTCCTATCTTGAGCCGTGAATTTGACATAACCAACTGTCAATTCCTGGATTCCCCAGATCTTTGAAAAATTACACATCGGTATATTTGTTTTCAAAATGTTTTCAGCACTAATCTCTTATGTAAACTTTCTCTGCCAATTTTGGATGGAAGACGTCTTTTTTGTTTACTCAAGTGATTTTTTTTTCATGCATGCGTGTAATATTGACGCTTGTAAATGCTATATGGCTACTCAGCACTACCTCTGTGCAATTTATACCTAAGAAGTATTCAATGAGCTCTACGCAAGCAAGTAGACTTCAATGTCAGTTTTGTCTCTCCCTTGGGATTATAGGCACTCACTGAACGTTATTTCATTGGTGCTGACATATTTTCTACAAAACAAGGCACCTCGTTTTAACTTGGGACACTGTCCAGAGACACACAGCTTCTTTTCCAATCAAAAACAAGTTTCCTTTTGCTGCTGAAGAAAAGAAAGATTGTTTCCCCCTCTCCCCCCCCTTTTTTTTTTAACCAGCTCTTCATCTCTGGGGTTTATTTACCTTTCCTAAGTACCGGTGAAAGCTCTGTATGGGATGCTCAGGACCTTCCTTCCTTAGCTGCTACTGAGGAATGTGCTTTTAGAATTTTCCCACACTCTGTACACCTGGGTTCTTTCTCCCCCTCCCCAATTTTCATAAGGCACTTAAAAGAAAGTAGGGACTTTTTCCCATGTGTGGCTTTACTGACACCTTGTAGAGTTCCATTGCGTTGTTTGATTGGTCTTGTTGACCACACAGCAAACATGTCTTGATGTGACAGGTTGGAACAGCTGTGAAAGCAGTAGCAATCCCTTGTACCCATCTAATTAATTTGAGGTGTCCCTTAATCTTGACCCTGCAGCCAAGGAAACCCATGAAATATTTATTTATTAATTAATTACATTTATATCCCGCCTTGGTACGTAATCCCCCTCTTCTCCATTTTATCCTCACAGCAACAACCCTGTGAGGTAGATTGGGCTGAGAGTCTGTGAGTGGCCCAAAGTCATCCAGTGAGCTTTCATAGCTGAGTGGGGACTAGAACCCAGATCTCCCGACTCCCAGTCCAGCACTTCAACCACTACACCACAGTGGCTCTCCATGAATTGCCTTGGGTATTTTGGTTTCCCTGTAGCATGTAGCTTGACCCACTTGCTTAAGCTGTCTGAAAAATGATTTTGCTGGCATCTTTAATGTGCTACAGCTACTCTAGGCTTGTGGTGGTATGGACCATGTACATACATCGACCTGAGCTGAGAAGTGGCCAATCCTATATTTTGTTTGTGGGTTGGGGCAACTTTAAACGTTTTCAGTACTTTTGAACTGTATGCTATTTGTACAGCTGTATCCGGTGAACAGTGAGCAATAGGATAATAGCCACATGTGCTGTTTGGCAAATTTCTAACAGTTCACACAGTACTACGAGTTCTATAGCAGCTCTCATGCTTCGTCTTGTGCAGGAGAAAATCATCTCTGGATTTAGTTTGATTTTTCTCAAAAGCACTTGAGTGTGAGGTGCAAAAACTGCCCTTCCATAAGCAGGAAGGCACCTTTTGATCCTATCCTTTGATTCAACCATCCAAATGGATGGTTAAAGCACAATGGGGGGGGGGGTGAAAAGCTGCGTTCCGTTCTCTGCAATAGCCACTTGTGTGTTCCTGGTTTTGTGTGTGATTGTATGTGAATAAGGTAAAAGAAAGCTTTTTCTTGTTAGAATGATCCGGCTTGTTTGATTCTAAAAATCGTTTAATTATTTCCAGTGCGAGAGGGGAGTGATAATAAAGGGGAATGGGGAGTCCATTCTCTTCCAGCTCCAGTTTGATACATTCTCTTCCAAGCCCAGTAGGCTACTAGTCCATTCCCTTTCAGCCCCAGTACTGTAATACAACTAAATCTGCAGATGCATACTCTAAGCAGGGCAAGCCTGAAAGGCTCAACTAATGCTGGCATGAGGACCTCTTCAGTTTCCCAATCACGATGGCTATATATTACTTCCAGTACCATAAGCAGTATGCCGACACAAATGGGAAGGTGCTATTGTGCTCATGTTCCGCTTGTGAGCTTCCCATAAGCATTTCGTTGGCTACTGTGGGAACAGAATGCTGGACTAGATAGTATTTGGTCTGACCCAGCAGGGCTGTTCTTGTGTTTTTATGTCTCTGTCTTACCTTAACAAAGATATCATAGCTGGTGGACATTACTGAGTATCTAGATTTTTGGCATGGATAAGGGGAGCAAGGACAAACACGGGGCCAGGAACATCTGTCCACACACAAAAACATGATCTTCTGTGGCTTGTACATGACACATTGCTTAAACTGTATATTCAATATAATTCTGCTCATATTGTTTAAGAATGTATGCCAGTATTTATTGCAACGTTAGTGGCGATGATTGGATATTTCACTGACACAGCTTTTGGTATTTTTTACATTTCGTTCTTGCCTCTGAAACGTGCTTGTGTGCTTTAGCGGTATAATTTTCAGCTCTTCCTTGAGAAATGTAAATTACACTGTGCATTATAAACATAAGATTCATCTAACATCGTGGAAAGTGCAGGAGACGAAGACGCTATGTTTGGCAAACTGTCACTGCGATGCTTTAGCTTCATAAAACTAAAACCTCCGTAGAAAATTAGTTGTCCCCTTTTCCTGGAGCTTCTTTCTCACAGCTGGTTTGTATTAGTTGCAGTCTAAGTCTGTGGCGGCAGAGTTGTGCTTCATACCACAACGAAGTTGGGGTGGGAGAGGCCTACTTTCAGGCCTCAGTTTTTAACAATATAAATAAGAGCACCTCCTGTATAGCAAGGCTGTTTTTTTTTTTTTAAGGATTACAGAACACAAAGCCTCCTGTGGTAAATGTGCCTTGGTTTAAAAGTCAGTGTGAAGTGTTGATCGAGCAAGGGAGATATGCAGGGCAGAAAATGTGGAGGTTGATCCGTGACAGTCTGCGGCTGTCTAGAGGCAAACCCCCACTTAAATACTGCTCTGTTTGTCACAGCACAGACAGTTTTTCGGCACTGCTTTAGTTGTAACTGGACGTCGCCCAAGAGTGTAGATATGAAGATGTGGTTGGGATCCCCGGCCGGGGGCTGTAGTCATTGACTAAGAAAGACAAAGACAAATGCTAGGCCAAAACTAACAACTTGTGTCTAAAATCTGCCTTAAGGTGTGGACATGATTAACATCTGCATCATCTACAAACATTTTGATTGTGGGATTATTTTGTTGCTAAAACAAGGTCAGGTTGACCAAAGATTTGTCTGGTTATTTTAAATCAGCCAGAAAAAATATATCAATTTAAATCACTGATTTATTTCAAGTTTCCCATTGAAACATTTTCATGTATTTCCTGGTGTAAATCTGACCGCTAAAACATGTTAATTTACAACTAAATAGAGTATTAGTTGCACTATTTCGTTCTTGCAAGCAGGCTTTGCGTCTCTTTTTGTCGCAGCATATTTTTCGTGTGATTTCCTTTTTACCTATGAAGGCAATATCTTTAAAATATTCCCATATAGGGTCTTTCTTATGATCACCACCCTTGGGTATTTGACGTTAACAGCACAATCCTATACGTGTCTCCTCAGAAATAAATTCTATTCATTCCAGTTTTGCTCCTTTCTGCTTCACTGTCTTGGCCCAGTCTTTCCCTTATAAGAAATAATATAGCATACAAAAATGAAATACACGAGACTGATAGATCAAACCAAGGTTTAATAGTTACTGGGCTGAAAAAATCCAATGTAATTTTATTTAGTCCTAGTTTGTTTTTATTTTCAAAGAATCTATTTTTATCCACCCTGCTACATTATCTTTCTGTCTTAATTCCCCTGCCTTGCTTGGCCCAACTCAGTCACCACACAAGCACAGAACAATTCAATCCTATCTAGTTTGTGGCTTTGCATGTGGACATTAGTCAGAAATACTGAAAACTTCAAAAAGCAAGAGCTGCCAATTAGGTTGGACAATGCCATTTTCATAAGATGAAAAACTGAAATTAATGCCCATGTTTGACTGCTAGGTAACTTCATTTTTATGGTGACGTAAGTGTATGTTTAGCATGTTTATAATTAGATTTAATTGTAACTATGTTATTTTTTTAAGTTAGAGAGAAATTTAGTTTTTCATTTATGGGCTTTTTTAAAAAAAAATGCCTCCCAAAAATCAATTTAAATAGGAAGATCCAATTTATTTATTTTTAAAACCTTCAATTTTTATCTGCCCTGTTTCAAATCCATATTGGAACTTAAACCCACAGCTAACCTTCTCCTCTACCTATTCTCCTAGTCTATTGTCACCATGCTGCTATATCTGTCTGCTTCCCTTTCTAACCAGCAGCGCAAAGGTCTTCTAGTCCCTAGGGTCTGTATGAGGCTTTTCCATACACATCTTTCACACTGATCCTTCCTTTTCTGAATGTATTGACACATTGGCTCAATTCGGACAACACGTTAAGCAATGGTTGTTTAATTACCTACTGACGGTGTGTGAAAGAGGTGGTGATCCACAGACAACACGCTGCAGCAGGCGCTGCAAGGAATCGGCAACCACTCCGGTTGCTAATAGCGTACTCGGCTCTGACTGACAGCTCGGCCGCCATTTTCCCCGCTTACCGAACTCCATTAGTCCTCCAGCAGGTATCCCAGAACACACTGCGGCCAAAAACCATGGGCGCCGCCATTGAAGCCGATGCAGGACACGCCTCCCAAACCCCATTGGCTGTTACAGTCAGTGGGCGGAACTCAGCAGCCTCGGGCAAAGAGGCAGCCAGGAGGAACGGCAGCACCAATACAACAGTTGCACCCCACGCCCAGCACTGCAATTCCAACGTTGGCACCCACGCCCCAGCCCCCAACCCCCCACCACCACCTCCCTCCTAGAGCATCTTCCGCACACACAGGAAAGAAGGCAAGAGTGGGGTGGCGTAGAAAACTTTATTCAGCAGGGAGACCAGACATGGGCAATAAGGCACATGGGCACCACTAAGCCAGGGCAGAACGTACGGAAAGGACAGTTGCCCCCGGGAAGAGAGGAGGTGGCTGGAAGGCACAGTGGTGAAGAGGGGATGGCCAAGGCCACACCCCGAAGGAGCCAAGCATGGAACATGCCAAGGGGATGTGGTGGAGAGGGGCAGCATGCCAGGGAGAGATGCCAGTCCACAGATGAAACTCCACAGCTGACGCTCACAGGGGGTGGGGGTAGCGCAGCCAGATCCAGGCACTGATGCTTTCACGCACCCGGGACGCCTCCGCATGGGCACGATGCTCCCCAACAGGATTCTCGGGGCCCGGCAAAGGCTCGCTGTCCAGCCGTGTTGGGTGGATGAGTGGGGGCTCTCTGGTCGCCGCTTCCCCTGCCCTCGTCCTTCTGGGTGATGCGAGGGTGGAGGTGGCAGTGCAGTGGGGGTCTACTTTGGATGGGTTGTTGTTCTCCCTCTTGGTGTGTGTGTGGGGGGCTTCCTCTTGCTCCAGGGCGCCTGGGGTTTTTGGTTATTCCGTCTCCCCCTCCCCCCCTTTGCCATAGTGCCCTTCTGGTGCGCTTCCCTGTCCGTTTGGGTAGCTGACTGGGCACCCTGCATGAGTGCTTGCAGGAGCTGGCCCCTTGTTGAGCTCCGTGCCGGCTGCCTGGTGGGGGAGGCAGGCGTCCTGGTTGCTATGGCTGCGATGCCGAGGCTCTGTTGCAAGCGTGCCTGAGCGGCCGCCCGCTTTCTGCCACTATTGCCACTCCACTCTCTGATCTTCCGTGCTCAACAACTCACCATCGTTGTTTCGTCCACACACCGCTCCAGACGACATATTTGTCAATTGACAATTCCCTTAATAACTCTCAGTTGTTGAATTTTGCCACTTTGCCTGCTGTGGGTTGTTACTGCGTTGTGTGGCTACCTCCAGACGACATGTATAACAACTCAACGGGTTGTTGCTTTATCAACCCACAGTTGCTTAACGTGTTGTTCGAATTTCTCTCAGTCCTCTGCGTATTCCACCTATCTTTGTCTTCTCTTTGCTTATGAGCCAGTTCTGACTTCCTTCCTTGCTCATTTTATAATATTTATATTAGTATTTATAGGCAGTTTTATTCCCCATTGGCCTCAGTTCTGCTTAGCTTCCTTACAACCCTGGATCTCTTCCCAGGCAAGCCCCCATTCCCTCTAACTACTGGTTACACTTACAATTACTTTCCCCCATCCTTCCCAGCAGTACATAAACGTGTATAAGCTATGTCTCAGCAAAACTGTGAGGCTGCCAATCATGTGTCCATTCTGTTCAAATACAAGGCAGTGATTCCTGCTTTGTAGCTTCTCTATCCAAGACCATAGGACTCGAAATAATGTGATTAATTTACAGGAAGGCAGATTTCAGTTGAACATCAGGAAAAAAAATCCTAATGGTCAGAGCTGTCAGACAATGGAACCAACTGCCTAGGGAGATGGTGGGCTTTCCGTCGCTGGAAGCATTCAAGCAGAGACTGGGCAGCCATCTGTCAGGGTTGCTTTAAACTGGATTCCTGCACTGATCAGTGGGTTGGACTTGATGGCCTAAATGGCTCCTTCAAACTCTGTGATTCTATGAGACAGAGGACAGTTTGAGGGGGAGTCTACACCAGCCATTTATTGCTGGATTGTATTGCAGTCATTACTAACAGGCACACGATGTTCACCTGTTCCCGCAGTGATCTTGGCTCCACCTCTCAGTTTTCCTGGAATATCGCTGACTGCTTTTGTTGTGTTTTTTCTGGCTCTCTCTCTTCCATTCTGAAGTACGTGTGTGGTGTGCCCCACCTCCATTGTGATGCTGTTGCTGTTTGCCGTAAGTTCCTGGCTCAGTGAACAGCCAATCAGCTGTGAGGGGCGTGTGCATGGGTATCGGAAGTGTGTGGGAGTGGACCTGTCTGCCATTTTCGCCACATGTTTTGGATGGGTATCGGCGTGTTTTACCGCCAAGAGTGGTTTTTAAAAAAAATACAAACATCTCTGCATAGGAGCGCATATTCAATGGAGTTCCTATTACCCTATACATGACTGAGCTCATGCACATCCCTCAGGAGTTAATAAAAAAACTTCTGCCCTGTAGCCATCTGCCTAGCCCCGCCCACTTCTACCGATACACATGCGGAAGCATCCAAACAGGGCACATGTGCTCCCCCAGCATCACTCCTGCAATTGCAGTACAGATCAGTTGTATGTGCCCTGTGATTGCTGTCGCGGAAGCGGGGAACATTTGGAATTATCCCTCTTCTGTAGCAAAAGGGCTACAGGTGTAGATTAGCCCTAACTGTAAATGGCGTGCATCGATGAGGAACAAAACGCACACATGAGAGAGAAAGAGATTATCTCCTTCCAAGTGTTATTCTAAGTTCCCATGTTACTGGAGCCAGAAGTACTTGAAGCAATGGACTGAAGGGGGACTAAAGCATTGGAAGGGAAAAGCTTTGGTGCCCTCCTAGAGATGTGAAGGCCCGGAAAAAAAACAGAAAAATTTAGGGGGGGAAATGTTTTTTACCGGGTTTTTTTCGAAGCCTTTTTGGTTTCCCCCCCGAAAATTGGAAAAAATTGAAAAAATTAAGAAAAAACAGATTATGAAATGTTTTATTTTAGCATGATGCATAAAATATTTAAGACAAGGTGTTTCTATATTTACTTCTCCAAAAGATTTCTAAAAACTATGTACAGGATCAGATTATTACAATTTCTGTGCACCGAGGACAAGCAAGTCCTAGGTTGCAAATTGAGACTACAGCTCTCAAATACAAGAGCAAGATGCATTTCTGCCTCTAGGGTGCGCTGCCATTGAAGCAGAGACTGAAACTGATAGTGATAGCTGTAGCTCAGAAAATGAGTCTGATTAAATTTCATGCATATTCATTGAATATTGGTCCCCCTTTTTCTCAGTTCTTTTTATGGGAATGGGTGCTTTATGTCTGCTTGACACTGTGGAGGACTAGCAGAGACATAAATAATTTTCCTTGTTATTAATGTTAATGATTTGTTCTGTTTGTTTTTTTTAATCGATTTTTGCCTGCTCCTCATAAACTGGCAAAACTAAAGAGGTTCCTTGCAGCTCAGCTGTTCCTGACATTTCAGCTTGTAGCTCCGTTTGTTTGTTTGTTTGTTTGTTTGTTTGTTTTGAAAAAGGTAAAAATTTAAAAAGTAAATTCAATTTGTAATAATTGCTTGAATGCACTATACTTTTAATATACCAAATGTGATAATTTTATGTAAAACCAACTTGTACATAACTATATTTTATGTTCCTAAAGTAACAAAGTGACTTTCAATCCGTAAAAAGTGCTAATATTGCATTTTTTAAATTTTTCCAAAATATTCTGTTTTTTTTCTAAACCTCCCTGGAAAAATAAACAGTTTTTTCCCATGGCTTCAAAATTTCTGGAAATTTTACATCTCTATGCCCTCCCATGCACACCTTTTACTGTTTTCCATACCAATTATGGAATGATCTCCCCAACGAGGCTCGCCTGGTGCCAACATTGTTATCTTTTCGGCGCCAGGTCAAGACTTTCCTCTTCTCCCAGGAATTTAACAGCATATGATGAGGGTTTTTGTGTTGTTGTGTTGTTGTTGTGCTTTGACCCAGAAGGATATTGTAATTTTAAGTTGTTTTTATGCTTTATGCTTTTAAATTTTGTATATTGGTGTTTTAATTGTTCAATGTTTTTAATTTTTGTAAACCGCCCAGAGAGCTTCGGCTATGGGGCGGTATATAAATGGAATAAAATAAATAAATAAATAAATAAATAAATAAATGTTAAAGGAAAATCCTGCCTCCTGCTTTATATGTGACTTCCTGCACAGGAGCTGAACTGCTAACTTTCTGTTGCTAGGCCTTGCCTTTTGGTAGTTAGAATGTTCATAAACTGTGCATGACATCATGGCAACTCAACCAATGACTTGAATCCTGTGAATAATCCAAAACGCCAACCAGCTTTTAAAAGAAAAAGGACATCGCCTTATTAACAAAAGGAAGTTATTTTCTGAGACATTACTTTAGAAATCAAATTGACAGGTTTCTTGAACACTGTATTTTGTGTGTTTATAATCATTTTGAAGACAATGTGCAACCATACATCCATTATATTTTACGATCATAAGAAATAACAACAACAACAACAGCAACATCTTGAACTTATAAATTGACAGAAAAACGTTCCTCAGAATCTCTGTTTTATGTTATGCAGTGAAGCCCTAAACAGGACCAGGGATCGCCACTTTCCATTCTTCTTGTGGATCATGCAAATGATTATTAAAAGGCATATCTTTATGCAAGATTTCCCTGTCAGAAGCCCATGTCATAAGAACATAAGAAGAGCCATGCTGGATCAGACCAAGGGTCAATCTAGTCCAGCATTCTGCTCACACAGTGGCCAACCAGCTGCCCACAGGAAACCCACAAACAGGACATGAGTGTAACAGCACCCTTCTGCCCATATTCCCCAGCAACTGGTGTTGCCTCTGATACTGGTGGCAGCATACAGCCATCAGGACTGATGTCACCCTGTATGTAAAGTCGAAAGCTACGATCTTGCTCCCTTGAAACCAGTCAGTGTTTTGCAATAAGCCCCAGTGGGTATTTATCCTCCAGCACTTTTTTTGCTTTTGTCTTCTAAATATCTTCATATCTTCAGTGTTATGAGCAAAGCTGGGAAACCAGCAGAAGCAGTCCACTCTCAATTTTGAGACATTCATCAGCTTATATTGCCCTCGGATTTGTTTCAGCTGTTTTTAGTTACTTTAAAAAACGATAGCCCTGATTTACTATCACATTCCACTCTCATTGCAAGGAGTCCAGATGCTTATTATAAAGTAGTGTAAGTTTTATATGTATTTCATTTGCCTTAGAAGTGGAGTTAAGTTCACACACAGTTACAGTGCAATTCTGTGCATGGTTGCTGAGGAGTAATCAGGTAGTGTGTGTAATGTTTAAAGTAGGATGATTCTGTCATTTTCAATTTCTCTCAGTTTCTCATTTTTGCAATCTAATCTAATCACATCTGTTTGCAAATTCTTTTGTTTAATCTGCACAAAAAAATGTGTGCATTTTTGTGTGCATTTCTCTGAATGTATGCATTTTTGTGGAATTTTGCCTATCTATTTTTAAGCACTTTCCCTCTAACACATTTTTAAACTTTAATTTTACTAATATACACATGTTTAGATTGGAGGACAGCATCTCAAAATTTAGAGAAGTGCGAATACTGAAGAGTAATTGTGTTTTAGTTTGGGAAGTGCAAATTAGGTGCAAACCCAAACGAATTTCTCTCCTATCCCTAATGGGATTGCAGGCTTAATCTATTAGTCCAATGCATTCGGTTTATTCACTGTTGGCTGACATGTGGTGGTATAATAGCTGATCACCTGATAATTGTAACACATTAAAGCTATTGAGTGATGATGATAATAATAATAATAATAATAATAATAATAACAACAACTACATGAATAGCACAAGCGGATGCTAGTCCTTAACAAGACAAACTCATGGGCAAGACAAACTTTTTAAATATTTGTTGTTCCTTTCGCAGTGCTCTTGTGTGTTCTTGCTTGTATTGGCTCAATTAGCTCACCACACACAACAGAACAGTGAGCAGTAGCTAGCTTTAGCGCTTTCCGTCTGTGGAAAAGGAATTCTAGATTTTGTCTGTAGTGAGCAGCTGTCTCTTGTTCGCACATATGGCAGGAATGGAGCGCACTGGAAATGTGATAGCCAGGAGAAAGATACATGCTTAAACTTCTCACACGTGAAATTCATCTTTCTCTTTAAACACCAAGAACCCTGAATCAATACATTATGGGAAAGGAACCAATTTCCATTAGCAGAATTGAATTACCCAGAATGACTTCCAAGCTGGCAGCTGTAGCAAAGTAAATCCAAAGACATAACAGCCCAAATATAGCAGTAAAATAGACATCTAAAAACATGTACCACAGCTTTCCTCTTCCCTGCTCCCTCTGCCCTGCCTTCAAACTGTTTTTAATTTATTTATTAAAACTAGAAAGGATATCGCAGGACATGTTTCCATTCTGCAACCTGCATTTACAGAGCAGGACCACAATTCAACAGAGCTAGTCCATGTGTGCATGAGAGTTCTGCTGGATCAGACCAAAGGCCTGTCTAATCCTGCATCCAGTTTCTCACAGTAGCTAAGCAAATCCCTTTGAGAAGCCCATATGCGAAATATTTAATGCAATTGTCCTCTCTGCCCCTGTTACAAGTGAGTGGTATTCAGTGACATGCTGGATCTTGGAAATAACATATAGCCATCCTGACTAGTAGCTATAGCCTCGTCCTCTATTAATGTCTCTAATTCCCTATTTAAAGCCACGTTATGGCCTAAATATTCCCTGTAGAGTGAAAAGAAGCATCACAGAGCTAATAAGGTTGTGCTCTTCTCTGTATAAGCTAAATTCAACTTAGCAATGCAAGTATTTACCATTAGTGGGGGGGATGAGAAATGGACATACCTTTACTGGGATATGCCATAACCACTTCCAGAATGCCCCCCAATAAGAAAGAAAAAGGTATGCCACTGTGCCCTATATTCCTTGAGGAATTAGTGCATATCTTTGATTGACAGTACAATCCTATATGTTTATTCACAAGTAAGCCTCACTGTATTCAATTAGGTTTACTCCCTGGTAAATACATATAGGATTGCAGCCTGAATTTATGACATGTGATGGCAAACAAATTAGAAATCAGTATGAAAAATGTAAAACTCATTTCCCCAATTTGCTGCTATACCCACCTATGAAAGGAGGAAAAGCTATCATGTAGGAAATGGCTCTGTGTAATAAAAACACTGAGAAACTAAATATAATTAATTTAAAAATATTCCAGTTCACCAAGCTTTAGAATGGATATTTAAATTAACCTGGGCCAAATCTTTACTGGAACCCCTTTTGTTGCTAAGGCAACACTGTTCTGGGTTTGTTGTTGTTGTTGTTGTTGTTTTGTCTTAAATGGAATTACCATTCAGTATCCACATAACAAGAAATATTGTGCTGCTTCAAGCATTTTTATTCTGTGAGTTCCTGCTGAATGGCAATGTCTAGAGTGGGAGGTGCATGAGAAATGTGTTGTTCCAAGTCCATTTCTGGGAACACCTTTTTTTCTTTGAGGTAAACCTATGTGCACCTGCACAGATGGTTACCTGCATAGAGTTAGTGTGTGGATGGTTTCACTCAAGTCTCTTTTGGTGGTCTGTGTATCTCCCTTTACCATTGGGAGGGGGAATGGGGGGACATGGAAAAACCTCACTCGACCTCCCCCCACCCCAACTTCAGACACTCTTCTTTTGATCTTTTCCTCCTTTGCATCTCCCTCAGAGAAGATAGCTATCAGTGCTTGCAGCCCATGAAGACTGTGACTGGGTTCAGACAATACACTGTGGTATATGCAACCCCCTCTCGGGGATTGCCATGTTATGCAAACCCAGTGAGTGTGGGTTATACATGGATTAAACAACCTTCACATAACCCTAAAACAGATTATAACCCTTGCATAACACATATTCACCTGGGTTGCATGACACGACAACCCCCAAGTGGGGGTTGCATATTAAAAATAGCAGCCACATATGCCACAGCCTTACCATGGGTTAAATAACCCACAGTGGGCTTTCATGTCATGCAAAGAACCCCAGTGTGTGTCTGTACTTTTTATGTCAGCCTCTCAGGCTGACCTGGGTTGCTTTTACCCATCAATGAAATTCTGCACCCCTCCCAAAGGGATTGTGCATCACAGAGAGAAGCATCCAGGAGAGCCTCCCTTCTCATATCCCCTTCTCTGCCCTGCCACACTGGGGAGTTGATGGAAGTATGTATGTCCTTTGCAGCTGTCAACTGTTCCCTACAGAAATGCACCCTGATTATGCTGCTTTCTTGTGGCTGCCATGGATTCTGTCTTCAGTCTCAGCCCCCTCTTGGAGCTTCTTTGCCTTTCCAGATGCCTTTGGGCTTTTCTACATGAGGCATTTATCGTGTGCTTGTCATTCCTACTCACAGTTGTTTACTGGTTTTTTTAGATCCCGTCATGACCCTTCAGTTTCACTTCAGTATCTAAACAGCACTTTTGGCAAGCATTTTTTAGAGCAGGAAAAATGTGGCATATACTGTAATTGTGCAAGCAAAAGAAAGCGTGATTTCCTCCTGCATAATTTTGCTATTTTGCAATAATGCCACCTAGAGGTCATGTACCAGAAAAGCAGGGAAGGAAACACTGCTCATGTAGTGCTCAGATCTCAATTCAGCAATGAAACCAAAAGTAGATACAGCCAATTAACAGCCATGTGTAGAAAAGCTCTTGCTCCCCTTTGGGAGCAGCATCAGCTATTCCTAGCTTTTAAGGTCAAAAGGTTTTCCCCCTACCTTTCCCCCCAAAGTCCACTTCATGCTCTCTTCCTCCCCTCCACCAAAAAGCATTCCTCAAGCCCATCTCTGCACTATGCTACCCCAGTTGACATGCCTCAAGCACATCTCTTTTCTCTTTGCTTTCTTGGTGTCTTCCATAACCCTTTGCCTGGCAACCACCATTGAAGTCTATGGGCTTACTTCTGAGCAGCGTGCATATGATTGCATTGTCAACTTCCTAGTAATTTTACAAGGAAGGGGAATGAACGAAAGAACAAAGAAGCTGGGAAGGCTTGAATAGGCATTACAAACTTTATTTATTTTAAAGGAAATAACATTGATTTAACTCCCTGCTCATCCCTAATACAATCTGTTAAGAAAAAATAAACAGAAACTGGCAAGTACCAAAGAGTACAAAAAAGAAAAAAGTTTAGCTTATGCCACAAAACATAGAGGGGAGGAACCAACTGGAACTCCTCTGCAGAGAGAGCGAGAGAGAGAGAGGAAAGGAAATAAGTTAATTAATTAACTAATTAATTATCTGGCCTAAAGGGGGAAATATATAGTATCAAAGCATTCTTAGCCTTTTCCTCATCATCTCTCTGCTCTCATATCTCAATACGAACCTGCCCATGACTATCCTTCACCACACTTCCAAAGGTCTCCTGATCCCTCAAACAACTCCCCACTTCTTCCTTGCTGCCCCATATACCTGGAACTGCCTCCCATGACACCTGTGATGCCATCTCTCTTCCTTCCTTCAGATCTCCTTTTCTGTGAAGTATTTGACCCAATCTCCTAGTTCCCATACCCTGCTGTAAATAAGTCTAAATGAAATAAAAATGTGTAAATAAAAATAAAATCTTATTCTTCCTTTGTTTATTCCTGCCTCCAGCTCTCTCCCCCTCCTCTGTTGTCTGCCCCATGGCAAACTTTAGATTGTAAGCTCCATGGGGCAGGGAGGGCCCTGTCCTCTTTCCCTTTATAATCTACCATGGATAGTCAGTGGTGCAATACAAATAATAATATGCCGGCTGTTATTCATTAACAATAACAATAATAATGTTGTTACTAGTCACCTTACCACATTTTTTTTAAAAAAACGATCTGTGGCCAGCCATGAAGAGATGCTTCTTGAGCAGCATTGTTGAAATTTAGAATTGCTTTTATGCTGCCAGTTTAAATACTTTTTCACCATTTTGATGGTGTATCTTTTATGCTTGCTGTACTACACATGAATACACAATATGCTTCTGCAGAAGTTACACTCCCCTGTGTCATAATTTTGTGCCCGCATCAGCAAGGCCTATTGTTCTGTCTTAAAAAATCATTTTATATGGTGCTTTTTACAGAAGTTTTCAATTCTTCCAGACAGGAATACATGTTGGGCTTATTGGAAAGAATCCTTATGCCAAATGGCAGACAGTTGAGCAATATGACAAGGCTTGCATATGGGTTCAGTTATCTTCTGCTTTCATGGATTGCTTTCAATTTGACGTATCCCCCTCTGACAGCCATGTAACATTTTATGTTCTTCCGTGCTCAGTAAATGGAGCCATTGCTGCAAGATTTTCAACCTTAACAAGTCACTAGAGTATTGTTGGTGGTAGGTAATTTTGTTCAGCTCTTAACCTCCTGATCTCAGAGTATCATCTTGGAGAAGGTATTTACTGCCAGAAGCGTTTGCTTGTCAGCGTTTAGGTACTGTGAAGAACTTTTAGAATGACAAACCGAAATCAGTAGCCAGATATGATAGACAAAGTACAGGAGCTTGCAAATTTTCCTAGGTGTAAATATACATTCCTTCCTTCTGTGAGGCTGGGATCTCCAATGTGGTGCCCATGTGCTCCAATGTGCTCACAGACCCCCTCATGGTTGTCAACAGCCTCTTCCGATGTTTATTTTATTTCTTAAGATTTTTTTTTACTTTTACTTCTAAACTGGGAGGTTGACATGCTGTCCTCCAGCATCAGCTTTATTTGGGTTCAAAAGAGTGGTTTTATGTTTTAAAGCTCAGACCCCATTTCTGCCTTGTACTTAGGTTCTTGAGCAAGTTACTTATCTTTTCATCTCAGCACTTTGCCTTTCGGGAAATGTGTGTTTTGTGACCAGCTATGTCCACCATGGAAACCATTTTATCAATGGGCAAACCCTCCCGCCATTTTGTGAGACTGCTCACAACACTCTCAAAATTCCAAATGTGCAAGCTGACCCAAAAAGGTTGGGGACCCAAATTCTGTAATTCTTAATATGTGGCTTAACATTTGTTTTAATGGTCTATGGCAGATCACTCCTTATTTTTATTTTTAATTAATGTTAGTAGTTTTTCCAAAATCTTGAATCTTGCACTGAAAGGGAAAGGCCATAGGTTTGGGGATATGGCATAGGACTATGCTAGGGCACATGGTTTTCTTGGAGAAGACCCCAAGTTCAGGCCTTGGCATCTCTTGTTGCAAAGATCCCAAGTGGCTGGTCTGTGAAAGACCTTTTCCAGAGATCTTGGAGAGACTCAGCCAATTGGAATAGATAGTATTGCACTAGTTCTGACTCAGAATAAGGCAGCTTCATACATGGATAAACAAGCAATTGGACATAATGTTCACATGATGCTTTAGGACTCTGTGTCTTATGCTGAGTCAAATCATTGGTCCATCTAGCCCAGTATTGTCAACACTGGCTGGAAGCAGCTCTCCAGAGGGGATTTTCCTAGTCCTACCTGAAGATGCTGGGGACTGAATCTAGGACCTTCTGCATGCAAAGTGTGTGTTCTACCACTGAGCTATGTACAGTCCCTCCCAATGGTCTAGTTGATTCATACATGCAGCTGTGGGCAATCAAGTGATGAAAAATCAAGTTATGTGTGAGAGCCAGCCCTAAATTGCTTGCACATAAATAGGTGAGACATGCTGACTTCTCTGCGGTTACTCTGGGTGAGTAACTGAGCATAGGTCCCAGGACATGCCCTTGACTTGACATAATAGAGCAACTGGACTGAATATAAGGACAAAAGAAGAGCCATGCTGGATCAGACGAAGGGTCCATCTAATCCATCATTCTGTTCACACAGTGGCCAACCAGTTGTCAACTAGGAATCCACAAGCAGTAACTGGTGTACGTAGGCTTTCTGCATATAGTCTCAGGACTAATAGCTGTAGAGGGATTTGAGCCTGGGTCCCTCAAATCCTAGACCGACACTCTAATAGTTAAAGTCTAACCACTTCCTGACACTGGTCCTCCAAGTAAGCTTAACAGAGCTAAAACCCCACACATGTTGAAGATTTCTAAAAATCTGTCACCACATCTTTTAAAATAGTGACTGCTGTAAAAAAAATGATCATCTATTGTTTCAGATTTGGTCATGAAAAACTGCACATTTTGCAATCCTTGCTTATTCCAATGTACACTGGTATTGGAAAGAAAAGCATTGATTTTGGAACAACTTTTTATGGGTTGTGAATGTAGCAGTTTGACAGTGTAGTGCTGGCAGGGTTGCCAGTTGGAAAAAATTAAAATTACTCACAACTGCATAAACTTTACTGGCCTATATATATATATTACACTTAGGTTCTAATATACAAACATTAGTGAAACATATTAAAAATGTTACATTTGCTTGAGCACTCTTAGGTTTCCAAGACCCAATTCTCTAATTGGCATAGTTGCTTTTTCACAAAGTGACTCTGCTGCCTCAGTTTAGGGTCATCATGATCGGGGCACTCATGAAACTGAACAGTCATTATTTCCAGTGGTTTTATTGCAATATTATTGAATGTAAGTTTTGTTGTTTTGGAAATTCCCTTCCAGTAGAATTTCACTGGTCAGAAATGAAACCTCTTTTGAGGAATTCTGCACCTCAGCTATGACGTTGGAAAAATAAAGAATTGTTCTAAAGTGTTCACGTATGACAAAAATTAGATTTGAGAATCCGTGTGCTGGACTTAAAATGAAATCCTAGCCGTTGTGTTTATGGAGAAGCATTTAAAAAGCATGCAGGTGTGTTTGTGAAAACATGCAGAGCTTTACCTTCTTCCGTAGCCACTTTTCTGTTCCTCATCTCTCCCATGAGGAAGACAAGATATTGTGCAGGAATGCACCTATTCCAAACCTGTACAATATATAGCTTCTGAATCATGCACAGCAACCATGTATTCTTCCTAGCTGGATGCTTCAAAGCCTTCACCTTTTGTGATTCACCTATGGATAGAAAAAAGCATGTCAGTTATCAAGCTCCTAGAGATACATAGAATATGGCTGCAATGTTTGGCCTGGGGTGTTGTTACACCCTACATTGCCCCTCATTTATATACAGCTCTCCTCCTGCAACCATACTGCTCCTTGGCTCAGTTATAAAATTCTACAAACATTCAAATTTCAGACTCAAATAAAGATGCAATGATGACCACTTTGCCTCTGTATTCTGTGCACTTATTCTGAAGTCGCTTTGTAAGCCTTGGAAATCCAGTACAATTTATTGCAGCTACCCTAGATTATATACAGGGGGGAAACAGATTTGTTTAAATGGATTTTGAGCAAAGGATTTTAAGTTTTGGAGACAAGGTTTAAAAACATGCATAGGTTAAACATCCTCAGTAAGTAAGTTGACCACTCTATATAGTGTTCCTTTATATAAAGAGAATGTTGGGGTGGGGGGAAATAAGGGACCAGACGGGCGAGTAAGTATACTGGGGGGGGGAGCAGGTGGAATAACTCTGTGGGGCGTGTGATCTCTGCCAGCCACAAAGAAATTGTAAAAGCAACCTAGATGAAGGAAATATTCAATCTTTTATGCAGCGTGACACATGTGTTGATGCATCATTTGAAAGGGGCTTCCTTTCATGGTAAGATAAAATGGTGATCTCTTGGTTCTTGGCTTTTAATTGTTTGCTGGTTAAACATTAGATTACACTATTAAGTATAGCTGAAGCTTTGTGGAGAGTGAACAACTGTATCTCCAGTCATTGTTAATCTGCTTGTTTAGATGGGTAATAAATATCTTGATTAAACTAGCTGTGTAATTGACTGTAGAAATATGTATTAGCTTCTTTTTTAATCTCTCAACTATTCTGGCCTAGGGTGTTTTTAGGATGTTTTAGGATTTTTATGCAGTTTTAATAATATGTGTCATGTTTTAATCAGTTTTATGTATTTTATCATGTTGTTGTTCCCCACCTCGATCCAGACGGAGAGGCGGGTAAGAAATAAATTGTTGTTGTTATTATTATTATTATTATTATTATTATTATTATCTTTTGAAAATGCTAAAAATATAGATAGTTAAAACAGCATAATTTTCCAATCTGGAACCCTTTAGATAACATTTCAGGTTTATTTTATGATCCAGTTTGCAGGATCAAAACAAGCTACCGTGGCTTAAATAACCCACTGTGTTTTGTTTTAATGCCGATGCATGCTGGACCTCATTTCCCTAATTACTCACCAGGCATGGCTTGTCATATCATCCAAACCTAGATGGCAGGCTTGTTTGAGGGGGAAACAACCCTCAAATAACCCAGGGCCTGTTGTAGGGTCATTTGGGAGTTGGTTCCCTCTCAAAACAAGTCATACTGCCCAGGTTGAGATGACATGACAAGCTGCACCCAGGTGAGTAATTAGGGAAATGGTGCCCGACATGTGCCAGGGTTTAAAACAAGCCACTGTGCCTTATTTAAGCAACCGTGGGTTGTTTGAGCTTGAAAACTGACCCTATATGTAGCAATTAAGTAATATGCAGTGTAGTGGGAATGTTTTTCCTCAGTGTTTGAACATCACAAGATGACAAAATTTAAAGATCCTTCTGGCATGTGGTCCACCAAGGTTAAGACACCCCATATCTATGGCTCAGGCTCAGATGCAATTGTGTCAAAGTGTGGCACACATTTATTAAGGGGAAAACATTAACGGAATGGCCAATGGAATCAGTTTGTCATGAAAGGACACAGACTATTTCATTCATGGGTTTACTAATGGTTTCAGTTTGAGTGTTGCCCTTATATGCTCAGATGTCTCATTTCACAATCCATCATTAGGAAAGCCCATGGCGCAAGGTCAAGTTGGAGTTTTCCTACTGAGTAGTTTCCAGTACTGTATATCTGAAGGGCTGTTCTCTTCTAATACCTAGGTTGTTTTATTACCAGTTAAATGTTCTCTGTGTTACCTGTGAATGAGGGCATTGTGACATTTTAGCAGCTGATTTGATTGAACACAGATGTGAACTATGCTCCATGTGGAGAAGATCCAGAAGGAAAAGATCTTGACTTGTGCTTCTGATTTTAAAGGAGTGTATGTGATTGAACGAGAGCTGAATGACGCAGACCCACCACCAGAATAAATGCATCGTTTCCCCATGCACCCATCCTTTCCTTTTGCAAAGGAAGACGGTCTGGGAAATTAGCAAAGAGACGGAAAGCAGCTTTGCAAGTACGTTACTAACGAAGGGCTGCCAGCACCCCTATCAGTTTGAATCGGAACTTGCACAAGAAACTTGCACAAGTTGTAGCCTGTGTGAATTTCCCATGAAACATTCCCACAAGGCCCGCCAGCAAGACTTAGGAATGACTTACATTTGGCTGGAGGTCAAGGCGGGCTCCAGGTCTTCGAGTGCCTTGGGCAAGACACCCTTAATGGCCCTTCTCAGTCAGTGAGTCTACCTTCTCACCACTATCATCACCGGCTTGCTATTGCTCCTCATCTTCTTCTCATAATTGTTACCACTTGCTTGCTTCACAGGCAGAAAGACAATGTGCCAGTAGGCAGTTCCATCTACTGCTCCTTCTTGTCACCACCACTGTTTTCTGGGCCAGGGTGAATAAGCAGGTTGTAATGCTGAAGAGGAGGAGCAACTTCAGGGGGCTCTCATTTGGCAGGTGGGCCCTCAGCGACTGCCCAACCATGCCCAACAGCCCTGCTGGAAAATGCTCTTTTTCAATCACATCTGAAGCTTTCCTGAATCTGTCTGTCTGTCTGTCTATCTATCTATCTATCTATCATCATCATCTATCTACCACAACTATCCCATACTTTTATACCAGTTATAGTTTGAAAACTTCCCTCTTCTTCCACTTTCGCTAGGGATCTTGTTTGGAGTTTCTCTGGTGGGACTGAGCAAATGAACCACTTTCATTACTTTGTCTTCAGTTCATCCAGCCCAGCTCTCCTGAGTATGTGTGGATTTTAGGTGCTGAGTCTAGAGAATTGGTTTTTGTTTGTTTTTTGCTTGCTTGCTTGGAAATGCAAAGCTGTTGACACATAGATACTTATGTGATTTACCTCCTTGGCGTGAAGGCTTCAATGTGAGCCCAGAGCAGTGCTGGATGGAGAATACCCAAATGAAGCTGGCACTCTAAAGGCAGACTCCGTGGCGAGAGATTAGCTCTTGACCCCTCCTATGCTTTTAATTCCCTCCTCCTTTTTTGTCTAAAAGACCAGATGTGATGGCAAATTAGTTCTGGAAGCAGATTCTTCTCCTAGAGTGGGATGGGGGGGGCAGTTTGGCGTGAGATTCATTTCTCCCTGCATGTGCTTTTGTGACTGACTGCACTTGGCGAGCTGCAGTTTGTTCAGCTGTCCATTCCCCTGCTTAATCTAGGGTCTTAAAATAAAAACAAACAAGCGGATATTCAGAGAAAGGACACAGCATGGAGACACTGAGAAGCATTTGTTCCTGCACTTTGGCTAAAACAGCACTGCTGGTCCCATGCACAGTCTCTGGTTATGGCTAAGGAAGCTGGCAATTCCTACAATGAGAAACTATGTCAAGGAATCTGATTCTTCAAGTTCTTTTTTAAGTAGAAGAAGGAAAAACACAACAACCCGGGAGGTAAGCTAATTCCTGCTCAATACAGAGTCATTTCAACAGCTTGCCAGGGGAACAGAGGACCCAATCCACAGATGGTTGGTACCCTTGCCTTTACAGTGTATTCGAGGTTCCAGACATACAATCCTATGCATGTCTACTCGGACTTCAGTTCTATTGAGTTCAATGGCTTTACTCCTGGATAATAGGTCAGAAGATTGTGGCCTAAGTGGCAGTGAACTTTAAAGTCTGCAGCCTTCCTTCAGGATGGATCATCTTTAGCCTCTCTCTCTCTCTCTCTCTCTCTCTCTCAAGAAAAGCAGCAATGGGTTTCCCCCCAAATTGATTGATATTATTTAAAAACAGGAAATGCTCCAAGAAGATGCATTTTCCCCCTTCCAGCACCAGTGATTGAAGAAGGAATTATTACAATTAAAGAAGGCCATGTGGTTTGGAGTGCAGAGTGCTGGGACATTTTCATAGAGCAAGGGCTAATGTTTCTTTTAGCCATATGTTTTGGCAATGCCCAATAGTTGCCTCTTTTTGGGAGGAAATTATATTATATGGATAAACCTTGTATGAGAACACTCCTTAAGATGTACTGATGCACATGCCCTCTTAAATTATCTACCTGCTTCCTGGAAGTTAACACACGATCAGCGCAAATGGCTTCTCCGCACCTTTTTAACAGCTAAAAGGCCGACATTACAACATTGGATGGATAAGCACTCACCTCCTGTAATGCAATGGTTTGAGAACCTAGCAGAAACTTTCAACATTTGAACAGGTGGTATATAGACACCACTTGTGAATGGACTCTTACATGCATCTTTGGTCTGCTTTTGTTGGGAGTTTATGTATAATTTGTAGAAAGCCATATTTTTGTTTGTGAGTATCCATATAATATTGCACGCATTGAAATTTATATATTCAAATCTATGTAGCTATAATTGTTTTTCTTTTCCTCTTTTTTTTGAGGTGTCAGAATCGTACGCTGGAAAAAAAGTATACAAACAATGATGACAGGTCATCCCCTCTAAAGGAGTTTCCATGCTTCTGGGCCCTCCAGATGTTGATGGACTTCAACTCCCATCAGCCCCGGCCAGCATGGCCAATGGTCAGGGATGATGGGAGATATAAACCAACATCTGGAGACTGACAGGTTCCCCATCACCGTCTCAGACCCTGAGAGCAATTGTAATCTGTAAAATGGTAACTGTGATCAATAACATTTGATAAATTACTCCTTGAGAAATGATTACAATGATAACAATTCAGGATTTTTGTATACCCATTTTCCACAAAAATGTCTCAAAGTGGTTTACATAGAAAAATGCGAGGTTAGGAGGTTACATAGTAAAATGCATAGGGGAAGAATGCAATTGTTAAAAAAGAAATAAAACACATAGTCCTAAAGCACGTTTTCAGCTCCGAGGGCCACATTGGGTATCTGCTGGAGTGCCAGGGAGTGAACATGTGCACTGACAGGTAGACAGATGCATGTGCACACCTATGGACGGTACGCTCATATACATTCTCTCTTTCTCTCTCTCTCTCTCTCACACACACACACACACACACACGCACATTCACTAGTATTAGCAAGGGAAACAGCTTTCCATTCTCTAATCAGGAGATATCAGAAATAAGGGAAAGGTTTCCTTTGCTAGCCATGGATCTACTGGCTGCGCTGGAAGTGGCTGAGGGCCACAGGTGGCCCACAGGTGGTGCATCCCTGCCTTAAAGTTCCAGGGGGATTCCAGCTGCACTGGCTGCCAGTCCATGTCCGGACCTGATTCAAAGTTCTGATATTAACATTCAAAGCCCTAAACAGCTTGGGCCCAGGTTACCTGAACAATCATCTCCTCCCATATGTACCTGCACAGACCCTAAGATCATCTTCAGGGGCCCTTCTCTGTGAGCCACTGCCAAAGGAAGTGAGGTGGGTGGCTACCAGTAGGCTGACCATATGAAAAGGAGGACAGGGCTCATGTAACTTTAACAGCTGTAGAGAAAAGGGAATTTCAGCCAGTGTCATTTGTATGCAATTAGTTCCTGGTGAAATTCCCTCTTCATCACAACAGTTAAAGGTGCATGCATTATACTAGAGTGACCATATACAAAAGAAGGCAGGGCCCCTGCAACTTTAACTGTTGTGATGAAGAGGGAATTTCACCAGGAACTAATTGCATACAAATGACACTCGCTAAAATTCCCTTTTCTCTACAACTGTTAAAGTTACATGAGCCCTGTCCTCCTTTTCATATGGTCAGCCTACTACCAGGAAAAGGTCCTTTTTTGCTGTGGCACCCCTGCTTTGAATCAGTTCTCTAGAAAGGTTCTCCTGGCACCTACATTGTACTCCTTTCGGCGCCAGGTGAAGATCTTTTTATTTTCCCAGCATTTTGGCATCCTAGCCCGCGCTGCTGTTAGGTTTTGTTCTGGTTGTACTTTTATATTGTGGTTTAAGCTTCCATGTTTTATATTTTATGCTTTACCTTGTGGATTTGATTTTTGTGAGCTTTGGCTATTGGGTGGTATAGAAATGAAATTAAATAAATAAATAAATAAATAAATACAAAGAGAGTCCGGCAACATAGCCTAGGCACCTTACTCACTGCACCACTGATGTAGCTCTCAGAGGGAACTATCAGCCTGATTTCTGTTGTGCGGGTACAGTGGCCAGAGAATAACACCCTACACTTCATCCCAGCTAGACCAGATGACTAGAGGAACCAATAGACGCTTGGCAAGCCTTACATAACTGATGCTCTGGACTTGGTTCCTCAGTCTGAGCAATTCATCTCACTGCATAGCCACGCAGACTGCCTGCTCTGCCTCCTATCTTAGAGCAGTCAGCTGCTCCTGGTCCTTTGGATCCTTGTCTGCTTGTTCTGGAATCTGATCTCTAGCCCATTTTCAACCACATTATCTGTTTCTGACCCTGCTGGGCCCAGACATAAATTTTATCTGCACTCTCCCTTGGATCTTCTAGGGCTTATCGGGAAGGTGCTATCAGCAGCTGCTGGTTTTCAGAAAGCTTAATGAAGAAGGCTGTTGGAAGCATTGGAGAACTGTCCTTTTCTCTCTTGCTGGTGTTGCCCATAGTGACCTCAGAGAAATAGGCCTCTACCCTAGATTACATAAGATTTCAGTGTCCCAAGAGGACATGAGCTTCTCTTCCCCAGGCAGATGTATCAATGGCTCCTGGCTCTCTGTATATAACTTAGTGGGCCCATTCAGACGACACTGAGGGCTCTGTGGTTAGCACTACCCACAAGCGGAACAGTCGCACACGACACTGTTAACCCTGTCCAGTTCTTGGTTTTCTTAACCACAAACCTGTTAGATAATCATCTGAGTCCTCCGAATGCTCCACTCCATATCCCAGCAGTCCTTGTGCTAAGGGAGTCGGCAGTTGCACCCACCATTTTAGTTCCAGCTCTACAGTCAGCAGCCATTACTTGTATAATGCAGCCCTTAAAGCTAGCGATTCTAGTATTCTGTAGCTCAAACTTCATTTTCCATTCAGGATTATTGATCCCCCCCCACCCTTTTAGTGGAGAAAAGTTATGCCAGCAGGTTTTTACACAGAAGGCATGGCAGCGCCGTCCTGGTCTCGCCGCCATTTGGGGAGGGTCGACCACTCTGATATATGCGCTCGGCCATTTTGAGAAGTCCCCAGAGCCGTCCCACTCCTGCCACCATCAAAAAACAGGACTGATTATGTAAAATGGCAGCCGCTGAGGCCATACTAGCACTGCAGCAATCGGGAGCAGCAAGTGAGCCTACAGGCTAGAGCAGCCAGGGCAATTAGGGCTGTTCTATACTTGCTAGCTCTGTGATTTCAGCCCCTTATTTATTTAATTATTTATTTATTTTGTTACATTTGTATACCGCCCCATAGCTGAAGCTCTCTGGGCGGTTTACATAAGATTAAAACAATTAAAACAATATACAAAAATTAAAACAGCAATAACATACAATATACACATATATTTAAAACCACTATAGTAACTTTAAAAAGCTATAAGCCTAAAAACAAAACAAACCCAGGCTAATCAGATATTGCTAAATACCTGAGAGAAGAGGAAAGTCTTGACCTGGCGCTGAAAAGATAACAAGCAGGACTCATCGGGGAGATCGTTCCACAATTGGGGGGCCACCACAGAAAAGGTCCTCTCCCTTATTGCCGACCTCCAAGCTACCCTCAGAGTAGACACTCGGAGGAGGACCTTCAATGTTGAACGTAGTGTTCGGGTAGGTTCATGCTGGGAAAGGCGTTCCATCAGGTATTGTGGTCCTAAGCCATGTAAGGCTTTTTAGGTTAAAACCAGCACCTTGAATCGGGCTCGGAAACATACAGGCAGCCAATGCAAGCGGGCCAGAGCAGGTCTTATATGCTCTCACCTTCTGGTCCCTGTTATCAATCTGGCCACTGCATTTTGCACAAGGTGCAGCTTCCGAACCGTCTTCAAAGGCAGCCCCACGTAGAGTGCATTGCATTAATCTAACTTGGAGGTTACCAGAGCATGGACAACTGAAGCCAGGTTATCCCTGTCCAGATAGAGGCATAGCTGGGCCACCAACCGAAAGTGTATCACACACGACACCTTAAGACAAAGTTAATGCCACTAACCCTGCTGCATAACAGGATTAGTGCAGCCTATCATAATGTGGTTAACAGGGGCACCTGGTTAAGGAAAATGCATTGCACACAATACCGTAAACCCTGCTGCTTAACCCAAAACCCTTAACCAGCAGGGTTAACAGTGTTGTCTGAACGGGTCCAGTGACTCATCATCACTCGTTAACGTGTAATGAATGCATGAACTGACCCTATTGCAAAGCATTCTGTTTCTGGCTGATGTGAGGGTATATTAAAGTTCTGTGGAGGTTGATTTGTTTAGGGCTCCTCTACCGTCATCTAATGAAGAACATGGATGTGTGAACCATCCCTCAGTCGGTACACTCCAGTGGCATTTTCAGTGGCACTTTCATATAAGAAAGTCGTATGTCTTTGTTGGTTAATCCCTGCCAGTCATTTTGCTCAACCAAGGTATTAACTTAGGTGATAAAGATGATAGTGTGAATCACTCCTTACTAAAACAAAAACGTTTATCCGTAGAAATTTCCATATGGAAGTATTGTTTCTACTTCTGTCAGTGTTAATGCCTGTGTGTATGGCTTGGGGGAAAGAAAGGAATTGCTGGGATAAATTGTGTAGAATTTCAGTATTGTAGGGTGACCAACTGTCAGGATTTCCCCGGATTTGTCCTGGTTTTTGTTGTGTCAGGGGGGATTTTCGGTAATTTTCTACAATGTCCTGGAAAGACACACTTTCCCCTTTAAGGCTGCCGTTAGCATGGTGGGAGGGAATGATGTGCTTTCTGGAGGCGGGTCATTTCCCTCCCATTGCTCCAATCACAGCCTTAAAGGGGAAAGTGTATCATTCCCAGACATTATAGAAAAGGCCCCGATTGGAGCAGTGGAGGCAGGATTGCCACACTTTCCTGTCCTCTGCTCAAATTGGGGCCTTTAAGGAGGCAGGGGGAATGACGCACTTTCCAGAGGCCCAAGAAAGCTGCTTTCCCGCTCACCCTCCCAGCTTGTCCTCTTTTTTGGTCTCCCAATATGGTCACCCTACAGTATTGTGTGCTCTATCTCTGGTCTCTCATAAACAGGCTAACACCATCTTGTCTTTGTAACTAACAACCACCTTTTTATTCAGCCTTCCAGTACTTTTCTTGCCACAATGTGTAGTGCTCTTTATTGCCCCCTCTGGTAGCCTGAGGGAATGCATCCCATATGTTACATATGGGAGATGTGGGAGGATCATGAAAGAGAAGCCCTTCTCATGTGCCCACCGGTGAGAGCAGTTAGCTGGGTGACCACATGTGAGAGGGACTTCTCTGCAGTGGCCCCACACCTCTGGAATAAGTTACCATCAGGGATTTGCCATGCTCCATCACTGCTGGCTTTTAAGGCCTTGAAAATAATTTTAAAAATAATTTACTTTGGCCTTCTGCTGGTATGGTTGCTGTTGTTGCTGTTTTTGTTACTGTTTTTATAGCTGGTTTTGTTGTTGTTGGTATTTGTGTTTTTATTGCTTTTAAACTGCCTTGGGAGGGCTTCTGCCCTGAAAGGCGGCCAAGAAATATATTTAATAAAAAAGTAAAAATAAAATTCCAAGTAATCAAGATGAGAATCATGGAGGTTCCGCTTCAATCTGTAATTCTGGATATTTGCATATGACCACTTCTATACCTAGGGACCGTAGCTAAGTAGTAGAGAGCAAGCTTTGTATGTAGAACATCTTAAGTTTAATTCCCAGTTTCTCTAGTTGTTGGGTTTTTATTTGTTTGTCTTAAAAAAGGACCAGGTAACATTTGATGGGGAAAGCTTCTACCTGAGGCTTTGGAGAGCTTTTTGCCAGTTAGAGTAAACAATACTGCCCTAGTGGACAAGTGGTCTGATCTGAAATAAGGCATCTTCCTATGTTCCTAATACTTTTCCTACTACTTCACAGGTGTTGCAGAAGATCAAGCAAGGCTGAGGTGAAACAATCACCCTGAGGGTAGTTTGGCCATTTGTATTGGGCTAAATACCATTCTATTTATCTTGTCGTTTCTTCTTCTCTTCTTGTAGGTACCTCAGGGATTTACCAGGGACCCAATGGCCTGACAAGTTCTGCAGGATTCAGCACAGTGCACCAGGTACAGCTCTAACCATTTTTTTTAATGTTCTGCAAAGGTGGCTCATTTATTATTATTATTTATGCACTGTCTTTCTGCCTCTCAAGGCGACTTTCAACATACAAATCACCATAAAAAATTAACAATAAAATACCAACAGCAGCATGAATTTTGGGGGAAATTGAAAAATAAGCAATAGTTGGTTTTTTAACACGCTTTACAGTTCTAATCACTTTGTTGCTTTAGGACAGCCTTCCCCAACCTGGTGCTCTCCCATTATTTTCGATTCCAGCTCCTTAGGCAGGGCGGCTATAGTTCAGGAATGCTGGGCATTGTAATCCAAAACATCTGTAGGGCACTATGTTGAGGAATTCTGCTTTAGGAATATAAAGCAGCCTTTAAGTTCCTATAGTTATGTATAACTTGATTACTCATAAAATTAATCATGTTTGGTATAACGTCCCAAGACCACGGGAGGTCTGGGTGCCTGTCCCACCTGGTGCCTGCCACACGGCGGTGTTCCATGCCCTTCAGGGGAGGGGGTGGCACTAATTTTGGAACCCTTGGGATGGCAGGGAGGGGGTAGGGTCTGCGATTTCGGGTTTTGTTTTGTTTTTTAATACGTACACTTGCGTTGAAGCGCAAGTGCGCTCCTGGCTCCCTTCACACAAAAAATCCCAAATAGCGGGCGTGACGAGCACAACATCCTGCTTGCTTCTGGGACATCATGCTCCAGTGCAGAAAGTGGGTGACGATCCCAGAAGCAAGTCAATCTGGGATCATCCCCAAGCCCTCCCTCTACACCCATAGGTGCAGAAAGGGCCTAGGTTTGCTCATAAAATTATCATTCTATTTGAAAACTTTAAAAAGTGAACTCAGTACATTTGTAATTATTGTCTAAATAACCTATACTTATAAACATTTAGTATACCATACATGATTAATTTTATGAGCCATCAAGTTATACATAACATATTTTAGGTTCCTAGTTTATGTCTGATCAGAGGGAACTTCAGTAAGTAGTCCCTGAAACATCTAAACCACCCTAGAACCCAGAAGAAGCAGCAAAAACTGGAGGCAGAGGAAAACCAGTATATAAACACAGGACTCTGTAGAACAAAACTCAAACTGTCAAGAATGTATATTTTCTGCCATATTATGATATGGTGACTCTATTCACATATTGGGAAACTTAGCATGACTTGGAGCATCCCAAAATGTTCATCAGTTTCTGTGTTGTGTATTCTCATTCATCCCAATCCCACCTCCAGACAGCAGTTCAAGAGTTCCATAGCCTCCCTGGGAAGAATTGACTGTAGAAAACATTTCAGCCCAAACCTCTGGATGACTTCTCCCAGCAGTTTTGCGTAGATGTTAAAATGCATGTGGGACAAAACAGAGTCCTGAAGCCAAAGGCCACACAGTCTAGAACAACAGTCCCCCAACGCCACCTTCTGGCATCGATCTTCCAGGAAGGACTGGAGCCACTGTAACACCCACATGCACATGACTAATGTCCTTGAGACTTATCTCTGATTATCGTACTTAACATCTGATTTTTGGAGACAAGAAAATGTATGTATCTATGGACACTCATAGAGCTCAACAGCTTGGCAGGGGACTTGGAACCAAATGCTACAAAATTATTTCCTCCCCCTGACACACACACACACACACACACACACACACACCTCACTTCTGTTCCTCCTCCTCCTCCTCCTCCTCCTCCTACCAGTCTTGGCCCTGGTTCAGCACTTTGGTTGCAATGCTGAAAACATTTCACAATTCTTATGGGGAGACCACAGTATCAAATGAACAGCTTTTCTGAAAACTGGCAGTTTCCATCGTCTTATGGAGAGCTCCCACTTCTTTCTTTTCCAAGCTTGGCTTTAGGGTAACAAATGTGTGTAAACATTCTAAAATGAATGTTTTATGAAGCATGAGTTTTATGAGTATGAAGCAATCAGAGTGTTCTTGCGTTCTTCCTTATTTGGATGTACACCTGTTTGTGAACTTCATGCTTTGCATATGTTCGCACCTTTATATATAAAGCATGTGTATAAATATATGGTGTGGATACATTACATGCAGAAACACTATATGAGACTGCTTGCTAGTAAAACTTGATGTAAACCAAGTATGAAGTCTGTCTGTTTTTTTCTTTTCTTTGTAGCAAATGCTGAAATGAGTATTCAAGGCTAAACTGAAGTCAATGAGGCTGTGGGGCATAAAAACTTTTCTAAGGATTGCATCCTAAATTCTGTTTTCCATAAGCTTTGACAGCAGCTTCCTATCTGGGGGTTTGTAGAGAAAAGAGACCATACCTCAATTGTAAGAGCACATGTTGGCAGAACTAGTTAAAAAGGATCTCAAGTCGCAGAGCTGGGAAAGGCCTTTGCCTTTAGAGCAGGGCTTTAGAAGCAGCTTTGGATGAAGGACCAGATGACACCCCTTCCCCCAGCCCTCTGTGGGCCACCTGACATCAGTCGCTCCTTCGATTTTCCTGCCAGTGCTTGGGCCAGGGACCAGGCTTCACTCCACATGGGCTTTCCTGAAAGCCCCACACACAACAAAGCTGAGCTGGCCTAATCTTCCTCACTACTCTGATGGAGGAGGAGTGATGTGGACTAGATTGGTTGTGCCCTGCCTCCTTCCTGCAATGAGAGAAAGTGAGGCAGGCGAAGTAGAGGCAGGCCGCTTTGTATCCCCATCACCTCTCTTATCTTGGTTCCAGGATAACAGTGGGAATGGGAGGATGAAGATGGTGGGACTTGACCCATGTTAAGAAGGGCAGTCATTTTTTTCTGGAGCAGGTAATTCCTGCCACCCCGCATCTCTGCTGTTACTTCTGATTTCACCAGGAAGGGAATCCCTGCTGTTATCGCCATTCTGAGAACAGGGAGGTTGCCCTCTGAGAGGATTCCTCCAAGGATGGAGCTTAGAGCCTAAGCCCCACCCCCTGGAGGAACCCCTAGAGGCTCTGCAGGCCAGATTGGGGTTCATGGTGGCTGGATCTGATACCCAGGCCGGAGGTTCTGCAACCTGCTCAAGAGCCTAGAGAGCTGCAGCAAACCAGGATGTGAAATTGTGGTTTAAAGTGGGTTTGCCAACCATGATTAAGGCAGTTTTCCTGCATCTCCAGCCTCTCTACCTACATGAGAAACAACGGTGCTGGGGCTAGACCTAGACAGAGGGTTCCTAGCGCTACTAATCAGAGATCATTGTGCATCTTTTTCTCCTTATTGGATTTTCTGCTATAAGAGAAAAGACAGAAAATGCAATGGGAAAGTTCAGGTTGGCCATGAGTGAGAGACAATGTCATCTGGACCCCCTGTAAAAATTCTGTGACTGAGGCAGGGCAATTGCACCATCAAAGCCTCACCTGGAAGCACCCCAGGTCTTCTGCTGTTTTCTCTATGTGCCTTCTCTGAGCTTAACTTCTAGTTTCGCCATAAGTTTGAGAATGTGTGGCAATCACAGGCAATTGTTCATCTGTATCCAACTCTTTGTTGCTTATCTGTAGGACTGGTGAACAAGTCAATTAGAGAATACAGTTGGGGGTTGCTGTATGTGATCTATGGCACAACATGCCTGGTGTGTTTCATGAAAAATGTTTTTTTTATATAGGGCTTCTTTGCCTAGTACGCTGTTAGAAGGTAGACATTAGAGGCAATTACATTTCTTTGAATGTCAGGGAGCTGTAGGTTGCAGTATTATGTACATTTAAATGTACATGTATAATATATATATATTTATTTATTTATTTACTTATTTATTTATTACATTTCTATAGCCGAAGCTTTCTGGATGGTTCTCAACAATTAAAACCACAAAATACGGCATAAGATGTATTATAAAAATTATAAAGTTCAAAACTACAGTATCAAATAAAAATAGAAACTAAAATAAAACCTAGTAGCAATGCAGAGATTTAACATACAATAACAGGTTTAAAACAACAGGACTGAATGGCTAAAATACCTGGGAAAATAAAAAGGTCTTCAGCTGTCCCCAGAAGGAGTGCGATGTAGGTACCAGGCCAGCCTCTTTGGGAAGTTCATTCCACTACCAGGTTCTCCTGCAGAAAATGTAGCTACTCACCTCACTTCCTTTGGCAGAGGTTCCAGGAGAAGAACTGCTGAAGATGATCTTAGGGTTCAGGCAGGTACATATGGAAGGAGACTATATTTCAGATAACCTGGCCCCCAAGCTATTTAGAGCTTTGGATGTTAATACCAGCACTTTGAATCGATCCCAGACTACGGATGTACAGATTGTATAAAATTCGTTCCGTCTGCTTTTCACAGATTGGCAGGCCCCTTTTGTTCCGTTGTCCACCCATCGACAAAAATGTAGAAATGCCCCCCAAAATATGCATTTTCACACTTTAGCCTATGGGGGAAATGCACATTTTTGGCAATTTTTTTTATTTGTGCATATTTTTCTATGACAAAATTTGCACAAAATTCCCGAAGGTTAGAAAAATGGTCTGCAAGTCCACAGAATCTGCCCAACAAGTTAAAAGCCAGTTCGCTGCAAAGTCAACAGATCAGCTTCATAAAAATCCAAATTCATTTGGTTCTGTTGTGGATTTCGCTGACATCCCTAGTCCAGACATGGACTGGTAGCCTGTTCAGATGGAAAAGATCTGGCATAATATGATCACAATTGTCAGTCCCCTCTTGTGGACCAGTTAAAATTCCCTGACCATTTTCAGTGGCAGCCCCATGTGTAATACAAACTAGAGGATATCAGAGCATGGAGAACTGTAGCTCTGATAACCTGTCATTTGGATTACCGCAACGCTTCATATGAGGGGCTGCCTTTGAAAATATCCCTTTGTATAATGCCAAACCATGGCATTATACTCCTGCTCCCCTCCCATGCTCTACTTCAATGAATCCTGGAGGAGAAGGCTATGAATAGCTACTAGCCCTGATGGTTAAGTGCTGCCTCCAGTATTCGAGGCAGTAAGCCTGTGTGCACCAGTTGCTAGGGAACATGGGTGGGAGGGTGCTGTTGCACCCTGTCCTGTTTTGTTGGTCCCTGGTCGACAGCTTGTTGGCCACTGTGTGAACAGAGTGCTGGACTAGATGGACCCTTGGTCTGATCCAGCATGGCACTTCTTGTGTTCTTATTTCTAGAGTTCCATCAAATCATATTTTGGTATTATATCTGGTGTATGCACACCCTCCAACCAGGGTTGCAAACCATGATTTGAAGCTGGTATGCAATCTTGAATTGGAGGGCAAGTGCAAACCATAGTTTGCCAGTTCATATGTAATACCAAACAGCTATTTAGAAAACCAAACAAAAAAGTACTTTTAAACGCACATAGCCACTTATGCATGCGTAAAGGGAGTTTCTAGATCACTGAAAATAGACTTACCAATATGAGCAAGTTACCTTTGGCACTTCAGTTTTGGCCTGCAAAAAGTGTGAAAGCTACAATCAGAGATGATTTCATTCCACAGAACATAGTTGGGAACAATAGTGATGCATTCAATACTGGCAAGGATACTGAAAAATATTTGTAAGCCAAGTTGTATTTGGCCTTAAGCTGCACAGCTTTTAATTATGTTTACTGCTTATTAAATATTTTGCTTGTACAGGATGATTAGAGTTACTGTCTCTTCTTTCAAAGGAGTATTCTTCATATCCCAGCTTCACCCAAGGCCAGTATTCGCAGTATTACAGCTCTTCCTACAACTCCTCTTACATGTCTGCAAATAGCATCAGCCCTTCAGCCATCCCAACATCTGCTTACTCTCTCCAAGAGTCATCACACAACATCAACAATCAGAGCACCGAATCACTTTCTGGTAGGTGCCTGAAATAGTTAGCAATCTCTCTTTATTTGTTCCTAGCTGATATGCCCAGCATTGCTCAGGTCTGTGAATAATGTTTATGACATTTATTTGATAAATAATACATTTCTCTGCAACTTATTCATCTTTAGGTTGGTTGGTTGTTTTTAGTTTGGTTGAGTTCGTAAATTGTTTTGTTAGAATAAATGGAAAATTGTGTTAATAAGAACTGTATTTTAAATTAGAGCTTTGTGATAAACCACATTTTTTGTTTTACCTTAAATTCCTACATCTCCCATAGTGCCTTGGCTGGAGCAGAAGTCTAAACTTTAAAAACAATCAGGACACACAAAACCCTTTCTACCTGCTAAAAAAGATCCAAACCTAAAAATATGTTTTCAAAATAGACCTGGCATTGCCCAGATATCTGAATAACATTTAGTAGGGAAGTGGATCTCAGTGGACGTGAGGAACTCTTGTATACATGTGCTCTGAAGTAATTATTATGAAAAACGGAAAGCAGCCAGAACACAGAATACTTTATTGGAATAATTTACTATATAATATCTACATTTAACAAGTTTTGGTAGAGAGCCAGGATGGTGAAGGCCATTGGTGACTTGGCCCTTTTATCTGACATAAAAATACTTAAAATCCAAAATTTCATGTTTTTAGATTTTTCTGGTATATTGTACAGCCAGACCTATCAGCATGCCAGATTTCAAGTTTTTACCCGGCGTTGCTTGGGCTCTCTAAAATATATGTCTGTGAGGTAATCATCTTAAAGTAGCAGGCTGGTGCTAGGCCTGAATTAACCTTTAAACGAATTAAATTCATTTCTTTTTTTCCTCTCTCACCCTCATGACAACCCTTCAAGGTAGGCCAGTCCTAGGCCTGACAGGTAACTTTAAAACAAATTAAATTAGTTCTTCCCCCCCCCCCCCGCCTCTCTCTCACCTTCAGTGCATGGGCAGGGTTGCCTTGAAGCTGTCGCCTTAATTTTCCTTGACCCCACAGAAAACAAAAACTACAACTCCTGGCATGCCTTTTGCTGTGGTGCCCAACTTGCCCAATGGGAGTCCTGCTACTGAAGCTCATGGGACCAACCTTAGGAGTCAGAGTTGTAAAAGACATGCAGCAGCCACCAACCTGTGCTCTCCCAATGGCCACCAAAGGCCAGTAAGTCTTGCCTCTTGCCCAAGGCATGCTGGGAGTTGTAGGCATAAATCTAGGTTTTTATTAAATTCTTTAAAAATACTTAAACCCCCTAAAATTTGTGTTTTTTAGATTTTTCTGGTACATTGTACAGCCAGACCTATCACTGTGTCACCGTGTTAAGTTTCTAACTCATCTGGAAGTGGGTAAACATTTCCGGACATACATGAGGCACACATACGTTCCACTTTATAGGTAGAGATTGCATGTTCAGATCTAAGTAGGGTTTAATATCAGCAAGGCCTCAGGTATGGATCCTGGTTTTAGGGCCAGCTAAGATTTATTCCCCGAACTAGCAAAACAATAAAGAGTAACTCATTTCTCTTGTTTCATTTCTAAATAAACTTGTTCAATTACTAAATAAACAAAGCCACATTCTAGTGGTTAGTGTTGAATCATCCCTGCGGAGGCCTGGGCACAAATTCTCACTCAGCCATGAAGCTCAGTGGGTGACCTTGGGCCAGCCATCACCTCTAAGTCTTTTCTACCTACCAGGGTTGTTGTGAAGATAAAAATGGAGAGGAGGACTCTATATGCTACATTATTATTATTAATTACATTTATATACCACCCCATAGCCGAAGCCGAAGCTCTCTGGGCGGTTTACAAAAATTTAAAAGCATAAAAACAGACAATATATAAAAATAATATACATTTAAAACAACTGTGAAGTCTCAGCCAGGCCTAAATATAGTTCTGGGGTCAATTAAAAACCCAGCATATGCCATTAAATGTCTGGGAGAAGAGGAAAGTCTTGACCTGGCACCAAAAAGATAACAAAGTTGGCGCTAGGCAAGCCTCGTCGGGGAAATCATTCCATAATTTGGGGGCCACCACTGAGAAAGCCCTCTCCCTTGTTGCCATCCTCTGAGCTTCCCTCGGAGTAGGCACCCAGAGGAGAGCCTTAGATGTTGAGCTCCCTGGAGGAAAATGCAATTAATAATAAAATAAATAATACCTCTAAGATTAGTAAGGACGAATTCCAGATCAGACAGGGGAAACTTCTAAGTCAGCTTGAGTTGTAAGGCTTTATAGGTTAAAACCAGCACCTTGATTCGGGCTTGGAAACAAACAGGCAGCCAATGCAAGTGGGCCAGAGTAGGTCTTATATGCTCAAACCTTCTGGTCCCAGTTATCAATCTGGCCGCTGCATTTTGCACAAGGTGCAGCTTCCAAACCGTCTTCAAAGGCAGCCCCACATAGAGTGCTTTGCAGTAATCTAACTTGGAGATTACCAGAGCATGGACAACTGAAGCCAGGTTATCCCTGTTCAGATAGGGGCGTAGCTGGGCCACCAACCAAAGTTGGTAGAAGGCACTCCGTGCCATCAAGGCCACCTGAGCCTCAAATGACAGAGATGGTTCTAGGAGAACCCCCAAGCTATGAACCTGCTCCTTCAAGGGGAGTGCAACCCCATCCAGAACAGGTTGATGACCCTCTATCCGGTCAGCAGAACCACCCACTAACACCATTTCAGTTTATTAACCCTCATCCAGTCCATTGTCGCAGCCAGGCACCAGTTCAGACATCCACAGCCTCACCTGATGAAGATGAAAAGGAGAAATAGGGCTATGTGTCATCAGCGTACTGATGACAACGCACACTAAACTCCGGATGACTGCACTCAACGGTTTCATGTAGATGTTGAACAGCATGGGGGACAAGACTGACCCCTGCGGAACCCCATACTGAGGAATCCACGGGGCCGAGCAACCACCTTCTGGAGCCGACCTGCCAAGTAGGAGTGGAACCACTGCAATGCAGTGCCTCCCACTCCCAACTCAGACAGTCGTTCCAGAAGGACACCATGGTCGATGGTATCAAAAGCCGCTGAGAGGTCAAGGAGAATCAACAGAGTCACACTCCCTTTGTTGATTCTCCTTGATGCATATGGATCTCATCAGCATTAACTTTGCTCACAATAATCCCCACTTAAGGACCCAAGGCAGTTAACATATCTTTTACCCTTTCAAAGATTTTGAAACTGTTCAGTTTCTGGCCTATGTTACACTGTTCAACTGAAATGTGCTTAGAAGCCTAAGTTCTAAGCACATTGCTATGGAAATATGCTCTATTGATTTTCAATTGAATGTATTTCCAAGTCAATGTGCTTAAGACATTTTCTCAGGGCTATGTTACAGGCTGTTAAAATTGAGAATGATTTTTAATTAAAATTGCCAAAATAAACATGTCATTCAACTTATAAAACATCTCAGTTTTCATTGGTTATGGGCAGAAACTTTCTTTTCCTGGGCCAAAAAGTAAAAGGGGTATGACAGAATGTTGCAAGATTTAGATAAACTTTGCCCAGAAGATGCGTTTAAATGTGGGTTTTTATGTTTAATATTCAGACTTTTTTAAAAAATAAAAGGATTAATTTTGTAGAATCTTTCAGGTTTCTTTTTTAAAAACAATTTTATGAGAATTGCACTACCACAAAAGGACAATATTTCCACCAATACGAGTTTATAAGTGGTTTTGTAGTATACCCTTGCTTGTGACTGAAGCTGGTGTTTTATACCGAAACGTTTCAAATTTTAAAATCTGTTTATATGTATATATGTTTTAAAATGCTGAAGCTAGAAAAAAAATTAAAAATTTTATTAGAATTTTAAACATTTTAAATCTATAAAATTTATAAACGAGATGCTCTACTAGAGATCATTTGTTTTATTTGGAGCACGTAGTATCCTAGGAAATTAATGAGGTTATTGATTGTTCCATCCTCTTCTGATGACTCGATTCAGGAGTTTTGGAATTGGCCTCCATCCATGCCTACCTGCAGGTAATAATCAATAGCCCTAGATGGGGGATGCTCATCTGCAACAACATACATCCAGCTATTTCAGTATGGCATGGCTGGGCATTGTGATGCAGGTCGATTGAGAACAGCCTTCCACCTACCCACGGATTCCCTTTTTGGGTGGAGGCATTTGAACTTTCGTATGGCCCCGTTCAGAAGACACCTTAAACCATGGCTTTAACCACGGTGACTAAGGCAGAAAGCCTTATTCACTGTGGTTAAAGCCATGGTTTAAGATGTCTTCTGAACACGGCCCAGCTTTCTGTCTTAACCACCGTGGTTAAAGTCGTGGTTTAAAGTGTGGAGTCCTCTTCAAGAGACTCCATTTTATTTATTTCCTACCCTACCCTATTTCCACTCCCCAACAAAAACAGTTAGTCAGCATTCTGTGCCCAATGAGTATGTTCCCAATCTTCATTAGACTGTTTTGGGGATTTTCCACTTCAGTGATTTTTTTAAAAATAGTAATAATTGGTATTTCTGCAAAACCTTGGGATCCTGCTGATATCCCTTTTTTGTATGTGGGGATGGTGCTGTTTTTGGTTACATCAAGACTGGCACACAGAGAATGGAGGCTGCTATTAGTATGTAACTGATCTTTAGGAGAGGTGTTTCAACCTTTCAGAATGGGAGAAAAAACTGCAAAAGCTGGGAAACCTCCAAATGACTGGTGATTGAGGGAAAGAGGGTGGGGTCATCAAGGGAAACCTGGGAGTTGGATTGGGACTCCAGGCAGGTGGGATTTAGGTCCACCTTTTATTTCTTAACTTTTAAAAAATTATTTAATTGGGAGGCTGGCATGCTGCAAAGTGAAGTTCTGCCCCCCAGAACCATCAGTGTTTGACATCAAAAGTTTTGTAGATAATGCCCCACTTCTGCCTTGTACTTAGGCTTTGGGGCAAGTTACTTTTCTTTTAGTCTCACCATTTTGCCTTCTGAGAAATGAGTGCCTACCATGGCAGCCATTTTATAAATGGAAAAACACCCTGCCATGGCAGGCATTTTATAAGAGCACTTGTTACATTCTATCAAATTTCCAAATGTGTTCTCTGACCCAAATGGTTTGGAGACCCTGGATCTACTGTAAGTATAACTAAGTCTCGATCCAACCCTGTTTCTGAACTTGCCTGTTGGCTAGCTACAGTTTCATTACTGATAGCAGTTATTCTTGATTTCCACCCATTCCTCTTTCAATTTTGGCATCTCATTTGGGTGGAATCCCACTTTGGAGACCTAGAGCATCATCAGACAGGTGTTTTATCGCATGCTCGCTACTGCCCACTTACAGATGTTCACGCATACGTCCACCTCCCACATGCCTCACGCTCCTTCTTGCCTGTTTTCCGTCACAAAATGGACAATCCAACTTTTTTTTAAAAAATGGAGTGTGCCGCTGTTTACTGCTGTGTGCAGGAAAAGCAGTGCGATAAAAATGGCCCCTGAATGGGCCATGTGGTCTTTGTTTACTTCCTTTTTCTTCTCCCAGTGGAAGGAGGAAGTATCGTGGGACAGGAGCGGGGTCAGAGAAGCAACGGTAGGGAACTGCAATTTTCTACCTGCCTGATGACGCTCCTACTGAGGTTGTGCAGGCCTACATTTTGAACTCTTACAACCCAATCCAGCAAAGGATCATGCACAAGGCAGATGAACCATAATTTAGAATGTTGGTTTTCAGTAGGGTTCTTTTTATACCCACAGGTGAATATACAACTCCTGCAAAAGACACAGAATCAGACAGGCAGCACAGAGGGACTGACGGAAAGCTACGAGGACGATCAAAAAGAAGTAATGATCCCTCGCCGACAGCTGACACCGAAATTGAGGTAAAAGCGCTAGAGGGTTTCCTCACTCCCCCTGCCCCTTTCTTTGTGTTTGAACAAATCCAGGGCAACATGACTATAGGACATCTCTGTTAAAAAGAAATAATATAATTACCAGATCACTTGTTGTCTCTCCCATTCATAGATAACACCCTTCTGGACCCTTTTTGTTCTTTTGAGTTATGATTAGAATATATTTCAAAACAGGTATGATTATTATATATCGATCTGGTGGGAAAATTAGGCAGGCATGTTTTTTTCTTCTCCTTTGGGTTTTTTAAATTTTGTTTTACCTTTATGCTGGTTTGTTGAATCTGTCCCATTTCCTTTATATGATGTGTCCTTGGGAGCTAGTAACTAGGACCATCTCAAGGCTTGAGGAGCCTTCTTATGGCAACAGCCATGAGCAGCCATTTTAATTCCCCACAGTGCCCTGGAGTGATGCTTCATCAAGGGCATTGTGGGAAATTAAAATGGCTGCTTGCTCTTGTCACCAGCAAGTTAACCTGTATTCAGGAGCACAGAGCAGGCATCAGTGGGTAACACCCAGGTAACACCCTGAGGTTGCTAGATACTCACGCTGGGCCTGGCAGCAACTACTTCTTCATGACCTCTTATGCATATTGTGAGGCTGGCATAGTCCTACAGCAATCAAAATTAGTCCAACAAAAAGTTTCACTTGGATTTCCATGTAAGTAATTAAGCTATGGAAACAGAGACTCACATTTTTTTCTTCCTGGGGAACCCTGGGAATTATGGTTTTATGAGGGGGAAGCTAGAGACTTCTAGAAGGGAAATCTCAGCAATACACCCCCCCCCAATATATATATATATATATATATATATATAGTATCCTTTGAAGGAAGCCATGACCAGTAAGCAAGGTAATGGGCATATGGGATAAAACTATTTAATATGAGTTGTTGTTTTTTTACCTATTTTGTTAAAAAAAAAAAGAAAAAGATAAGGGGGAAGGGTGTGTATCTAATCTACATGTGAAGGGATCTTATTCCTTACCTTATTTATTTATATGGCACTTTCCAAGAACAGGTTTCATAGTTTCTTGCTCCAAGGGCCTTACATTCTAAAAGCAAACGCAAGAGGCTTGCCTGGCGCCAACATTGCTATCTTTTCGGTGCCAGGTTAAAACTGCCCTCTTCTCTTGGGCATTTGGTCGTATAGAATGAACTTAAATTCTCGGATCTTCTTGGCTTAAAGTTTAACAATTTGTTTTAGATGTATGTTGACGGTGGGTTTATGTAAATGCATTTCTTTTTATGTGTTGTATAATGCATTTTGATTTTTTTTTAACTTTTGTAAACCCACCCAGAGAGCTTCAACTCTCTGTATAAAAATATAATAAATGAAATAAAAGAGATAGAGGAAGAAGAGAGGAAGGGGAGGGAAATGAAGGTAGGAAAGAACATATAAAAAATGCAGTTACGGATACTTTGGCTTAATTGCAGTTTGGGATTTGGAGTAGGGGTGTTCTGACAGCTTCACAGAAAAAGGTGTTTTGAGGAGGACTTTGACGTAAGTAATGGATGAGGTCTCACGGAGCCATTCTGGTAAACCAGTTTCCCCCAGTGTGGGGCCCTCCACATCAACTACCAGCATTTGTGACCATTGGCCAAACTGCCAGGGGCTGATGGGAGTTGAAGTCCAGAACATCTGGAGGGAACCAGGCTGGGTAAGGCTGCAGTTCCAAGCATAAAGGGTGCAACAGTGAAAGAGCAGAGACATTTCAGGGAGCAGGAGACCTTCAGGCAGCTGACACAGTGGAGCTTGATAAACGCAACTCATAGGTAAGGGTGTGTATAAATGTAGTTATGTCATCCCAAGCTAATATATTCCTGAAAATAATTGGTGTGATTTTGTCTGTTTTTTCCCATCCCTCTGTCTTTCATCACAGCGTGTGTTTGTGTGGGACTTGGACGAGACGATAATTATTTTTCACTCCTTACTCACGGGAACGTTTGCATCCAGATATGGGAAGGTACTGTTGAATTCATCTTTTTTTTTCTCCTCCAACATGGCTGTTTGTCCACCCAGAGACACATTGAGAATTGTAAGGACAACGAATATGGCAGCTTTTCTAACAGATGTTGCTCTTTTTTCCCCCAGAATATATTTAATATAAGTAAGTCCAGTGGTATTTCCCTCAAACATGTGAAAATTTAATTAACATCCTGTCACATTGCCAATAAACAAAGTTCTTCAAAAGGGTGTATTGTTTTGGTTCTCCTAGATAGAATAGTGAGCTGTTTTTCTAGTCAATATCTTTTTCTATTAAAAAGAAACAATAAATAATTTATTCAGCAGACATGATGCAGGAACTCCTGATTGGTTGAGGTACCCAATTTTTTGGCTAGGCTTTTGGGGGTGGGGGGTAGACAGTTTTTTTTCAAACCTGTCTGTGAGAGAGGGCATAGTAAGCAGCCTCAAAGGATGCATTTGTTGCTGAACTGTACCAGTTCAGACTGCGTATGGGTTTTGAATACTTCCTCGTGTTAACAGCAACAGCAACAAAACTCTCGGTAAATTCAAAATTAACATCTCATGGAGAATAGGAGGCTAAAATCCTTCTGCCTGGCATGCTGGTTCTATATGTGCAAGGACTTGCTTTTTATATTCAATCCCCTATCTGTTCTCTGACATGGTATAGTCCTGCAACAGATAAGTTATTTGAATCTGCTGATCCTACCAAAGAGCAGCTTCATTTTTTTCAACATATTATCCCATATGACATTTAGTCAGAGGGTTTGTATGCAAGTAAAAAGCTGCACAAATTTAAAATTTTGCTCGTTTCCAAACTCCAGTGCAGTATTTAGTAACCACAGAAGAACTCTAAAATAGTAGATCTTCATTTATTCATGCAACAGTTTCTTTTCTTCTGTTTTTTTTTACTGATATTGACAAATAAGTTCAAAATGTATTTGCCTTAGAGCATGCTTAATCACTTTAATGTGGAATGGAAGAGGCTGTATTTGCTATTTATTTCAATGAGATGACCAACTTGGCAGCTATTTGAACAGCCTTGAACACTGTTGCTATGGCTGCAGAAATATGATTTGACATCATTTTATGATTCTACCAGCTGGGCATGTTTTATGATGTTTATAACAAGCCAGACATGTAATTAGCAAGGTAGATTTATTATCCGCCTTTAGATGTGCGCACATGTTAAAGGATCTAAAAAGTTGTTTATGATGCAAAAACCTGTTTATGATGCTGAAGTGTTTGGAAGGTTTGTAGCATCTCCCTGTGAAAAGAAAGCACATGTGACTGAAGGCAACATTTTGTTCAGAATTCTGGTTGCTTCCATGCTAGCACTCCTGAGGCTTTGCTTTTTTCATGATCAGCTGGAAGCAGAATTAAAAGGACACATTGCTTACCTGTAACTTTAGTTCTTCGAGTGGTCATCTATGAACTCACACATATGGGTTATGTGCCTATGTAGAGCAGTCATTCGGAACATTTAGAGCTGAACAGAGTTTTAGGTGGGATTCCTCCCATCCCCTCTGCTCACACTCCTGGCATGGCTCCCACCTGCCTCTTAGGCTGCCTCTACAAGAAGCATTTAAAGCTCTTTCAAGGCGCATTAAAAAATTTACCTCTACAAGAACGGAGCACAAATCGGGCGTAGAGGCGCGCTATCCCTCCGATTATGCGCATTATCGAATGCGCGTTAAACAGCGAGTTTTATTTTGTTCCGGCCGTTAAAGTGCATTTTGACTATGTGAACAAGCGCTTATGCGCATTAACTACTTGTAAAGCGCATTTTGGTCATCCGTTAATGCGCTTCGCCGCCTCTCGCCGCCTCTCGTGCAGAGGTATTAGGCGTAAATGCGCTTCAGCGATTATGCGCATAATCGCCTAACCAGGCGCAAAAGCGAATCTTTGTAGAGGGGGACCTTAGTTAGGAGGGTGAGTTCACAGATGACCATATGAAGAATACAGTTACAGGTAAGCAACCTGTCCTTCTTCATGGTGGGTGACTGAATAGCAAGAGACTTACCAGAGGAGGGAGATGTCCAAAACTGCCAACGCAATCACTCTGCCAAAGACTGCATCCATAGACCCTGATATCCCGGCAGAACTGATAGCACTTGGGTAACCAGTGTAGCTGATGCCAGGGGCTGGATTGGGCAGACGTGGGTCTCACTGACCAAATATCTCTGGTAGTTTCTAGGAGTTTGGGGAGGAAAACGTCCTGAAAGAAATTGTCAGAAGAGGCAGGAGTAATGCAAGAGGTAGCCTGGTCAGCTTAGGTACAGTGGCTGTTTGGGATGCCTGAGCGTCAGGTGGTTTCAATGTGGGTTGGCAGTGCATATGGAAGAGGTAACTCAGATTGGTCACTGTAACAACAGTGGGAATGTCGATATCTGGGATAATAATGTTGAATGCTCCTGTTTTTATGTTCATGGCACTATTGGAAAGAGGAGCAACAGAAGAGAACGTCCTCTGGGTAACGGTTGTCAGCCTAGTTTTGGCTGACTGTAGCAAATTCTTCCCAGAGGACCTGAGTGTGCGGGGCAGATGTGGGTACCATTGGTTCATTGTCAGATGTGATCCTGTGTGTAGTTTTCTTGATGTTATTCTATAGTCCTGGTGATTGAGAATTAGCAAGGCATTTATTTTGAGACTTAATCTTCTCGGTCTCAGCCGTCTGCACCAAAGGCTCTGGTCTCGTCAAAGGCATCTCCTGCCCATTGCACCCATAGCCTGCTTGTGGGTTCCTGGTGGTCAGCTGGTTGGCCACTGTGTGAACAGAGTGCTGGACTAGATGGACCCTTGGTCTGATCCAGAATGGCTCTTATGATTAGCAGAATATTTAGTTTGGCCCTCTGTGTAATATAATATACATAATACTTTCCCTTACCCTTGTGTAAGCATGCACCACCCTGATTTGGATTGGGACCATGGAACACTAGGAGAGAGGGTTAAACCTCCCCCCCCCCCATTTTTTCCTGAAATTACACACACCTGGGGGAAGGGGAGTGGGAAAGTCTCTATTTACTCCAAAGCAGATCCTGGATCCAACCTCATTGTTTAGATTGTCTTTAAAAGGTGAATCAACATCAGACACCAATTCTGTACAAAACAGTTAGTGTAAAAGGAACTTTTGCCTGATTAAATTAACACAGCAATTCTAGTCTTACAATTTCTTTCTTCTTATGGACTGGTCTACTGATTATAGTTGCTGATCTGGAAATTAAAGCAATTTAGAAACATATATTCTGTGTCTCCCAATAGCCCCCAGTGGGAGCTTGAGATCTTAGGATCTATCCAGATATCTACCTTCTCATGAGTGGAAGGCACACACATCAGAAAGAAGCATTAGCATGCACCCTTGTTTACTGAAATGGTGTGTTACTGGGAGCATGTTTCTCAGAATATCACTTGGCAACAGCAGATGCTATTTGAACCAGCTCCCACATGGAGTTACTGGTCAGTAGTCCACTTCTGGGTTGGTTGCAAGAAAAGTGCATGGCTCATTAAGAAAAGGACAAACTGTTCTTCACACCAAGTTGAATAGTCATTGTGCAGAACATCAGAGGCTTGAACCTCTCGCTTGAAATGGAGCCATCTTTAGTTGCCAGATCTGCATCCCTTGCCAATATGCCAAGTCAGGAGAGCTGTTCCAAGCAAAGGTACACGGGAAGCTCCCTTTTAGCTGTCCAGGCTGTTTGTCCATACAGTTTGACAGAATTCCGTGTAAGTAAACCTTAATGAGCCATGCCTCTTTCCCATACATGGGAACAGGGATATTCATGCACTAAGACCCTTCCTTCTCATGCATGAATTTATCTCCCCCCCCCCCCCCAACTCCTTGCTATTGTTCTTCTAGTGATGCTAGCCCCAACTAGTGTTTAGGACTGTGGACACAGATGTTAATTATTAAGAATGCTAACCAAGGTTCACTCAAGTTGGCTTAAGCGTGCTTCCTTTTCAGGGAGTCTCCAGGCATCTTACAGGGACAGACTGGCTGAGTTTTGGCAGTAGAACTGTGTCGTGAACTACAACTTCATGTTTGAGCTGTCTCTTCTGAAAAGCTGCCTATTAGTGGCTGCAGGAGCATTCACTCTGTGATGTTTGGTTTTAAGATGGTTCACTTCCTAAGGTTGTGGGGTGGGCTAGGAGAACTTCCCTGATAGTGGAAGCACCACTTCCTAAGCCCTGACAGCTTACAGGCAGGTACTTGTTTTTTCCCTCATCTATTATTTTTTTTAAATCTCCATTGGTATTACAGAAAGGAGGAAAATAATTTTACCACTTCTAGACCAGTGTAGTTTGGGGCCCAAACCATGGGCATTGCAGGGGAATAGGGGGCTTTTGATCCCCCAAAACAGCCCATCTTAAGCCTTACCACTGCCCATTACTTTTACAGCCACAAAGCATTCTGCAGGTGTACCAGGGGAAGAGTTTTGTCGTGCCAGTGCTTCAGCATTTCCGCCACATCTAGTTACCCATCAACCAACCTTTGGCAGGGGGCTGGGATTGCTCTGCCTTTCCCCCATGATGTTTGATGCTATAGTTAGTCATCAAGCAATAACTTGCATTTGCGAACTATCCATAAGCCACATGTGTAAACAGCACTTTAACGTCCAGGTTGAAGAAACAGGGAGTTGTGTTTATATTTCTGTACTAAAATATGTTGTGCATGTTCTGAAAGTGAATACATGTGGGCATATGGACAGTTTACAGGGCAGGGAGATCCAAAGGGCTAGGAAAAATTCCCCCTCTTAGACTCAGTAGGTAAACTTCCTTGGAGCAGAGCTTCTTCTACTGACTTTGAAGGACAAGTATGTGATTTCTCATTATTCCCATGCACAGCTCAAATAGAAAAGAATATCTCTTCAGACAAGTTCTGATGATGTAATACTATGGTGTATTCGAAAATGTCTATACAAAGATAAGTGAGTCAATACAATAAGAAACTAAGATTCCACAGGGGATGGTTAAATATATATCTTGGGGTACTGTCGGAAGAAATAATTACCTTGAATGAATGACGTTGAAAGGCCATTATGTGGCAGGGTTTTCCTGTACAAATGATTGCATGAGCTCACCTTTCCTTGGCCAATTGTGGCAAAGTTGGAATAATACTAGTTCTGTAAGCTCTTATCCTCTTTGTAGTCAGTAGGTTTCCCATGCAAATCTTGCAACATAATCCATCATTAATTACACATGACAGGCATTAATTCCACAGTCGCAAAGCCTGTATAGATTAGAACCAAATCTCTGGATGGTTGAGGTCAACAGAGGCCTTGTGAGCACCAGATGTACTTGAACATCAGTGTTCCAGGGTTTTCCCCCCCCCTTTTGTTTTCTTTTTTCCCTTTATGGCTTTCAGGTGTTAACAGGTGAGCTAAAAACATGAAAATACATGATGTTGATACCCTTTAGTGCTAAGAAGGTGGAGGAATGGCAGCAAAGAGAAGACACAATAGGGGCAAAGTTGTGATTCATTTGGAAGAGACAATCAAACTACCACCTTTTTAAACAATAGCTTCTTATACCTAAAGAGGTCTTCAATTGTTTGCATGCACATTCTTACCCCAAGTTCTTCTTTAGGGCTATTTTGCGTGACTGTTCTGGACTTTGTAGCTCAACTCACATATTTCAGTTATTTTGTAGGGTGCGGACATCCAGAAACTCAACATATGTCAAAGTTGTGCTGAGAACACCAAAAACACCCAACAACAACAACAGGAGAATAATTAAAAATATAGAAATCACAAGAATTCAAGGACTGCATTCACTGGCAAACTAGTTTAAGTCAGGGATGCGCAGCTTTAGGCCTTCTTGATGTTTTCGCCTACAACTTCCATCATTTCTCACCATTGACTATGCTGGCAAAGAATGATGGGAGTTGTAGGCCAAAGCACCTGGAGGGCCACTGGGTTCGCACAACCACCACATGTGCTGGTCATGTGCTGGGGGATTTGCATAATTATGCCATTCCATACGAACCTGATAAATGTGGCTTGTCATGGTTAAGAAGCCACCTAGAAACCATGGGCTGTTGTAGGATTCTAGGGTGCCTTGTTAACCATGGCAGCAAACCACCCTCATGAGGTTCAAGCAACACAGCAAGACTCACCAGCGAGGGTAATTATGCAATTCCCCTGGCACATGATGGGCACATATAGCAGGAGAAATAAGCCCCCATGGCTTTTCCCTCCTACATGATTATGCAAACAAGCCAGTAAGTGATCCCCTCCAAAACTGTAGTACCTTGGCGGAACCTAAGAGCAGAGCCCTCTATTTAGGGGCTAAAACCTACAGTGAGAGTATGGATTCAGCTTGGGGCAGATCCCAGTGGTCTGTGGAGGAGACTCGTCAACTTAACAGCCTTTTAGAATTTAAGAAAGCTATAAAGACTGTTCTCTTCCGGCAGGCATATCCAGTGTAATTTTTAGAATGTTTTTAGGATGTTTTAGGATGTTTTAATGCAGTTTTAATAATATTTGTCATGTTTTTAATTAGTTTTATGTATTTTATCATGTTGTTGTTCCCCGCCTCGATTCAGACGGAGAGGCGGGTAAGAAATAAATCGTTATTATTATTATTGTTATTATTATTATTAAAAAATATGGGGGAATGCTTTTTTCATTACTGCCCCAATGCAAAATTAATTCAGCCAGGACATGTATTTGCTTGTTTTGCCTGGATGGTTATCAGTCCATCAAAATATATAAAGTATGCCATCAGTATTCAAATGGTGTACTAGCACCATACAAATATGCAATTAAAAATTAAGAAATGGGTCCCCAGAGTGAGGGTCCCAGGTCTGAAAAGGTTGACAACTACGATATATGTATTAAACATAAGACACCAGTCACAAAAGCTGTAAAGTATAAAAGAGTGAAGTGGAATACCATTACAGGGATAATACAATCCTTGGAAAGAAAGACATGTTGGTCTACTGATATTCAAAACAAACTATGCAAGAAGTACATAAGTACCTTGCAAATGCACCTTTGAAGACTACCAAGTTTATTGTGGCATAAGCTTTTATGGGCTAAAGCCCAGGTCATCATGTACCTGGATCTGGCGCATAACAGCTGGCACCACAATAAACTTCTTAGTCTTTAAATTGCCACTCAAGGCTTTTCATTGTTTATGTTGCAAACAAACTAACACAGCTAGCTGTATAGGACATGGAAAGGAAGCTTTGCAAAATTGTATGAAACCAACTCAAAGTGATTGTTCCAAATATAGTGACTCTAATTACTCAGTGGCAGGGCTATCCAATCATCCATTTCAAACATGGGGCTTCACCACATCAATACTGTGTGTCAAAGTGTGTTTTGCATTCAATTTGTAAAGCATATTTTAAAAGTAATACCCAAACTATCGTTTGCATATGGGGCTTTTGAAAGACTGACCAGTATGTGGATTATACGGACTCGGGCACCCCACTTCTCCCTGCACAAAGTTAGATGGGAAATAAAAAATTGTTGACAATGGTGAATGTGCCAAAAGGTTGTCTTTCAGGTTGACAGGAACCAGAATGACCTCCTAGGAAGAAAGGAAGGAATGTGAAAATAGGAATAATCTGTTGAAATCCATGTCAGTCATAAGCTGGGTTTTTCACAAAGATCTTAATTATCATGTTAATGTGATTCCTGGTGCCAAAATTAGATTTTAAAAATAAAAACAAAAATAGAGCTTTAATAATGAATGGTAGGTTTTGTTTTTTAAATAGCACATTCAGAGTCATCAGACGAGCGTGTTATCGCATGCATTCTACTGACCACTTACAGATGTTCACACATCCCTTAGATGATGACATCCACCTCCCGCACGCCTCCCACTCCTTCTGCTCGTATTTCCGTCGAAAAATACAGTAGACCACTTGTAATCCATCTTTTTTTTAAAAAAAAAGAAGAAGAAGAAAAAGAATATGCCGCCATTTCCTGCTGTGTGCAGGAAAAGCAGCGCAATAAAAACGGCTCCTGAATGGGCCATGTGGCCATTGCTGCTTCCTCTTTCTCCCCCCGTCTAAAGATATTGTCGCTATTGTGGGACAGCAGCAGGAGGCCATAGCGACGGTAGGGAAACGCGAAAATCTACCCGTCTGATGACGCTCATTATCTCGTGCTTAAAAGAAACTGTTGTCTTCTTTCAAATCATCGAAAAGGCACCTGGATTTGTAAACTGGCTTGGTCTTTAAATAAGAGAGGAGAAGTGGGAAGGTGGGACTGACTGTTTGTTTACTGAACCTGGCTTATTTGCACATATTGGATATAATATGTAAATAGTACATGCCAGTATAATCCAATAGATGTTGGTCTGATACTCAGCAAAACTATTGGAGTAAGAATGACAGCTTATCAAACGTTGGACTTTATCTGTATACATGCCATATACACATTACATCCAATACATATATGCAAGGAGCAAGCTGGGCAGGTACAATCCCATTGGCCCTGTAAAGCAGGGATGAATGCGGTTTAGTTCGTAAATAAGCACTCTTTTAAATACCCTTCCAAATTCAGGTCTTCTTCTAATATCCCAAAACCTCAAAATAGGACAGAGTACAATTTATCATCTGATTGTATGTTAACCTTTTTTGAAAAAAAAATCCACCATAATGGACTTTTATTATATGCTTATAATGGTCCTAGTAATTTCCCTTGAAATTGGTGTCTTATTTGAAATGCTACCGAAATGTCATCAGCTCTGCTGCTGATTCATGCTTCAAATGGCTAAGTCTGCCCTTTTATTCTCTGCATTATGAAGTAAAGACTGGCACAAAGCTAATTGTAGAGTTCAGATCTACTTGCTTGGTTTGTAAAGGTTCACATTGTTAGGGTTCAAATCAAATATACGCTTCCCCCTTGAGCTCTATTAGCTAATTCAGAGTGGCTTGCATTCTTTCTTTGTTTGAGAATTGGCTTAATATGTATGTGCCGCCACCACTGCTGTTCAGACATCTAAGAGCCCTCCATTCCTTTGACAAACATAAGCCAAAGTGCTTAAGGACATCTGTTTATTTTATTTCTTTAATGAGAAAACCTTCCATCTTCTTCCTGGTTCAGCTGTGTTTATTTACATTTTGTTACTCATATGTGCTAGGCACCTTGGGATATTAAAAAACCTGCCATGGCCTACTAGCAGGCATCCCTCTTTAAAAAGAAATAAAGGAGGGGGAAAGGCAAAATAAGCCCTTCCTAAGGAAAACACCGTCCTTTGGAATTCTATAAAATAAGATTTTCAAAACAAATACACTCTAATTCACTCAGTAGATGGTGGATTAACTCAAGATGAATACAATTTGGGAAGGATTTTCTGAGGAAGTAGGAAATATTTTGTTTAACTTACTGGAGGCTAAAACTTGTATTCGGTGCCCTTTTAGGTTAAATAATAAAAGCATTCAGTCATTGTAGGCCATTTTAAGACTATTTTAGACATGCCACTATATCGTTTACTAATAAAGCTCTGCAAGACGACTAGTGTGGTGTGTGTGCATCTGTTTGGATTTTTTTTTAAAAAAAAAGGGGGGTGGGGGAAACCAGGGGTATGTCGGAGTGTATTTTGCCTCTCATGGCTTGACATGACTGTAGGAAATGCAAAATATTGCTGTTATAGTATTGTTTTTATGCATATTTTGTCCATGTATATTCTGTCTGTTGTGTGTTTTTTATGTTTTTAAATTTTGCATATTGCTTTTAACGTTTGAATCTTTGTAAACCACCCAGAAAGCTTTGACAATGGGGCGGTATAGAGATGTAATAAATAAATACATAACTAGAATAGAATAGAATAGCTGTAACATTTGCACTATCCATTATTAAAGGGCTAACTGAAATTTTTTTAAATGCTCTGCTGCACATCTCCCCATCACATTTTTGCCTACCAGGTTTTTGCTTTTCCTCTCTTCTTCCTTGCCCCTTGTCCATTCCCCACCTCAGCAGTCTCTTCTATCATTTTGTTGCCCTCTGTCATGAACTGTATCCCTTCTGTCTCCTGCTCTTGCTGCTTCCTTCTCTGGGCAGAAAGGGAGTTATACAAAAGCACCTCGCATGTCACACGTGTGAATCTGTGGAGGAGTAGGATGCTTGAGGAGAGAGGAGTCTCTCTTGTTTTTTCCCCGTCTCTGGAGCCTTATGCAAAGTGAGAGGATGAGGACAGAAAGGACAAAGCCTAAGGCCTCATTTACACCAAGCAGGATATTGCACTATGAAAGTGGTATGAAAGCGGTATATAAAAGGCAGGAGCCACACTAGTGCTTTATAGCGGTATTAAAGTGCACTGACATCTGTTGGGGCCCATTGACACATACCATTTACCGCTTTCATACGCTATGTCCTGCTTGGTGTGGCTCCTGCCTTTTATATACCGCTTTCATAGCGCTTCCATAGTGCAATATCCTGCTTGGTGTAGATGAGGCCCTAGTCAGTTTGTGCAGAATTCAGGAAAGAGAGGAAACAGTGCAGCCTCTTCTCTCTGTGGGCACTCCATACAAAATGTGAGGCTCCCTTGTGTGGGGCATTTTGTTCAACACTCTGGCTAGAGGAGAAAGAGGCACGAGAGGTTGGTTGGAGCAGAAAGGAACAAACTGTCCTTTTCACCTGAAGCCTCAAAAAAGCCTTAGCCCCTCTCTGTTTGTAACTCCTTTGCTTTTAGGGCGTTCTGTTGTATAGGCGTCCACTTACACTTTTGTAATGTACCTAAACATATTTACATCAATAAGTAATCCTGCTCCTTCTGTACATGAAAATTAGTAGAATTCCATTCTGCTGCATGCAGGAATCCTACATCAATGCTGATCAACTTATCTTTTCATGTTAAAAGTTGATCTAGTAAAGAACATCGTTGTACTGTAACCCACATGTGTTTACATTTGAGCCTCCAAGTAACCATTAATGTATTAAGAGTTTTTATTATGAAAAGCAGTGGCAAATAATTGTAAAGAATAGCTGCATGAGGAAGACCAAGGACAGATCTACACCAAGCAGGATATAGTGGTATGAAAGCGGAATATAAAAGGCAAGAGCCATACCAAGCAGGATATAGCAGTATATGGCATGTGTCAATGGGCCCCAACAGTTGTCAGTACACTTCAATACACTTCAATGCGCTATAAAGCAGTAGTGTGGCTCCTGCCTTTTATATACTGCTTTCATACCACTATATCCTGCTTGGTGTAGATCTGGCCCAAGTTTTTTATTGACATAAATGACTTCCTTAAGTGATACGTTTAAATAATAAATAAGGAACCATGAAGCAATTTGTGTTGGAGGAAAGATGTTCTAGAGTTCAGGCAAACTGGCTTAAGTGCGGAGTGGTGTTACATTTTTTTAAAAATAATGTCATCAAGACATGAAACTCAATAATCAAAGAATAGATTATAACTTGTCTCCGTTCAGGCATGTGGCTCAGCCTTCTCTCTCTCCCTCTCTTTATTATAACCTATGCTTCTTTTTTTCTAGTTAATACAAGCAAACAAACTGGTCCTATTTCCAAGCTTTTCCAAGTAATTAAACAAAATTAAAACCATTAAACTCTTTCTTTAGTGACAACTTCATTATTAACAGCTAACCGCAAAGATGAGATTTAACTTGGAAGGCCCTCAATTGCATGCTAATCTGCCTTTCACCTCTGGCTGACACCTCCAGAAGATAACCCCCCCTCCTCCCTGCAGAATAGAAGTCTGACAAATACACTTAATTAATGCTTTCTTCCTGGTGGAAAAGTCATTATTTGTTCACTGCATAAGCAAGAACTTGGCAGGAACAGAGAAAGTCTGATTGTTTCAATAAAAGCGTCGTTGGTTTGGGGAATGCGTCTTGTTGTTGAAAAGCAGAACTAAGATAGATCCATAGAAATACATTACACAAACATGTGGAATGTCAAATGAATTGGCACCAGGGTAGAACGCAAAGGCACTCAGTCTCTGCCCATTGACTAATGATGTACAAGTCTTAACAGTTTACCTGTTAAGACATCAGTCTGGAACTGTGAGTGATTTGGAACCAGAAACTAAGTAAGGAAGAGTGACTTGCCTTTGAGAGATTGCCAGAGATAAATTCACCTCCAACTTCCTTTATAATTTCACCGAGAGCTATAGAGGAGGAGGTGGTAACTGGATGCAAAGAGCCTCAGGTGTAGCTGCAAGTGGTAAAACTGAAAGAAAGACAAAATATGTGGTGTGCCTTAGGGCGCATATGAAAACAAGTATAAGCAAATGTTCATTTTTAAAAATTAAACTAAAAGCCACACTTCAGCAGTCAAACACTTGCTTTATTTTTGGATGGAGCCAATGGACTTGAACAGTTCGCTCCTCTTTTCCCCTATCCCCAAAGTTTCTCACCCAAACACTATTTGCCATATCGATGAAGACATACTACAAACCATGTGTAACATATCACCAGCATGCATGTGAACAAATATACACATGCACTCTGCAGTTCACACACAGGCCCCTATTCATAGGGAGAGACATGAAATTTCCTTTATCTTTGTTTTGGCTGCACTTTTAGTGTAATGTCTAGTTCAGCTTTCTGTTGAAGCAATAAGAAAAAGCTGTCCTAGGCATGGTACCATCACCAAGAAGAGACAAAACCTGGATGCTGAGCCAACCCGAGATTGTTTGGCAAATTATTTAATGTGATGGGATTCCACACACACACACACACACACACAGAGAGAAAGAGAGAGTGTTGTCCAGGCCTTGCACCTGGGTGAAGAGTTTTGATTGGCATGAAATGAGTTTTAATTTAAGCTACTAATTATAAATTGCAGAGCATCCTCTTGATCCCTCTTACACTTGATACTTCAAAATTCCCAAGCAAATATATTTATTCAGATTGCAAAAGATTATGAAACAAAATCAAACTAAATTCAATAGAGACAACTTAAAACAAATTTACAAAAACATTTTGATAGAAGTGCCTGTGGTGTTATAATAAATTATAAAGAGTGGTGTGTTGGGACCAGAAGAATAGCTAGAAAAGCAAAAGGAAATTAAAATAAAAAGCTCCCCAGCGCAGGTCCGGTATGAAGCTAATGAAAATGAAGGTTGAACTAACAATAGATGTAATGATATGAAGTTTTAAATTTAATAGGGAAGAACTAAGGAACCTTTTTAGTGAGTTGTTTCCTGAGTCTGAAGAAGAATGTAGACTTTCCTTACTGGACTTGCAGGATCCCAGCTTTCCTTTAAAGTTGATGCCACAGTTATTGCAGAGCCTGGGGTGGTGTCCAGTGCCCTGTCTGGTCATGTTTCCTAGGATCAGTTCCAGTTGTTGCAGCCTGATGATGTGGACAAGATGCTTGGATCAGTCTGTCCCACCACATGTAAGCTTGACCCTTACCCATCTTGGCTAATACGATCCAGGAGAAGTGGATTGATTGGGTGGGTCCAGGGGGTGATGAATGCTTCACTTTGTCAGGGAGTGGTGCCTTGAAAGAGGCTGTAGTGCACCCTCTCCTGAAGAGGACCTCCCTGGACCATAGGTTTGTGCATTGCATCAAACAACCCAGGAATGGAGCATCTGTGGGTTGTTTATGAAGTGGTAAGCAGGCAGGAAGCAGTGCTCTCGCTCGCTCGCTCGCTCTGGGGTTGCTCTTTACCAATGATCTAATAAAGATCAACTTACATAGTAAATTAATTTCATAGGGTATAGCTGAGCCTACTCTTTTTTCTTTTTACTCAAGAGTAAGTGCATGCTTTAACCCTCCCCTCCCTGGTCTGAATCAGAGCTGCACTTACTCGAATATTAATAAAAAAGAATAGGCTCAGCTACATGCTACACAAATAACCTAATGTGTAGTTTGACCCGAAGAGTACATAGTTGGGGCGAAGCCTGCTTCCATGATGCTACACCTTTGCATATGTGTTCATTGAAATCATGCAGACCATCTGTAAAGATGGTCTGCATGATTTCCGTTTTGGACTTGTGCCGATTCATATCAGCGACAGCTAGGCAGCCCAAGCCTATACCAGCCAATCAGAGAATAGGAATTGATTCTAAGCTATCACTTTGACTACTAAACTGGCTGGAAGTTGAACTAAACACCTTTTCAATGCTGAGTCATCTGGTGTACAGGGTACACGGACAGTTATGTAGGACATTCCTTTAAGGCATTTTACACAAAACTGAGTTAGCAGCACTTACATAACAAGGTGAAGGGGGAGAGGATGGAAAGTTTCTGCTGCCAGGGGACAGACTTTGATTCACAAAGGGAAAAATGCACCTACATTCAAAACAGACCACTGAAAAGTGCTTTTTAAAAAATAAATAAATTGTAGACCTTAGAAATATGGAGTTTGTCTGGATATGATGACAAACCTTAAAACCCAGCCAGTTTCCAGGATGCAGAAACTAGACATGTTTTGCATCAGTAAGGTTAAGCTGGAATGAATGTCCATTTCTTAAGAAATCCTGACACATTCCAGTATTGGGCCTCTCTTTTAATTTAACATTTTGCAGCTTCAGAACTCAGGAAGCTGAAAGGTTAACTGCTTTCCTTGGCTGTGTACATTTGGATGTATGTCCTTAGTGCTCCCAGTTAAAAGCCTGAGTAGATTCACTTCTATTATGAGGTCAGAACATTTTGGTGCCAAATTTGAACACCAGGCACCTCCTTTGTTGGGAATCCAGCGATGAAAGTTTACAGTTATTTAGTAAGAAAAGGAAGAGCTGTGTCATAGAGCACACTTTTTGCAGTCAAGAGGTCTAAGTTTCAATCCACAGCAACTTCCTATCTGAAACCCTGGGGAGACAATACTGAAACCCAAAGCAGAAGCTACTTTATGGTCAATTGTTTTCTTTCTTACAGAAACATGGGGCCCTGGTCCACATCCTGGAGTAGGGTGTGTATGTGGAGGCCCTGCTGCTGCAATCCCAATGTGGATTGCTGGGTGTGAGGGGCTGCACCAACAATATGTCTCGCCAAATAGTGATCCCTTTGGTATAATGGATCACTTTTGGCAATATAAAATGTAGGCACAGAGGGCTCGATGTGGATCTAACCGCAGCATGGGGAAGCATTAAAGCCCCTCTACCTCTACCTCCCTGTGCTAACTCTAGACTAAAATAGAAAAAAAAAGTTTGCTTTTACCCTGGACTCAATGGAACAACAATATAAGGTAGCTTATTTATTTTATTTATTTAAAAACATTTTTATAGCGCCACCTCGCCATTTCTGGCATTGTGGCGCTTTACAATAATACATAAAACAATTTTTATTAAGAACTCTCAACCCCCATTAGTACTAGGTACTAGGTACAAGCAGGGGTGGTGCCAGGGGGGCCCCGGGGGGCAAGCTCCCCCTCAAACAAGAACTTGCCACCCCAGTTGCTGGCAGAGCTGGCTTTACCAGGCGGGTTCACCCAGGCAAGGCAGCCTCGGCACGGTATGGCAAGGGTTAACAGTTAGCCTTGCCTGAAGCCAGGCGCTTGCGCTGTTGCCTTTGTTGTGGTTCGCCTCAGTTTCAGAGAAGGAGCCAGGTGGGCCAGGCTTGTGGTTGCCTTCTTAAAGGCAAACCTCAGCTGTTTTATAGGAGAGAGAGGCGGCCTCTCCTCTTCAGCCCCTTAGCTTTTTCCCTTCACTCAGCAGCAGGGACAGAGAGCCAGGCAAGCACAGGTTGATTTCTGCTGATAATCACCTACACTTTCCAGGTACTGGTAGGGCTATTAGCTGTATACAAACTTTTTAATATGTTGTTACTAAATCCCTGTAAGATCCCAGGCTGAAATTAGGAGTGGGGGAAGAATTTGTGGGAAGGGGATGTTTAAAGCTTTCCAGCCATTGCTGCTCTCGCCCCCTTGCCCCAACCCCTGCTTTTTGCCCTAACTGGGGAAAATAGAGTGGACTAATTTCTATCTCCCACCCACCCCTATGTATTTGGTGGGTTGGTTGGGGGTAGCTGCTAGAGAATGACTTTAAAAGCAACCATGCACAACCTGGCACTTAGATGGATTGGACCACAACTGTCAGTATTCCTGACTATTGATCATGCTGGCTGGGGCTGATGGGAGTTTAAGTTCAAAACCTCTGGAGAGCACTAGGTTGGGGAAGACTGGTTTAAAGGAAGAATAGCTGGCAGTGTAAACACCCCTTACCAAGATTCCTTCTAATTGCAGCTTTCCACTTATGTACATTTTTTTAAAAAACTAAAAGGTAGAACTGTGGGGAAAACTTTTACGCTATTACATTTTATATTGTAATCTTTGTGGTTTTAATTGTTGTGAACTGACCAGAGAGGTTTTTTGTAAGAATTGGTTTGTGTCAGTTTTTAGGATTTATCACATAATCCTACGCATGTTTACTTAGAAGTAAGTTACTGCTAGTGGATGTTAGGAGCCCTTCTGGGCAAGGAAAGGGTTAATGGGTGTTTTCCCTCCCCTCTTTGCTTTCAGTTCCCTCAACAGTTGCTGGGTTCAACTGCTTGTAAATATGACCTAGAATCCATTTTGTTTTGCTGTATTTCAGTCATATTGTGAAAATGTGGTTTTAAAAAACCCTTTCTTTCCTTTTCATGGTGCAACTTGACACATATTCCTGGCTAAATTCCTTCTGTTTATGCGGCATACTTTTTTCTTCTTAAACCTGTGATTATATAACTCAAACTCACTCACTTATAGCCATTGATTCTTATTTTCCTGCTGTCTCAGTTTGCCTGTGTGTGAAATGGGCTTCTTCCTTTCCCACCTTCCTTTGCTTTCAATAAGTGGGCTGTGCCACAAACTGCTTTCTCTGCGTTATTTGGGAGAGGTTTCTTGGAGGGGGGGTGATCCCTTTGGCTCTGCCTCTAGTGAAACCATTTTCTGCCCCACCAATTAGGGTTAGGCAACTGAAGTTTGGGGTGGGGGCACTCATAACTGCATCGCACTTAAAAACCCTGATGCCTAAATTTATTCTTGGCAGTTCTCCAGACTATACTCTGGTACCAACTGCCAGAGCAGCAAGAACAAACACCCTCAGAAGAATTAACCTGCTTATTCCATGGATCTCTTCCTTTTTTAATTAGGACAGTAGTCCAGGAAAAATGAGAGGGGGAGGAAATAATTAATCTGTACCTTCTCCAAATCTTCCTTTTTTTCTCCTCAGAGAATTAGGAGAGGAATGGGGGGGGGGGGGAGGGAGAGAATTTACTCACAGTGCAAGCCTATCAATGTTTACTCATCAATTAATCCCACCATATTCAATGCCTCTTATTTCTTTTATTCCATATTACAAAGGCAATGGATTGCAATAAAAAACACCCAGCTTCATCAGGAACTTCATCTTCAAAAACTTCATCATTGGGATCTTTGGACTAGTACTTCACATGCATTGGGTTTCCTAGGTGTAGAGGGCCCAGGTGTCTCAGTTTGCTCTTTCCTTACACTAAGGCCCTTCCTACACCATAGGGGTGTAGAGGGAGGGAAGGCGATCCCAGAAGTACCTAATACATACTATTGGCGCACAAGGACCAGCCGGAGACCATCCCAGGCAAACAGCCTGGTGTAGAAATGGCCTTCCTTTCTGGTTCTGCCTGCACTGGTTCAAAAGTAAGTGTTCTGTCTGTTCAATCTGTGCATCAAGGAAACACTGACTGTACCTTTTTTGAAAGCCTTTTTCCTTACAGTAATTTGAATTTGGCTAGTACATGATATGTATTTTTTAAAACACCTAAATGTATCAATACATGACTTATTTCAGAATATATGGTTAGGATGACAATTTTATTGTGAGATATACCGTTATTTTTCTTTCAGAGATCTTAGCATATGGGATATTGCCTGCCCACCTAGAAATATATTTTGCCCCTTCTGTGCCCCCCTTAGATTATTTTTTCCTGGTGCCGCCACTGGGTACAAGAGAGGCTGGGGTTCCAGTCTATGTGAGAGCTCTTCTGTTAGCTCAGGAAGGAAGCCTTGCTCCTTAATTCTAAATGTGTAGACACAGGCTGAAGTTGCTCAATGGTGAGGAAAATTAACTTTTCATATACTTAGGATTAATAACAATGGGTGCTTCCTGATTAGGCTTTTATTATGAAACCGTTTTACCTCATTCACCTAATTGTATGGGTGGTCCCAATGTCAGCGTCTTCATCTTGTGAACCTCCCCTGTTTTCCACCACTTCTTTTTCTTATTTTCTTTTCACAACAAATCCATTAAGGAGGAAAGGCAGAATAACTGCAAAATGTCTGCTGACTGGTAGTGCTGGGAGCAATCTGTCCAGAAATACCCAATGGCCACATTCAGCTATCAAGATAAGCCAGAATACTACAGCACTCTGGGTTATTGTGAATGAGCAAGTGTGCTGGTACAGACTGCTCAATCAACCCCATTTGGCTTCTCCTGCCAGCAGGTGCAGCTAAACAAGCCAGGAACTCTATCCATGTTTAGCTCAATGTCCAAGGCAAAATCTCTGGCTTGTTGCTCTCCCAACAAACCAGAATCGTAAGCCAAGAACAACCTCTGGCTTATAACTCTGGCTTGTTGGGACAGCAACAAGCCAACATGTCCAATATCTGTTTATTTACGGAAGGCCCAGATATTCTGGAATTTTATACAAAAGTTTCCCCTTTTATATTTTTACTGCAATAATTTTACTGAGATTTTGGCTTACTGCATTAACAAAAACTTTTGGCAGATTTAAAATAAAATTATTATTATTAGTAGTAGTAGTAGTAGTAGTAGTAGTATTTTAAAAAGGAAGGAGCATCACCAAAGAGAGGAGGGAGTAGTTTTAAATGGAATGGATGAGGGCAAAGAAAGAGAAGTGAGGCTACCAGGCTTAAACCAACAATACCTGCAAGAGATATGTCTGTCCGTCACCACCCTTACTCACATCACTGCAGAGATCACAGAAAACCATTTGAGCACACATATACATATACATGACTTGTGGGTCATGTCTGGTGAAATCTTTAACCATGTGGTCTGCACATTAAGTACATGGAAAGATGCATGGGTCTGCATTCAGATATATAATATTTCATGTAAGGAAAAAGAAGTGGATTGCATTAAGGTCATTACTGCCCTAGGAAAATCCAGGGATATGTAGTGGGGGAACTGAAAACCTTTTGAGCAAAAAAAAAAAAAAGGATGTCTGCCCTTAGCTTTAGGGCATCAGCAATCATGTTCAAATACAATCAAGTAGCATAGCTTTCCTTTTGCTTTAATGTTGCCCCCATGAGTTATCCACATGGCTAGCCCACATCCATTCTTCTTTAATTAACAACTGCATCAAGAATGCGTAATAATTAAGTTAGTACAGAAATACATCAACCACTGTCAACAGTATTTGCCACAAAGTCTGTCTCTAAGCATTGTCTTCCTTTGTAAGGTTCTCCCAGATGGAATAGTTTGATTGACCTCAGCATGCAATCAGATGACTGCACAGAAATCTGCAAACAATTAAGCCTATAGAAATCTGTATTGTGTTGTCATGATTTGTAATCGAATGGGAGAAAAACCGCTCTCCTACCTTCAATGATCAAATAGACTGGAACAGAGGGGGAAATATCATATATTCTCATTCTGAATCAGTTCTCCAAGTGCCGATGCTTATGTAGTTAGCCAAAATGTACAAGAGGGAGGTCTCTGCATAAGGGGGTAAGCCTGAGTTATGCAGTAATAGAAAAAAAAAATCTAGCGGGTTGGAAATGCAGGGGAAAACAAAAGCAATTTAAAAAGCCAAAGAACAGGTAGAAACAGACAGTGACTGAGTTCATACAAAACGCTGTGGCTTGTCGTGGCTTATATAACCCTTACATAACCCATGCCCTGTTTTTGGTTGTATAATACTCACTGTCCAGGTTATTTATTTTATTTATTTATTGCATTTATTGCATTTATATACCGCCCCATAGCCGAAGCTCTCTGGGCGGTTTACAAAGGTTAAAAACATTGAACATTAAAAACCAATATACAAAATTTAAAAACCACAAAAAGCATAAAAACAGAGTACAGATATAAAAACCATTTAAAACAATAATTCAGGGTCAAAAGAAGAATACACCAACCCACAGTTGGGTTTTCGCACAGTCGAGGTTGACGATTCAGGATGGTGCCCTTGGATACCGCAACTCATCGTGGCTTAAATAAGCCACAACAAGCCACAGCATGTCAATGTGAACAGCCCCAGTGAGTGAACAGCCTCACTCTTCTGCTCAGGGGAGGGGGAGTAATGCATTTTATTTCCTTTAAGGCCAGATCTACGCCAAGCAGGATATAGCGGTATGAAAGCAGTATGACAGCAGTACATAAAAGGCAGGAGCCACACTACTGCTTTATAGGGGTATTGAAATGCACTGACAACTGTTGGGACCCATTGACACATACCATATACCACTATATCCTGCTTGGTGTGGCTCCTGCCTTTTATATACCGCTTTCATACCACTATATCCTGTTTGGTGTAGATCTATCCTAAGCGTCAGGGACTAGGTTGCCTCCTTGAAGCAGAGCCCTGCTCCAAATACTACTTCTTCCTCCCCATTCCAAAACTCAGAAAAGAAGAGGCAGTCATTTAACTGCAGCTAAGATCCTTCTCCTCCTCTTTCTCCCCCTTTCCCCTGGCTTAGTCAAGTTTTAATGACACAAAATGGCCTTCCACTCATAGCTAGAAGAGAGACAGAGAAAGCCTCATCACTGTTGTTTTGCAAGGCGGGCAAACTTGTAGGACCCTAGGTGCTGGGTCTTACAGCTCGTCTGCTCCCCTTGAAGTTGGAGCGGAGCAGAGTGAACTTGACCACAAGGATGTCCACCAGAGGGAAAAGCCATCCATGTGGTGGACCAGCCAGCGCCTGCCCCCTCCCTTCCACTCCTGGGAGCTGGTGCCCATCCCTTTGCTCATGCCACTGCCAGTTGGCAGATAACTGTTCACTCAGGGGGCAGGTGGAAAGGAATGGAGTGTTTGGGACCCTGAACAACACCATTCCAAACTGCAGTTAAGAGTCACAATTGAAGGCAACTTACCAAAACATCTCTTCCCATTTAGTTTGATTGGGAAAACAGTACAGGAGAAAATAAATTGACCACAGATTTTTTTGGAAATTCTGTCTAAAAGTACAGAAAGAGGGTCTTCACATATAGTTCATATAGGCAAGGAATTGAATGGATTTCTGTGTTTTCACGTTGGGCTTGATGATGGAAACTAGTAACACAAGATAAACTGTGAGTGTGGGTGAATTCAGATGACTAATTTGCCATGTATGAATTGAGGTGAAGGCCTCCACTCTTTACCACACATCAGAATCTATGGCAGGGGGCGGGGAATCACACCACACTTGCATTAATAGAGGTGAACAAGCAAATTCAAGGTAGAAAACCTTTCCACTTGGTAAGTTGGTTGCCTTTATTAAACCTATGTCTGATGAAGAAAGTCCCTTTCCATTACCTGTATTGAAAGATTATCTTTCTGAATTGGTCAATATCCTCTATTTTCCCCAAATTTCACCCCAAGAACCAATAATTATGGACAGAAACCAATATTAAATTGGCTGACAACTTTTCTTTCTTACAGGACACTACTACATCCGTCCGGATAGGGCTAATGATGGAAGAAATGATCTTCAACCTTGCAGATACACATCTCTTCTTTAATGACCTGGAGGTAGGTATTGGCTTTGTTTCATTTTGTTTCTTGCTGTTTATGAGCTGGCCCATTTTAGACACACATTATTTTCTACACCCAATGTTTTGTTAGTGAGAAAAACAAATTACAGTTTGACCTTGTTTGTACTGACCTGCCACATGTCTTTGTTTCATGATTATTTGGCTGGAAGGGCGGGTTATCATAACAAGTGTGGGTGGGTGTGACCTATGTCTCCTGACATTTATGGATTATTCATTTATGTATTTGAAAACATTTTAAAGCTGGCCTCCCTGTGTGTTTGAGTCCCAGTCAAATATAAATAACATTCACCTTGAGGAAAATATCAACTAAAGCATGGCATGGTTAACGTTAAGAAGCTAAATTGGCAGTGCTGCTAACAGCATGATAACATAATAGCTTGCACCCATGTACAATCTGTTCCAGCAGATGCAGATCTACATCCCCTATTAGGGGCATCCATGTGAAAAGTAAACCATTGTTCATACTAGTGCTGGGCTGAAACTTGCCCCCTATTTTGAGAACTTTCTCCCTGCAAAAGAGGCATTGTTTTTTCTGCCTCTGTCGCGGGGCGGTTGGGGGGGGGGGGATTTGGAGTTTTTTTTTCCTGGGGAGGGGGACAGGATTTCCACATACTGGTTGTTGAGGGCTCTTCTTTCTATTCTTTTTAGTTTTTCAAAGAAACACCCCCTTTCTCCAGCATTTGGATGAGCCCAGAAATTCTAAGTGAATGCCTATTGGAGACCATGTGACCTCATCCTCTCCAATAAGCATCCAGTAAGCACTCCTGGGCTCCTGAAAATATGGGGGTAACCCTCAGCAACTGATTATGGCCCCCTCTACAAGAGTTCGCTTTGACGCCCAGTTCCCCGATTATGTGCATCTCCTGACAATCGCTTTTACGCCTAATACCTATATACGAGAGGTGTTGAAGCACATTACTGGCTGTATGAAGCTCGCTTTAAAGTTGTTGACATGCATGCAAATGTTGCTGAAAGTAATGCGCTTTGTCCCGGGAAACTGCCCAAACAGGTATTGCACCCTTTATTCTCCCCGCCTACCAGAATCTCCCACCTTTGGTTACCTAGGTTACCTGCCGGGAATAATGTGGTTAACCTGTTCGGCTACCTCTCTCCTCCTCCTTTGCCCGATTGCCATTTAAACTGAACTGCTCAGAAGTAAATGGGAATGTGCCTCATAAGTTTCCCCCTCCAGCACCCTTTGAAAACTTATTTATAGTCAGGGTTACCTCTCTCCCGGGGGGGGGGGGGGGGGGCTTCGCCCAATTGCCATTTGAACTGAACTGCTCAGGAGTAAATGGGAATGTGCCTCGCACACACACATGCCAAAACAGACAGGGGGATGCTGCTTCGTTCCTTCCCCCTCCTCTTCCCAGCGAGCACACACACACATACACAGCTCATGTCAGGAACCCAGCAAGAAGCGAGGGGATGATATGTCTAAGCTGATCACTAATTATGCGCACATCCGCACAGCCTTCCTACCCCCTTTGCTTCTCGTGAAACCACCTCCATCTGGCCCTGTGTCTCCATGAACGAAATATTCCATCAGGGGAATTAAAATACACTTTATTTTCAGTTCACATTGGGTCTCACCTTCCTGGAGCTTCCATCCAGAGAGACAGAGAACAAGGAGGAAGTTGCCAGGAGGAGACAGGAAATAAAACTAAACGAAAAAGTGGGAGGTTTTCCCAGCGAAGGGGCAGTTCTGTGCATGACATCAAGACCATCTGATCGTTAATGCGCCTCCTCACAAAATTGTTTACACGGACATAAGGCGCTCTTACTCCCACGATAAATTAAAAGTTGCTGTTTAACGCGCCTGGACCCCTGATTTGCATTCCGTTCTTGTAGAGGTAAATTTGGTATTGCGCCTTGAAAGAGCTTTAAATCGCTCTTGTAGAGGCACCCTACATTTAAAAAGGTATGTGAGAAACCTGTTCTTCTCAAGGAGAAAATTCTCCCAAATCCTCACCTGTCCAATCCTCTTTTCGCCCAAGTTTTCATTTCCCCCCCACTCTCCACGAAATGCCTAAAATGGAATGGTCAACATTTTTGGCACAGCACTAGTTTATACTCATTAGTCTGGGAAAGAGAGGAGAGTGTCGGCAGAAGAGTATCAGGAACTTTTGTGGAGTAGCTGTGAGAATGTCACCAGTGTCAGGAGCTGCTGGGGCTAGAACCAGGAACCTTCAGTTCTGTGTGTGACTGCCTCATATGGTGGCCAAAACTGCAGCTTCGAACATCTTGCTGACAAGGAAGTATTCTTAGGCTCTGGATTGGCCTTGCCCACCCATGCAGGACACTGAGCCCTACTGAATAGAAAGTGCATTAAAAGCCTCCTGTTTCAGGTGAAACTGTAGCCTTATTCAAGGTTAAAGTCAATAAATGAGGAGAAGGCATGTGCTAGCCCCTCCCCCCTCGCTGTGAATTTCGATCGCCCTCTTCTTGTGGAGGGTGACTTTCTGAATAAAAAGGCTTGTTGTATCTGTGGAGATAGTCGCCACAATTGAGAATGCTGGAAAATCAGATACTGGAGATTCTCTTCTTCAGAAAGTAATCCTCTAGAAATAGACCAGCTATTTCTTCACCTCCTTGATGTTAGCCCTCTTCACACATTCTAATAAAGCAGAGTCCCCAATCGCAGTCATGTTCAAACATACGCAAGTAGTGCTTCCCTGCAAACCTTGCCGCACAACACAAGGCCATGGATCTGAGGCGGTTGGGGCTGTTGTGCATGGGGGTGTTGTGGGCAGAGCCAGCATTGCATGGCCCCATCCCTGCCCCCAGTTTTAGCCCTCACATGTTCCAGTAAATGTGTGAGGGTTAAGCAACAACTGTTGTTGCTCTGAATCTTCATTATTATCTAACATTCTTTTTAATTACTTACTGTGTTAGCTCAGTGATCCTCAGAACCCACCTGAGGATTAGGAAGAGTTTAGATTCTCAGGGAGAGCACTGATTTCATCCCATGTGAAAGAAGTGTGATCTTGTGTATGTGGTACATTTCAGTCACTTGTAATCGTACCCTGTAACCTGAGATATTTGGATTATTATTATTATTATTATTATTATTATTATTATTATATTGCATTTATATACCTCCCCATAGCCGAAGCTCTCTGGGCGGTTTACTAAAATTAAAAACATTGAACATTAAAAAAAGATATACAAAATTTAAACCCATAAAGAGCATAAAAACAGGTTATAAATACAATATCCATTTAAAGCAACTATTCTGGGTCAAGCAACAACAACAAAACACTCAATGTACACTGTTAAATGCCAGGGAGAAGAGGAAAGTCTTGACCTGGCGCCAAAAAGATAACAATGTTGGTGCCCAACGAGCCTCGTCGAGGAGATCATTCCATAATTAGGGGATCCTCTCCCTTGTTGCCCTCTCTCTTGTTGCCACCCTCCGTGCTTCCCTCGGAGTAGGCAACTGGAGGAGTACCTTAGATGTGGATCGTAGTGTACGGGTAGGTTCATGTTAGGAGAGACATTCCATCAGGTATTGTGGTCCCAAGCCGTGTAAGGCTTTATAGGTTAAAACCAGCACCTTGGATTGGGCTCGGGAATGTATAGACAGTCAATGCAAGCGGGCCAGAGTCAGTCTTATATGTTCGAACCTTCTGGTTCCTGTTATCAATCTGGCCGCTGCATTTTGCACAAGTTGCAGCTTCTGAACCGTCTTCAAAGGCAGCCCCACGTAGAGCGCATTGCAGTAATCCAATTTGGAGATTACCAGAGCATAGACAACTGAAGCCAGGATATCCCTGTCCAGATAGGGGCATAACGGGGCCACCAACCAAAGTTAGTAGAAGGCACTCGTGCCACTGAGGCCACCTGAGCCTCAAGTGACAGAGATGGTTCTAGGAGAACCCCCAAGCTACGAACCCGCTCCTTCAAGGGGAGTGCAACCCCATCCAGAACAGGTTGAAGACCCTCCATCCGGTCAGCAGAACCACCCACTAACAGCATCTCAGTCTTGTCTGGATTGAGTTTCAGTTTGTTAGCCCTCATTCAGTCCATTGTTGCAGCCAGGCACTGGTTCAACACATCCACAACCTCACCTGATGAAGATGAAAAGGAGAAATAGAGTTGTGTGTCACCAGCATACTGATGACAATGCACTCCAAAACTCCAGATGACCACACCCAGCGGTTTCATGTAAGTGTTAAACAGCATGGGGAACAAGACTGACCCCTATGGAACCCCATACTGGAGATTCCACAGGGCTGAACAATATTCCCCAAGCACCACCTTCTGGAGCCGCCCTGCCAAGTAGGAGCGGAACCATTGCAATGCAGTGCTTCCCACTCCTAATTCAGCCAGTCGTCCCAGAGGGATACCATAGTCGCTGAGAAATCAAGGAGAATCAACAGAGTCACACTCCCCCTGTCTTTCTCCCGACATAGGTCATCATACAGGGTGACCAAGGCTGTTTCCGTGCCAAAGCCAGGCTTGAAGCCGGACTGAAATGGATCCAGATAATTAGTCTCATCTAAGAGTGTCTGGAGCTGGCCCACAATCACTCGCTCAAGGACCTTGCCCAGGAATGGAACATTTGCCACCAGCCTATAGTTATTGAGATTTTCAGGGTCTAGGGAAGATTTCTTCAGGAGTGGTTTCACTACCACCTCTTTCAAATGGCCTGGGATCACTCCCTCTCGCAGAGAGGCATTAATAACTTCCCTGGCCCAGCTGTCTGTTCCATCCCTGCTAGCTTTTATTAGCCAAGAGGGGCAAGGATCCAATACAGAGGTGATTGCACGAACCTGTCCAAGCACCTTGTCAACATCCTCAAGCTGTATCAACTGAAACTCAACCAAGAAAAAAGGACAAGCCTGTGCTCTGGACACCTCGCTAGATTCGCCTGCTATAACACTGGAGTCTAAGTCCTGGCGGATGCCAAAGATTTTATTCTGGAAGTGCTTAGCAAATTCAGTACAGCGGGCCTCAGATGGTTGTACCATATCCTTGGGGCCAGCATGTAATAGCCCCCAGACAACTCTGAAAAGCTCCGCTCGGTGGCAGATTGATGATTTGATAGTGGCAGCAAAGTATTGCTGTTTTGCTGCCCTCACTGTCCCTGAATATACCTTACTATAGGCACTTACCAGTGTTTGATTGCATCCACCAGGAGTTCGACTCCATCTGCCCTCAAGCCACCTCCTATTTTGTTTCATCGCTTTCAGTTCTGGAGTATACCATGGAGCCATACAAGCTCTACACAGAAGAGGGCGCTCAGGAGCAATCATGTCAACCGCTCAGGTCATTTCTGCATTCCACAGATCAACTAGGGTTTTGACGGTAGTGTCAGCCCTATCAGCCAGAAAATTCCTCTTTGGAAGCCCTTTGGAAACCATCTGGATCCATTAGCCTCCAGTGGCGGACCATCTTAATAGATCACCACCCTTGCAGAGGGGGAAAGTTGCTGTAAGTCTAAAGCTCAGCAAGCAGTGATCTGACCATGACAAAGGGACTGATGTGAGGTCCCCTACTTTCAGATCACTATCTCCATGTCCAGTTGCGAAAACCAGGTCTAGAGTATGCCCTGCTACATGCGTTGGGCCGATGGCATGTTGGGACAGTCCCATGGTTGTCATGGAGACCATGAAATCCTGAGCTGCCCCAGATAATGTGCTCTCAGCATGAATGTTGACATCCCCCAGAACCAACAGTCTGGAGATCTCAGCAGTACACCCGAGACCACCTCCGTCAGCTCACCTAGGGAGTCTGTTGAGCAGCAGGGTGGGTGGTACACCAACAGAATCCCTAATCTGTCCCGCTGACCCAACACAAGGTGCAACCACTCCAGACCAGTAGTCACATGGACAGGGAGCCTGCAGAGGGAGATGGAGTTTTTATAGACCACAGCAACCCCCCCCTCCCTGGCCTTCAGGTCTACCCTGATGCTGAACCAAGTACCCTGGTGGGCACAGCTGGGAGACACTTACCCCTCCCTGTTCTCCCACCCAAGTCTCAGTTATACATGCCAGATTGGCTGCCTTACCCACAATTAAGTTGTGGATGAGGGAGGTCTTATTATGTACCGAACTGGCATTTAAAAGCAGCATCCGGAGGCCCGAGGGCTGGCTGATAGGGCAACCAACAAACCTGTGGTTGCGGAGAGGACTGAAACACGGCACAGCCGTTAACTGTCTGAGCCGCGTTCCCCTTACCTGGCACATCCTCCTCACAACGCCATATCTCCCTCTACCCACCACTACACTGATTGGGGCCCCCTCAAATCCCCCCACTTGGCTCTGTATCCTCTCTCCCAGGCACATCGCTCAAGACCCACAAAAAATGCCAGGCAGGAAAAAGGAAAGGGGGTGGGGAGAAAAAAGAGCAGCAGCAAATAGACAGGTAGCAGCAGACAGCTCTCCCTCTTCCCTGGGTGGTGGTAATAATGGTCCCCTCCTCCTGCAGGCACTGGCTCTGCCAGGACACCCCAGCCAGCTGGCTTATGTATCCCCCTTCCAGGAGGGGTACAGGTGGAGAATGCCAGCAGCAGCTGAGTACCTGGGGGCCTGGGCCTGCAGGGCGTGGCAGTCCACTGAGCAGCAGTCCAACAGGAGAGGGCAGTGGTGGCAGCGAAGCAGCAGCAGCAGCAACAGATGCTTCTCCCTCCTCTCCTCCTGTAGGCACTGGATTGGTCCTCTCCTCCTGTAGGCACTGGATTGTCTTCAGATGGGATTAAGGGTGATATTGCTCTGATGGAAATGTGCAGACCAGAAGCACAACTTGTTGGAGTTTCTTCGCTGTAGTGGAACAACAGTAACTCCCATGCCAGTCCTGCTAGTCTGTTAGCAGCAAACGTTGTTGGAAGCTTCCCTTCCCCAATGTATGTATTGCAGAGTGATCAAGACACCAATTCAGCTTAACATTTAGCTTGTCTGAAACTCATTACCAAAAATCTTTCCCACAAACCACTAGTCTAGACACCTGGAATGACCCAGGCCAGATTTGTCACATGTGATTAAACTCCAGTGCTGTCTGTATAGAATTAAATATAAATGGTTGTTTATAGTTACTTTAACAAGTACATTCCACTCCAATTTATTGACACAATGCACATAGAATGATACATTCCAATTCCCCTTCTCCCATTTCTATTTCTCACCTCCCTCTGCACTGTAGGGAGTAAACAGTTGAACTTTCACATTCTGTTCCTTTAAATTATACATTCAAAGTCATGATTTATGAATTTTAGTGTTGCACTTTAAAGTAGTGATTTACACTTTCATTAATGCTCACGACAATGCTTTTGTTTCATGACGATAGTCTTTGTCTGCTGGCTCATTGGGGATGATAGCAAAGTAAGGTCAGCTAGGCTCCCTTTCGACAATCATTATTTTTTGTCACTCAAAACATAAGCACTTCTGAACAAGGGCCATCTTTTTGTCATCCACAAAGTTTAATCAGTCGGTCCTTGGAGGCTTCCATTGAAGACAGCCTTGCAGCGTATCATCAGCGGCAGCTAATGCACTCATGTTCGTTGTATGTGATCCTTGTTTTCATTAGGGCTGTGCACAGCCCCCCTGATCCGATTCAGATCTGGATCTGTCAGGTCCGAATCGGGCCCAATTCACTTCGGATCGATTCAGACCTCCCCAATCCAATCCGATTCGGATCTGAAGTGAGATTCAGATATCCGAAGCAAGATTCAGATGCCTCATTTTCCCCATAGACTTGCATTGGGGGGAAAGAAAGGGCTATAACTTCTTTATTTTTAAAGATATAAAAATGAAACTGGGGCACTTTGCAGATAGGCTGTAGTCACTCATGTGTGCAAAATTTCAGAAACATAGGTGCAAGCGTGTAGTGGCTATTAATTTTTGAAAAATGATCAAGAAACGCCTATAACTTCCTTATTTTTCAAGACACACACATGAAAGTTGGGCACATTGCAGATGGCATGTAGGTACTTATGTGTGCCAAATTACAGGCACAGAGGTGCAGGTGTTTACTCGCAAGGAATTTTTAAAACTGCAATTTTCCAGGCAATCCACAAGTGCTAGTAATTTCTGGATTGCCTGGAAAATTGCATTTTTAAAAATTCCTCGTGAGTAAACGCCTGCACCTACAGCCCATTTGCAATGTGCCCAAGTTTCATTTGTATATCTTTAAAAATAAATAAGTTATTGTCCTTTCCCCCAATGCAAGTCTGTGGGGGAAAAACACTTAAAATGGCGTCCTAATCTCCGGATCGATCCGAATCGATTCAGACCGATCCGATCCAGATTGATTCGGATCTCCCGTGATCTGATTTGGATCTAGTTTTCGGAGGTCTGAATCACCCTGATCTGCTTCGGATTCGGGATCCGGATCTGTGCACAGCCCTAGTTTTCATGATATATGCATAAATGTGGTGAAAGGCAAGTTATGGCAGACATGCATCCAGAACTTGCTTCTGTGGTTTTCCTGTTCTTTAATGGCTAACCCCAATTGTGAAAAGCTGGTCAGCCAATCCAAATGGGCCTAGGAACCATGAAAACTACAGTAATTTGGGTTCTTCTCATTTTGGTTTTCTCGAGTGCTTTCTTGTTTTATGAACACATATTGGCATAACTTTTACAAAGTTACTACTCGAATATAAGCATCTCATTATTCTAATAAGAAGCCACCAACTGCCCAAATGCACCTAAGGATTTAGCATATGTACAATAATTTCCCCATCACTAGGCAAATAGCCACTTGTTTCATATTAGAACACATGCCTCATTGCATTGGATCAGCCCAATGGTCCATCTAGTCCAGCATTCTTTTTCTCACACTGCCCAGCCAGTTGCTTCCGGGAAGCCCACAAGCAACAGGAAGGCAATAGCCCTCTTCCAGTGGTGCTCCTCAGCTGCCAGTATTCAACAGCATACTGCCTCTGAACCTGAGAATTGATAAGGCTTCACGAATTTATTTAATCCCCTTTTAAAGTCATTTTAGCTAGAGGCCATCACGACGTCTTATGGCAGCAAATTCCACAGATTAATTAGGCACTGAGTAAAACATTACTACTTTTGTCTGTCTCACATCTCCTGCCAGTCAGCTTTATTGCAAGACACCACTCCCAACTGCTAGTATTATGAGAAAGGGTGAAAAACATCCCACTTCAGATAAGAGTACATTTAGGAACTTGGCTTGCTGCAGGTCAAAAAACAAAAATCCAAAACCTGCAAGCTTCCCATAACAACAACAACAATAGCAACAACAATAATAACAGCAACATACAAATTGCATAAATCATGTCAACGTTATTTGATTTGATTAAATCAATCTAATGTCACCCAGTAGACAACAATTCTATTCATTTCTATTCAATTCAACTCAACTCAACAGACCAGGTAATACTTTATTACAGGCAATTCCACCCATGCCAAATAAGATACTCAGTCCTACATACAAAAATGTGATGATGATGATGATGATGATGATGACGACGACGACGACAAAAGGCATCTCTGAGATTCTGGCAGAAATTTGGGACTGAGATCTTAGCAAATACAACTTCCATCTTTTAAAGGGCTAGACGCCAGCCCCAAACTTTGCATTTTTATTTAAAATGTAGTTGTTTTGATATGTTGTATCTGTTCCGTTGCATTTGCTACCTTCTTTGTTTGCCATTTTTATTGTATTTTATCTGATTGTTGTACATCACCATGGAATCCTCAAGGATATAGAGTGTTTTTGAAATGTTTTAATAAACAAAGAAACAATAGACACTTGGTATATTTAAAACAAAAGATTGAAATCTGGAAGTTGTGCTGGATCCAAATTCTGGTATTTGCAATGCGAAGACAGAATGCTGCTAACTAAGATCCTTGACTAAGGTGATTGTATAGTGCCAAACCAGAAATTACAGAGCTAAAAATATGCTTAGTTTACCCAGCTGGATAGAACAGTTTGCATTGGCTTGTGGTTGAGATGGCCTTGGACAACATGCCGCTGGTGGTTTGGATTTAAACTCCAAATCAGCCGCACCCAGTATATCCAATGGTCAGGAATGATGGGAGTTGTAGTCTCGAACATCTGGAGGGTACCATGTTGGGGAGGCCTGGTGTAAATAAAGAACAGCTGTATATCATCACTCTCACTCTTTTCAATTCAAGAATCCTCAGAAAAGATCAAGTAGACATAGATCTAAGAAAGATACTAAGGCCCTTTCTACACCATAGGGATGTAGAGGGAGGGAGGGAGGGCGATCCCGGAAGTACCTAATACACACCATCAGCGCACACGGAGGGAGGGTGATCCAGGAAGTACCTAATACACACCATCGGCGCACAGGGACCAGCCGGGGGCCATCCCAGGCAAACAGCCTGGTGTAGAAATGGCCTGACTCACAACTTTCCCTCTTAATACTTTGGGTTTTGGAAGAATGTCTCTTTCCAGATGAAGTATTTCCATAGCAGTGCTGTGTTGGAAGGCAAGGTGCTTGCAAGTCAAAAAGAGATCACAATTACTGGTTTTTAATAGCAGCAATTACCATGGAGTCAGAATTAAAGTCAACACACAAATTACTCCACAGGAGTATTTTAAGGCCAATCTACATGTGGCATTTAATAACTGGTTTGGCCTTCTTAAATTTAAAAATTATAAATAGCAACTGAGGGGCTCCTTTTAAAAATTATAAAATAGCAGCTGAGGGACTCCTCAATTGGGACAGGAGCAAGCAGGATAGGAGTTCCACCCAATGAAAAATTGGATCTGGGGCAAGCAGTTTCAATGAAAATCCTTCTCCTCTAAGCCACTTGGCATTGGGGAGGAGAGCTTCTATTGGCACCAATGAATGCTTCTCTCCAGTGCCAAATAGCAGTTTGGGCAGGGAAGGGGGAGAATTTTGTTGGCTCTGTGTTGTGAGAGGAAAGGATTAATGCCCCTTCCTGTGCATTGTGATCCCAATCCTGACTGTGCCCCACTCAGCTGCTATTGACAGCTTTAAAAAGAGTCATGCCTCATGTATAGTTTAGCTCTGAGTTCATGGCGGGTCAGAGATTTGAACCAAGGCTGACTTGGCTCATAGCTCCTTCTGGTTTCTTTCAGCTACTGAAATACTGGATTGCCCATTGAGGTGGGAAGGCTATGTAGCTCTAGTCATTTCTTTAGCAACAAATATCGGTAACGGAAAATAGGTAAAACATAAAACATTTTCTCTATTTATTTTTGCAGCTAAGCCTAAACAGAACTTTTTGGCAGGAAAATCAGTTTTTATTCATCGAAAACATCTGTTTAAAAATGTTATCAAAACACAATCACTTTCATTTCTTTTTGCATTAAAAGAACACAATATTTTTAAAAAAAAATATCAGGTTTTATTATTAAAAATACAATTTTTATCTTTTTTTATTTTAATCAGTTGTCTTTAATCCCCAGGCACACTTCTCCTATGTGATAAATTAAGGACTTTGATGTCCATGTTTTGGTTACAGAGCGTCTTAAGTCAGAGATACATGAGCAGTAGCCTAGCGCTTTTTAACTGAGACACCAAGAGCTGAGAATTTGATTGGAGCACTGGAGGAGATGATTGTCCCCTTTCTCTCAGGCCCATGTTTCTGTTCCTACTACCACAAGCTGCTTTTTCTCCCTCAAGGGAAAATATATTTTCCCCTGCCTGGAGAAATGCAGCTGGGGGGTGGATTTTGATCAGAAAAGCAGACCATAGAGAAATGTTGAGCAACCTCTCCTCTGCTGTTGCTTCAGCCAAATTTGCAATCTCCTTTGGCTGCATTTTAATGGGAAAAGAAAAGAAAGCACTAGGTGATCATTTGCTCATCCATAGCATCTTGTCTCGATTGGCCTAAAGAAATGCATTGAAAGAGATTCTGTGTAAGACCCCCTCTAGATGGATTCTGTTTGATGCCTGGTTAGCCGATTATGCGCATAATCGCTGAAGCACTTTATCGTAAATGCTTGTACGCAAGAGGTAATTGAGCACACAACTGGTGGCCTTACCGGTTGTTTGAAATGCGCTTTACAAGTAGTTAATGCGGAGAATCGCTTGTTCACATAGGCAAAATGCGCTTTAATGGCCTGAGGAAAATAAAACTCGCTATTTAACGCGCATTCCATAATGCGCATAATCGGAGAGATAAAGCGCCTCAACTCCCGATTTACGCTCCGCTCTTGTAGAGGTAAAATTTTTAATGAGACTTCAAAGAGCTTTAAACGTCTCGTGTAGAGGCAGCCTAAGTGACGGAGGAAGGGAAGCAAGCAGAAAGATTTGTGCGCTGCCTGATCTGCCAAGGTTGCAACATGCTGCAGCACCATCAAGTGGTGCGTGATAAGGTGAACAAGGCTTACAGTAATCCAAAACTGAGTCTGTCCAGCAAGCTCATTTATATGTTGGTATGTACTTAATAATAACAATCTCTGAGATGGTGGGGGTGGGGTAGGGAACAGGACCATGAGAGGCAGGGGAGTGCGGTTTCTTCCCTAGGCCCAGGTGCAGCCTAATCTTTTGCAGTTTCATCCCCATGGGAAGTAGGAAGCTCTACCAAGTGTGATGTCAGCCCTGAATACGTCTGTTCATGTTTTGAGGTTCTTTGCTCCTGATTGTGTAATTGTATTGGCACAATTGACACCCATATTCGTGGGATTACATCAACTGGGCATTCTGCTATTAAAGTCAGTTTACTTTATTGAAATAAAATAAAAAGGACAAGATACAGTCTCTTTCAGAATGATACTTTATATTTGCATCTCAAACTCCCAAACAAGGGCACATATTGATCCATTAGAACAAAGTTTACTATGACAGTATACTCTTTTATGTGAGGGCAAGCCTATGTTCATAAAGGGGCTTTGAGAAGCAGTGAACATTCAAAAGAGAAATTAAAGATGGTAAAATATGTTTGAATGACTAACGTATGAGTTCTGATCAGAGCTAGAGAGTCAGTTTGCAAACTACTTGCATTTCTGTTATGGGGTATGTGTGCGCATGTGCATGTGTGGATATTTTGTACTGAGCCCAGTAAATTACTTGACTGGGAATGAAAGATTACAACACTGAGAATATGCAGGGTCATTTGTTAGCATAACTCGTAAGTGGTGGACCATAAACATCTTCAAAATTTCAGCTTATTTTTTGACAACCTACAAAATAGAATCCCCTAAATTTCTCTAACTTCATTCTAGCTCCTGTTGGTTTATTTACATCTGTTCATATTTGATCACCAGAGAGAGATGATCTAAACATTACAGCACCATAGCAAATGCTCTTGGAGACGTCAAGTGGTGCTTGTGGTTTACTTTAATTACCCACATGGCCCATATGAGGTACACTAATCACAGAACCCTATGAGATCTCAGCATATCAGTTAAAGCCAACAGATGTGGAGCTTGGGTTTAGAAATCTCCTCATTACCAAACTTTATTCAAGCAAAACTGGAGCCTCGTATTCAGCCACCCAGATGCTCACATCCCTCCTTCCTTGCTCACCAAGGTCTCAAAAGCAAAATCTGCAGGAATGAAAAATTAGTCTGGTAACCAAGTACTGTAGTAAAATATGGTCTACATTCTTGCTTTGTCCCGCTTTGCTGTGTTTTACCCAGTAACATGATAGTGTCGGTCGGCGGTGGACTATGAGGTAGTGTCTCTCACTAAGTGTCATGGTATTTTATTAAGTCAGAAATGTGATCGCTACTGTTGTCAAATGTTAGTATATAGAACAATTCATTCACAAATGAGAAAAGCAGATCCTCCACAAATGCCTTTCCCCTGACATAATTGCCCTGCACAGTGCAACTGAAGTTGAGTGGGCTGCGACAATATTATTCCAGCGTAGCTTTCGCAAATCAGATGCACAGTTGTGGATGTTTTTATCATTTTGGAAAGGCATGTGATTGTGCCAGCAGAAATGTGCTTTTAATTCTGTTTTCGCAAGCCATGTTTGTAGAGTCAGCTCTTACTTAAAATGCAGGCAGAAAGTGACCAAGGAAGGAAGGAAGGAACTATAAATATAATAATCAGTATTGGAGATGGCTTATCAGATTTGCTTACAGCAAAAGTCTGTCTTCTAATGCTCATAAATGAGCAAAAGCAGGATCTGTGTCTCGGTCTCACGTGATGGTACTTTGAGTTTTAAAGCAGTTGTTTCAAAGGATACTTGAAGAGCCACACCTGTAAATGTACATGGTCTTTCTGTAATATAAATCTCAAATACAAATAGTGTAATGTGCCTAGTGGGGTGGATGGGTGAATGAGACAGGGTCTGCCACATTACCTCCAGTACCACCAGTGCTCCAGTTCCTTGGCAACCTTAGCAGACTAAACTCTGGAGATGAAGGATGATCCAAGCTAAATTAGTGGAGAGGCAAACTCTGGGGATCAAATACCAGCTCACCCAAATATAATCAGTTGAGTCCATAGGCCTATCTGGCTCCAAAAGGCCCTATAAAAGTTTAGCCTCAAAACCAGCTCCTCAGTCTGAGCAACTCATCAATAAGAACAACAGTTAAGCCTGTTGGTGCCTCACCCCACTCATCTTGACCTATCGAAATGGTTATCTTCTCTGGATTCAGCCTTTGGCCTGGTTCTGACTATGGACTTGCCTGTGGCTCCTTGGATCTTGATGTGCCTTCGTAGAAACATCAACTCAGCTCTGACTTTGGAGCTGCCTCTGGCACCTTTGGATTGTGATCAGTGCCCCCTGGAACTTGTCCTGCATCTGAGTTCTGACTACGCCCTGCCTCTGACCCCTCAACTCCTCATTTGCCAAATAGGAGTTTCCCTGTTTGTAACATAGGGCAACTACCTTCTAATGAGTCAGATCCCTGGCCCATTTAACCCAGTATTGTTTACCCTGACTAGTAGTGCTCTACAGAGATTCAGACAAGACTCTTTCCCAGTCCTATGTGGGACCTTCTGCATGCAAAGCAATGCTCTCCCACTCAGCTATAACGCTTTAGAATTGTTTTCCTCAGGATGGTGGTGGCAGGGGAGGGAGGATTAAATTCCCCTCTGCCCACAGTGGTCCCTATCCTGATTAACATCCATCCGTCCACACGCACGTGGTAACTGTTTTTGTTTGGGGGGGGGGGGGGGAACCAGTCACATTAAATGAAATAACTTGTAGTTTGATCAGCACTCTGCTCATTAAAACTACTATTAAATTTTATTAATACAAGCTATTTCCACTTGTAGCTTCTGCAAATATCAAGCCAACGTAAAAGACTGGGAAACAACTTACCAATTTGCATGTTCTTTGCAGCATGCATTTTTGTCGCTGCCCTGTGAGGGTCACAGAAGGAAGCTTCCTGACTCTTTAGGAATTTGGAATGTCAGATCAAATAAAGAAACCATTAAAATAACATTTTTAAAGTTTTTGAGGTTGCGGCCTTCTCCACTCAGACAATAAAGAACTTGGAAGATAAGGTTTAGAGTGCATATTTTATAGTGGCTGAACTCCAAGTGCATAATCTATTAAGATAGACTTTAGGGGTGGTTTTCCTCCAATGTTTGTGTATGGGTTTATAGCAGCACTGATTTGTCCTTTCCTATCACAATATCCTCTATACCTAGCAAGAGGAAATGGTAATCCCCAGAGTTTTCTAGGCAGATAACCATTCCCAATTTCTTAACATTTTCCTGTACACGGATGGGTGAGCATTGCATTGGGTTCACATTTTAATGGAATATTATCCAATTTGCACATCCTGGAACTGAATGTGGACCCAAACACAATGTGCGGTTGGAAAGCTATACATTTCCAAGTTCGTGGTGCATTTTTCAAAACAAAAAGAGCATTCGACAAAATGCACACGTTCGAAAAATGCGTAAGGAAAAATGCATACACTTCTAAAAAGTGTACAAACATGCTTTAGCCAATGGGTACATGTGTATGAAAATGTGTATGTGTTTGGAAAATGTGCAGAAAAATGCACACATTTTGAAAAATAAATGCATGCATGTGCACGCACACACACACACACGCACAACATTCTGGGAGGGGGAACTCACATGGAACGAGGACGGAACGAGCTTAGCTGTGGAAAACAGAACTTGGATGAGCTTAAGTTTAGATGAGCTTGAGCTTTCACCCATTCCTAGGCCTGTGTTGATACATAAGTCCATATCTTTGAACTGTGTATATTACATTTGCTAAAGATTGACAGCAACTTGGGTTGCAAGACCTCCGATCTGATGTGAGGTGCCTGCTGTTTGCCTTCACTTATATATTTCTAAATAAAGCACAATAATACATAAATGTATAAGTCTCCAGGGTTTTCTCATCCAAAGGAAACAAATCCTGTGTAGTACCAAGTGGGACTATGCAACAGTACCATTGCTGTACCTTTGGCTGATTCCACACAGAGGGATCTTAGTGCTAACACTCAGAAGACATTGTGCAGCTTTTCCATTGTTCCTTATGTGTAGGGTGACCATATGGAAAGGAGGACAGGGCTCCTGTATCTTTAACATTTGTATTGATCAGCAGGTGTCATTTGTATGCATGCAGCATCTGGTGAAATTCCCTCTTCATCGCAACAGTTAAAGCAGCAGGAGCTATACTAGAGTGGCCAGATACAAAAGAGGGCAGGGCTCCTGCAGCTTTATCAGTTGTGATGAAAAGGGAATTTCACCAGGTGCTGCATGCATACAAACAACACCTGCTGAAATTCCCTTTTCAATACAACCATTAGTCTTTTCATATGGTCACCCTATTTACGTGACCCTGTTTACCTGACAGGAATTCCTTGCCTTTGGAGGTGCCAACTTCGTATTCCTTCCGGTACCTCCTGAAAACATTGTTCCAGGAAGCGTTCCCTCAGTGGCCAGCCACGGTTTCATTTGCACCTCACTTCTTGGTTTTTTTTTTCCTATTTGTTCACCACTCCAAAATTCTTGAATGGGGATCAGTATATAAATATTGTAAATAAATAAAAATAAATAAATTTTCCATGTTAAGAAAAAAGACTGAAGAAGTGGTGGAAAAACTTAGGAGGGCTATGAGTGGAAGCTGACGCCATTTGGACCTTCTGGAAAATTCCATGAATGAGGCAGGACAATGGCACAATAAAAACCTTGTCTGGAAGCACCCTTTATTACACTGATAATCCAATATATATGTTGGTTGTTCTTAGCACTTCCTGCTCTTTAAAGAAGGAAGTTTGCAGGTTTAGGCTTAGAAGCTACTAAATAAAGCTTTCCTCTTGAAAGACAACGATGATTCTTTGCATGTTTCTACACTGCCTTGAATGAATAGGAAACAATTTGCCCTTAGGTTAAAAAAAAAAGGAGTTATATGAGTGACCTTATTGTCTGTGAGAATTACTGTGTTTAACCGCATAATACTCATGTTCAGGGAATGCTGTATCTGAAATGTTGCTTGTAATCTGATTAGTATAATTGACCAGAAATTGTTGGGGGATCTTTCCTCAGCACGGTTTGGTTGCATGAAATCTCTTGATTGTTGTTTTTACAAAGCAATACTTGTTTCCTGGCTGATTATTTTTGGAAATGATTTTCAGGATTGTGACCAGATACACATAGATGATGTATCGTCAGATGACAATGGGCAAGATTTAAGGTAAGGCATCTCTGTACTGCAGCAATGAATGCACCCAGTCCCAGTTATTTTTTAATACCTGGAGGACAGCTGGTGGTATAAATTCATGTCTTTAATCTAGGCAGTTTTGCTGCATTCACATATTAGAATTACTGTACTAGGACAGGAGAGCTGTCTCATTATTTTATTTTCCAACAATGGCCTAATGCTAGGTGTTTCAGCAGTGAATTAGAGTCAATACGATAATGGCAGAGAGATACATCCCTTACGTTTAAAGTAATTTACCAGCAATTGGGTCCTCTGCTTGAGATTATATTTCTTCACCATTGGGGCCAGCACATCCACTGGGTGAATGGAGCATTTGTCGTTTGTGCCAACCTTATGATGTGTGTGTGTGGGGGGGAAAGCCTTACTAACCCAAATCATATATGGTGTAGCGAAGGCTATCAATGGCTACTATCCCTGATGGTTGTGTGCTATCTCCAGTATTCGAGGCAGTAAGCCTGTGTGCACCAGTTGCTGGGAAACATGGACGGGAGGGTGCTGTTGCACCATGTCCTGCTTTGTTGGTCCCTGGCCGACAGCTTGTTGGTCACTGTGTGAAAAGAGTGCTGGACTAGATGGACCCTGGGTCTGATCCAGCATGGCACTTCTTATGTTCTTATAGGAACTGCAGTGCAGTTATTCCCTGCCCACCCAAAGCTCTTGCTCAACTGCCCTTAATTCAGTGGGGGCTTGCACAGCAGAACTTCCAAGTGAATTGTGGTCTTCGTCTTACGTTTCTTTCTATCAACATGTTGATAGAAGCATAGGGGAATTACTTGAGGATTTGATCCAATATATCAGCCTTTTCAGTGAGCTAAAGCACATCAACGGATAGCTAAATCATAGGCAGAGACTGCAAAGCTACAGGAGGAATGGGTAGGAGGGATAGCACTTTTCTCCCCTGCTAGCTGTCTCTAACAAGCCCAGAAATCTGGAACACATCTTCCTCTCTCCTCTTTTCTCTTTACTAGTTTCTCCATCCTAATGGGAAGAGTAGGTTATAATTTCACTCCTTCCCCCTTCTCCTCCTTCCTTTGCCACAGCACATATAATTTCTCAGCAGATGGCTTTCACAGTTCAACCGCTGGAGCAAATCTTTGTCTGGGGTCCGGAGTTCACGGGGGAGTTGACTGGATGAGGAAATTAGCATTCCGCTACCGGCGGGTGAAAGAACTCTACAACACCTACAAAAACAATGTTGGCGGTAAGTGTCTCCCCAACCCATCAGTGAAGTCACCTTCTCATCTTCCAGAGAGCCCGTCTTCCTGTTCTTTAGAGCAGATGGAGAGAACAGCCTACAAAACCTTCGCAATTTAGAGAGAGGCAAGTACCAATGAAGAGGAAATATTTTGTCCAGTCCATTCATTTCATCTCATTTATTCCATTTCTATACCGCCCAAAGTACTATTCACAAAATAAAGTGGTTCACAAAAATTACAACCCCAAAAACACAGCATAATAAAAATATAATATAGAATCTTTATTTATTGCATGCCTATACCGCCCAATAGCCGAAGCTTTATGGACAGTTCACAAAAGTTAAAACCATCAAATACGAATCAAAGTATAAAACAAACAACAGCATAAAAACACAATATAAAAGCACAACCAGGGTAAAACCGAGCAGCAATGCAGAGATTTATCCAGATTCAAAATACAGATGTAAAACAGCAAAATTAAAAAAACTAAGTTGAAAAACTGTTTAAATACTGGGAAAATAAGAAGGTCTTCACCCGGTGTTGAAAAGAGTACAACATAGGTGCCAGGAAAACCTCTCTAGGGAGATCATTCCACAGCTGGGGTACCACAGGAGAGAAAGCCCTTCTCCTGGTAGTCGTCTGCCTCACTTCTTTTGGCAGAGGATCATGGAGAAGGAGCCCTGAAAATGATCTTAGAGTCCGGGCAGGCACATAAGTCTTTAATATGCAAAAACTTTAAAAACACTTAAAACCCATTGCAATAAAATACTGAGCTGAAAAAACAACTGGCATTACAAATTCCATTATATATTGTCAAATGTTTGGGAGTACAGGACAGTCTTAAACTGGTGCTGAAACATGACAATGTTGGCACCAGGCAGGCCTTTGTGGGGAGATTATTCCAGAATTTAGGGGATGACCACTGAGAAGGCCCCCTTTTGTAGTGTCCGGATACGTTCATAGTTCTCTTGATGGATGAGCTGAGGGGTTACAGAATAGATGGGGTTGCTGTAGCCTTGTCATTGGAACAGAAGACTGGGACATTATTGCTCCTGACCGCTATTATATGTTGAAGATAGAGAAATATTTTGGTCCCAGTTATATTGCCATGTTTAAATTGGCCAATGCACCACAATCCAGGCCTTACAGCATCTCCAGTTAAAAGGCTCTGGGTGCTAGACCTGGAAAGACATATTGGAGCAGGAATCCCCAATCTTTTTGGACCCATGGGCACATTTGAAAAGTTAAGAAACTGCCATCATGAAATGGCTCCCATGGAGGATGTGGCTAGTCACATAATGGCTGCCGTGGGGGGCTGGCTAGTCAAAAGAAGTGGGTGGGGGGAGAAAGAGTGAGAATACAGGCTGGGACTGGAGAGACACAGCAAAATAAAGGGTGGGGGAGGGGGAGAAAAAGAACAAGGCTAGGAATGGGAAAGGGAGAGAAATAGCAAGGAAAGGGGATGGTTGGAGCAAAATAGAAAAGTTAGAGGTTGAGAGTTGAGAGATAAAGAGAGCAAAGGGGAAAGGGTTATGAGGACAGTTCAGAGCAGGAAGGAGAACATGGTGCCCTAACATTTTTAGTGAAGATAAATTATTGTAGGGTGACCAGATAAAATCCAGGTCAGGGCTCATGTAACTTTAACAGTTGTAGAGAAAAGGGAATTTCAGCCAGTGTCATTGGTATGCAGTTAGTTCCTGGTGAAATTCCCTCTTCATCACAACAGTTAAAGTTGCAGGGGCCCTGCCTTCTTTTGCATATGGTCACTCTAGTATAGTGCCTGCACCTTTAACTGTTGTGATGAAGAGGGAATTTCACCAGAAACTAATTGCATACAAATGACACTGGCTGAAATTCCCTTTTCTCTACAACTGTTAAAGTTACATGAGCCCTGACCTGGATTTTATCTGGTCAGCCTAAATTATTGAAGTGGGCAGGGAATGGAGGTCCCCGTGGGCACCACAGCACTCATGGGTGCTGTATTGGAGACCCCTGCTTTGGAGAACTGTCCCTGTATTTCAAATTCATGCTCAGGCATGCACACCCAAACGTTATTCTTCCATCCTTCCCTCAGTTTGTTTGGGACCTTTGCAGAGCAGCTCCAAAGACAGTGCTGCCAATAGGGATGTTCTTTCTTTCATGTCAAATTTGAGTTCATTTCCATTATCTTCAGGCAGCAGATTTCAGACAACCTTTCTAAGAAAATTTGGAGGGCAAGGGCGGAGAGAATGAGTGAGGAGGGAACTATTCTCATTTTTGTTAGTATGTTTATGCCTGATGCATATTTGGGCTGCAGTTTCTGTTTGTCTCCTTGTGTATGCCAGAAACATGCAATCAGAGAACCCCCCAAAATTGGAGCTAAGAGTTCTACAAATCTGGCATGTGCTCATTGAAATGTATGCACATACAGGGCATTCACTTTCGGTGTCCGTGTATGGGGGGGGAGGGGTGCAAGGCACCCTGGAGGTAGGGGCCATACCTCCACAATAGAGCACATGCTTTTCATGCAGAAAATCTCTAATGCTCCAGCATCTCCAGTTAAAAGGTGGCAGGAGCAGGACAGACTTTGAAGAGCTTCTGCCAGTCAGACTAGATAATACTGAGCTAGATGGATCAATGATCTGACTCTATCTAAGGTAGATTATATATGCCTGGGAGGACAGGCACAGTTATGTATTTCTGGTGCAGACGTGTTTGATGGACACGCGTGTGTGCCCACACACACACATATGGATTTAGATCCCCTATCATTCAAGACATGCTTTCCTGGAGCGCCAATGGCGTAAAACTCGACTTATATCCGATAAGACACGACACGACATAGAGAACATCTTCGTTCCTATGGGGTGGCAATACGTGCAGCGAAGAAAGCTTAGTTCTCTGCACGCATTGCGTCTGCGAATTCGCGTCCAGCAGAACTGTTCAGGGTGGTGAGGGGTCTAACTCGGGCACCCTCCCTCCTGAACCCGAGTTAGAGCCTTCGATAGTTCGCTGTGATGCCTTTAACGATCATTTCACAGATAAAATCTCTCGGATAAGAGCTGATTTAGATGCTGTCGTTATAGCAGAGGCTGACAATGGAGTGTCCAGCAACTCCGCGAGTAGAATTACACTGGATCAGTTTCAGTTGGTGAGTACCGAGGACGTGGACAAGCTGCTTGGTCGAGTAAGGAGGACGACTTGCCCTCTCAATCCCTGTCCTTCTTGGCTGGTCGCCCAGGGAGGAGATGCAGTTAGATCACAATTACAATATATTATTACTGCATCTCTCAGGGAGGGGAGTTTTCCATCTTGTTTAAAAGAAGCGGTAGTTCGGCCGCTTCTTAAAAAGCCCTCCCTGGATCCCCTGGACCTTAATAATTACAGACCAGTATCGAACCTTCCGTTTCTGGGCAAGGTGATCGAGAGGGCGGTTGCCTTCCAACTCCAAGCAGTTTTGGATGATACAGATTTTCTAGACCCATTTCAAACTGGCTTCAGGGCAGGATATGGAGTTGAGACTGCTATGGTCGCCTTAGTGGATTATCTACGCTTAAGTATTGACAGGAGGAGTGTGTCCCTGTTGGTACTCCTGGACCTCTCAGCGGCTTTCGATACCATCGACCATGGTATCCTTCTGGAACGCCTGAGGGAATTGGGACTCAGGGGCACTGTGCTTCAGTGGTTCTGGTCCTACCTCTCGGGCAGGTTCCAGATGGTGATGCTTGGGGATAGTTGCTCTTCAAAGAAGAAGCAGCTATGTGGTGTACCACAAGGTGCCATCCTATCCCCAATGCTGTTTAATATATACATGAAACCGCTGGGAGAGATCATCCGGAGGCATGGGACGGGGTGCTATCAGTATGCTGATGACACCCAAATATATTTCTCTATGCCTTCGACAACAGCGTCAGCTAAGGATAGTGTGTCTCCTCTGAATGAATGCTTGGAGGCGGTAATGGGCTGGATGAAGAAAACCAAACTGAAGCTGAATCCAGACAAGACGGAAGTGCTTACTGTCAAGGGCCACAACCTGGGGTTGGAGGTGTGTCAACCAGTTCTGGATGGGGTTACACTCCCCCCGAAAGACTGTGTTTGCAGCTTGGGGGTGCTCCTGGATCCGTCGCTCCAAATGACAGCTCAGATAGATGCGACTGCCAGGAATGCCTACTATCAGCTTCGGCTGATACGCCAGTTGCGCCCCTTCCTAGAGTTGGAAGAACTAAAATCAGTAGTGCACGCGCTGGTAACTTCGAGACTCGACTTCTGCAATGCACTGTACATAGGGCTACCTCTGTGCCTAGTCCGGAAACTTCAACTAGTTCAAAATATGGCAGCCAGGTTGGTCACCGGTACATCTAGGGGTGACCACATTACACCAGTTTTAAAATCTCTTCACTGGCTGCCAATCAGTTTCTGGGCGAAGTACAAAGTGTTGGTTATTACCTTTAAAGCCTTACATGGTTTGGGTCCAGGTTACCTACGGGATCGCCTTCTCCCATACAATCCGCCCCACACGCTCAGGTCCTCTGGGAAGAATTTAATTACAGTCAACAAGAACTAGACTGACAACCGTTACCCAGAGGACCTTCTCTTCTGCCGCTCCCAGATTGTGGAATGACCTGCTGGGAGAGATTCTCCAACTTACTAGTCTTCAGGAATTTAAAAGATCTATAAAGACTGATCTCTTCCGGCAGGCCTACCTAGATGAATTTTAAAGTGTTTTTTTGGTGTTTTATTGGTATTTTAATGATGTACTGATTTTATCTGCTTTTAATCAGTTTTTGTATTTTGTGTTTGGTGTTGTTCCCCCCCTCGATCCGTTGGGAGAGGTGGGTGATAAATAAATAAATATATTGTTATTATTATTATTATTATTATTATTTAGAATGCATAAATTCCAAAGACCATTAACCTCTCATACCTGTGTGCGTGCACCCTTATTGAAAATAACAAACGTTTTTTTTCAGCAGAGATATAGGAGCTCGAACATGGATGGAATAAAGCTCTGAAATGAATGAAAATGCCACCTTTTCATGGTTTATAGGCAGGGTACAAGTCAAATAAGAAAAGAGGGGTTTTCATAGATCTGGGGGTAAAAAATCTTCATTGGAAAAACCTGCCATTTGCCTTCATAACCTCATCAAAACCAGTGGGGGAGCATCCAGCATCTTTCATAGTAGAAGTGGCCTGGTATTACCTCATCACATCTGTCCCATAGCTAGAACCAGAACAACACAAAGGAGAAATGGCAATTGCCCCTCCAGGTATTTTAAACATATGCATCGTCTGCCTTTACTATCCAGCAGAGTTACCTTCCCACCCTTACTGATAATAATGACTAGACACACAGCTTTTCAGGGGGAACCGAAAGAATGGTTGGACCATTATCCGTTATCTGCTGCAACGCAGCCATTGGCTCTTCTCAGGCAGTTGCTAATCTACAGGAAATAGTCTGCAACTTTAATGGTTATTATTTAAGTTCTGTGCATGTTCTGTTCAACATGTTTTTTAAAGGTTCACATAAAATGTTAGAAGTATTAAAAACAAAAGAAAACCCTGAGGTGTTCTCTGGCTAGTTTTAACTTCATTGGCAGAACTTTTTCAGGAGGCAGCATAAGGCTCAAACCTCACATGGCACTCAGGGGTGCGAATGCTTCATCCAAGCTTTGGGGCAAGGGAAGTTATTCGAAACAGCTGCCGGAAGCAGCAGTCTGGATCAGGAATTCATGCAGTGGGGAGGGAGGAGTTCTTACCTCTGTCACTGCAGGCTGTTTTTCTTATCAAAATTGCCATTCCAAACTGCTTGACACACTGCAAGAGAAAAGATTTGAGCTCCTTTATTCTTTCCCCTGCAGTATCAAGCACCTTGGAAGGGATAATTTTGATTAGAAAAACAGCCCATAGGGAATTAAATACCACCAATACAGACGTGTTCTGCCGCTGAATCAGACTGCAGCTTCCCGCAACTGTTTTATGTAAAAAAAATGAAAAAGTGGTGGAAATTCAGGGTAAACTTATGATTACCTGCAGTTTGACCCCAAGGGCCAAACCCAACATGTATAGTTTTAGCATTTTAAATAGCTGTGGGGGTTAGGATTGCAACTTCACACAACAGGGAAGAGTTTAATACTTTCCCTCCATGCTGCAGTCCAAATGAAAACCCCTCCCCCCACCCCCAAAGCTGCTATTTACCTGGGGAACAGCTGTTTGAGAAGGACAGATTTTCATCAGATGCATGGCATGTGGTGCAGTTCCAATCCTCATCCTCCCCTTCCCACAATTGCTATTTAAATTTTTAAAACTCCGCACATTAATTGACATCACATAAGTAACATGACATCTAGCTTGGTCCTGAGTCTCCCACAAAAGGTTCACAAAAAGGTAACACAGCAAGATAGCCCATTAATGAGTGAATAATGTATGCACACATGCATGCATGTGCACACATGCATGCATGTACACACACACACACATATACACACACACAGGCTCAATTCGGACGACACAATAAACAACTGGTGTGGGGGAAACAGTCGTCAGTTGTTTTGACTATTGTGTCATCCGAATGCTGCCATAGTCAACTCAGCGCTGATCCTCATCCACACCACAGTTGATTATTTGTTACCATGTTGTGTGGGGGTGCCCCCTAGGGTTAGGGTTAGTCAACCCACCATTGACTATCATGTCATCCGAATTGAGCCACAGAGTGTTCCTTGAGGTGTATTAACAGCCTATTGGAAGCAGGTTGCGTTAGACCCTAAGGCAGGGACTCAGCAAGAAACTCTAGAGAACACAGGCCAGATCTACACCAAGCAGGATATAGCACTATGAAAGAGGTATGAAAGAGGGATATGGAGGCATCGCTTTCATACCACTTTCGTAGTGTTATATCTTGCTTGATGTAGATGTGTCAATGGGCCCCAACAGTTGTCAGTGCATTTCAATACCACTATAAAGCGGTAGTGTAGATCCTGCCACCGTCAGTGCTTGGAGATTCAGTACTGGTCAGTTTGGTACTGACCAGTGATCCTGAAATGGTAACTGTAGTTGGGGAAAAGAGCACTTAGAGGATAGGGCTTGTAATATTGAGGTTCTTCAGCATTAGCGGCTACTGCTGTTGTGCCCTTTAGTCATATGAAATTATCAGAGGACAAGCATTTCATGAGGTTCTCTACATCAACTGCCCTGCCTTTAAAAAAAAAAAAAAAAAAACAGGCAGAGAACTAGGGGAAAAGGAAACTGGTGTTTTATACCAAAACGTTTCACATTTTAAAATCTGTTTATATGTGTATATGTTTAAATATTTTAAAGTTATTAAATTTTAGATTTTAAAAAAAACCTATAAAAATGTATAAATTGGATGCGTTACTAGTGGTCATTCCTTTTGCTTTTAAAATGATTGATAAAAAAATTAAAAAGCAGAAAGGAAGCACTAAAACAGGTCAGAATGTGAAAATGGAACATAGATGCCAAGGAAAACGTTTTTATTGAACCCAATACACTTTGGAATCAAACGCTCCTCCATCGTGGGCAAAAACCAAATTTCTGAGGGTGTGAACTGGCTTAGCATGTTCCCAGAATTTGAGTTTTGCAAGATTGCCTCTGACAAAGGAACTCTTGGTTCCATAACACGTTGGGTTCTATAGAATTTTTTTTCTTTTCTTTTTTTTTCTAAATAATTTTATTAATTTTCAACATATATCACATAAAATAAACACAATACAAATATAACCCTCGACAAACCCCCCCCATGCTCCCCTTCCCTTGAGACCTTCTTTCTCTATTATTTTATACATTTTTCCAGAATTGCATTGATTATTTTGAAGGTGTACAACCTCTCCCCTTTTCTAAAACAAATTCTAGAAATACTCCCCAAATACTTCCAAAATCATTCTTTTTAGTTAATCCCATCTCAACTTTCATTATACATGTTAGTCTATCATTAATTGCAATATCCCACACTCCTTTATACCATCCTTCAATACTATAATTCTCTTGTATTTTCCAGCTTTTAGCTATCATTAATCTTGCCGGTGTCAGGAGATTGTTTATCAATTCTTTTATATTATTATTACCATATTCTTTATCAAATAACCCCAATAAAGCTATATTTGGACTTGCTTCCACGTTCTTACCTAATATCTCACTTATCTCCTTAAAAACTCTATCCCAAAATTTTTTAACATATTCATATGTCCACCACATATGGTAATATGTCCCCACATCCTGACATCCCCTCCAACAAGACTTTGATATTTTCTTATCTATCTGATGTAGTCTTACAGGGGTGAGATACCATCTCCAGATTATTTTATACTGATTTTCTTTTATCCTTATTGAAAGGAACTTTAAAGTTCTTGATTTCCATATCTTTCCCCATCTGTCTCCGTCAATTTGAGTTTTTAAATCCTCTTCCCAGATTGTTTTCAAAATTTCTTGAGACTCATCCTCTTCTAGCAATATCTTATATATATCACTCGTTAAACCTTTTTTACTTTTACTTTTATTTCCTCCCTCCTTCTCTCTAGCCTCAATTAGCTTTTCAAATCTTGTTTCCTTTCTACACTCCTTATTTTTCTTTTTCCATTTTATTGTCCACTGTTCCAATTGCAAGACCTTAAACCATATTTTTTTTTGCCCTATTAGAACCTCTTCTAATTGCTTTTTATTACTCAATCTCCTTACCCAATCTTTCACTTTAATTATTTTTTTCCCTCAATAACCCTTCCAATTCTCCTCTCAAATTACCCGGGAAGTTCTCCATTAAAACAACTGGGGCCAGAGGGGAAATTCCTGGCATTAATTTCTTCTTATATCTTTCCCAAATTTCTCTGATATTCCTTAAGATGGGATTTTCTATATCTTTCAATTGACTCTTTTGTATATTACTAAAAAAAAAACATTTTGTAGCTTTAACTCTATTTCTCTTGTCTGCGACTTTAACCATTCTAAATCCGGTTCCCCTGCTATACTATTTATAACATATCTTAATTGGTTAGCTATATAATACATCTTTATATTCGGAAGTCCTAAGCCTCCTTCCCTTTGAATCTTATACCATTTTGTTTTATTAATTCTTGATTTCTTATCCCCATTACAATAATTATTTATCATACTTTGCCAACTTTTTATTTCTACCTCTGTTATTTTAATTGGTAACATTCTAAACAAAAAATTAATCTTTGGTAATATCTTCATTTTAATTACCGCTATTCTACCAAACCATGAATGCTTTAATTTCCTATAAGCCTCTAACTTTCCCATTATTTGTTTTTTTAACCTACTAAAATTTATTTCCTCTAAGCTTTCTAACTCTTTCGTAATATAAACTCCTAAATAACATATTATATTTTTAACCTTCAAACCTAATTTTAAACTACACTCATCCCTTTCTACTTTATCATAATTAAAAAGCATCATATTTGATTTCCCCCAATTTACCTGTAACCCTGTGACCACTCCAAATTCTCTCAAATGTTGTTTTATTTCTTCTGTGCTTCCCCCTGGATTTTCTAATGTCAATAAAGTGTCATCCGCAAACATATTAATTTTTATCTTTTCCTCCCCTCCTATCCCTCTCAAGCTCTCGTCCTCCCTAATAACATTTGCCAGCATTTCAATCACAATTGCAAATAATATTGGGGAGAGCGGATACCTTGTCTAGTACTTCGGGCTAAGGTAATTTGTTGCATTAAACCATCGTTTACCATTACCACGGCCTTGTTGTTTACATATAGCTGATTAATCACTCCCACAAACCTTTCTCCAAAACCAAATATTTTTATAATAGTTTTTAACGCTGGCCATTCAACGCAATTAAAGGCTTTAAAAATATCTAATGCTATCAATCCTGCTTTTAGATTCCTTCTTTTAATAATGTTTATTATATTTAATACCTTCCCTATTAAATTTGGCATGTGCCTACCTGGAATAAATCCACATTGATCCTTTTTTATATACTCATTTATGAAAGTATTTAATCTTGTTGCCATAATTGCAGTAAATATCTTGGCATCTTGATTAATTAAGGAAATAGGTCTATATGAAGCTGGATCCATCAAATCCTTATCTGCTTTCGGGATTAATATTATCAACGAATGTTCCCACGATGGCGGGGTCTTCTCTCCCTTTATTATATTATTATATAATTTCTCCATTTTTGATAATAAAAATTCTTTAAATGTCTTATAATACTCCGGCCCCAATCCATCCACTCCTGGAGATTTCCCTCCTTTCAATTTATCAATAATCCCCTCTATTTCTTTCCCCATCACTAATGCTTCCATATATTCCCTATCCTTATCTTTTAATTTTATCTTCCAATTTTTCTCTACATATTCCTGTATTCTTATTTGTGGTCTCGCTTCTGAGGTATACAATTCCTGATAAAATTCCTCAAATTTTTTAAATTTATCCTTCATTAAATTACATTTTTCCCCATTTTATCTTTAATTGTCCCTACTATATTTTTTTCCTTCTTTGATTGCGTTGACCTTGCCAGCATTTTAGAATTCCTATTACTGTAGTTAAAAAAAAATCCTTTTCAAATATATTAATTCTTTTTGCACTCTTTCTATATCCTTACCCTCAAGTTCTTTTTTTTTTTGCTTGGAGTTGGGCGTATATATGTTTATATTTATTCATTCTAAATTGTTCCTCTAATTCCTTAATCTCTTCTTTGATCTTTTTACTATATGCTTCTTGTTGTCTTTTTAATTTGCACGATTCTCTAATACATATTCCTCTTACTACTGCTTTCATCGTGTCCCAGAGAATCCCCTGCGAAATTGTCCGTTTCATTTATTTCCCATATATTCTTAATTTCCTTTTTCATTTTCTCCACAATGAGAAATGTTTTTCTTGGTACCTTTGAGAATACATATAGGATTGCTGCACCATCTCTTGGGGTAAATCCTCCCAACTCGGCATGCAACAGAGCCTAAAACATAATAAGACTACAAGAACAATGATAACATCAGAATTAATTGATCTTTCTGTAGAAGCACACCAAGAAGGCGTAAAATTGACCAGGTCTCAGCAACATGCTGTTTATTTTATTCCAAGCACCTTTCTGCAATGCAGTGTCTCTCAGTTTTTTGGCATGTTGTGATATCGACTGTGCAGCCGAGTGTATGTAGGCGGCTGCTGGATGGATGGTCCTGCCTTTTGGGCTTCGGGTTGGAGAAGATGGATTTCTGGTTCATTCCATTTCCATGATTCTATGGCTTTGCAAAAGCCATGTGCAAGCTATTCCATGCCTTCCCATTGGAGCTAGTTACAAATGCTGCTTCTCTATCTGCAGGTCTAATAGGAGCTCCTAAGAGGGAAACCTGGCTGCAGTTAAGAGCAGAACTAGAAGCGCTGACTGATCTCTGGCTAACACATGCTTTGAAAGCTCTGGATTTGATACATTCCCGGTAAGAACGGCGTAAGCAGTCATCTCCAGGCTGCAAAAGTTTTACTTTGCTCTTGTGTTCTCCAAACAAACCAAGGCACATTTATTTATAGGACATCTTTGGCCAAATTTGTGGGGGGGCCATCTGGACATGTGATGGGGAAATAGATCTAAAACAAGAACAATCAGGCCCCATTTCTGGCTTCCAGCTCTACCTTTTGTGGAAAACAGGAAAGTAATAAAGGGAGTCGGCTGCCCAAGGGGGGGGGCACAGTGTAAATGCTATTGGAGTTTTACACTATTTATATCCCCAGTGTGCGATTACTTGTGACGTACTCCACCTTCAGACTAGTTTTGAGTTATAATAAATTATGGAGGGAGAAAAACGTTTAAAAGTCTAGCCACTGTTGACTGCGTTAATCACTGATTTCATGGGATTCGTTGCTGGCAAACCTTACATCCTGCTTCCAGTTTAGACTAATAGGGCAGAAAAACAAAGATCTCTTTCGGGGAAAGGGAGTGGTCCCTTTGAATTTGATTCTGATGCTGTTTTCTGTCTTGTAGGCCTAACTGTGTAAATGTTTTGGTGACTACAACCCAGCTCATACCAGCACTTGCAAAAGTGCTTTTGTATGGACTGGGCACTGTCTTCCCCATTGAAAATATTTATAGTGCAACAAAGACAGGTAAGTATAATATAATAAAAATACAGCTGTGTCAGGGCTGATGTTATACACTAGTGAATGCTGACTATCACATTCCTACGTCAGTGTATCTGTACATTTTCAACATTAGTTTGGGACTGATGTCATTATGGGCAGTCAACAAATTTTGTACTTTTAGGGCGCAATCCTATCCAGATGTCTGTCAGTCTTTGAACTCAGAGGCTGATAAGCATCCTATAGAGGGCAGGAGGAGCACAGAGGCAATTGTTGCCTCTATGCTTCTCCCACTCTGCATTTTTGCTAGATGGGCATTTTTGCCCATCTAGCAACAGCTGTGCAAAGAGGGAGGGAAGGAAGCCAGGGAAGGCTAACTCGTATCCCTGCTTCCCCAATCCCCTCTCCACCAAAAGGACCGCTCCCTTTCCATTGATTTCAAGGTCACTTTTGTGAGCTTGGAGAGGCAGCCGGAGAGGTTCTCTCTGCACTGGCTGTGAGAGGGAGGGGAGGGGAATGGAGCTCGGACTTCTGGGTCTGAGGTTGGAGGGCTGTCTCCAACCTTGGATCCAGGAATCCAAGCTATCCTATGGCTCCCCCAGATGTTGTGTAGAGGCTATAGAATTGCTGTCTTACTGTGATATATATAAATAGCTTGATGCGTCAGGAAAAGGATAAACCCTAAACCCATACATGTGTCCCAGATGTGATATTTTCATTAAAATCACACCCCTATTTACTTCTGGATCTCCGTATGTGTGCTTACAGTGGGATGGTTCCCAGATCTAACAATCACAAGGAATTGTGTTGCTATTCCACATTTTTTTCTTAACGGAATAATGTGATAAGAAAAAAACTGGAAGAAGTGGTGAGAAAGTATGAGATCCTTTAAGGGGGATTCTTGCATTGAGCAGGTTGGACTCTATAGCCTTATAGGCCCCTTCCAACTCTGCTATTCTATGATTCTATGAGACTACAAGTGGACAACATTGCCCCCTGTAAAATTCCATGAATGAAGCAGAGTTATGGTGCAACTAAAAGCCTCATCTGGTGGCAACCTCTGTGTGTAGGGCCCTATGTTAAATCCCATTTAGTTATTGAATTTATTGTAATCACTCCTGCCCTTCCTTTATAAAGCATCATTATCAAACACCATATAATCCCTTATTTGCTCATACTCAAAGGGACCATGGGATACAGCAAAAGGGACATTAGTATGAATGAAGAGTAATTACATCAGCAAAAAGTGGATAACACGGCAGTAGGGCTAAATGTAATTATGTTGGGTTGGAATAATAGTAGCAGTGATAGATGCACAATTCTAAAGGTTAGAATCCTCCAATTACTTCCTTGCTTGCTGATTTATTTGTTTGTTTTTGATTTCTAGGCTGACTTTCAACCAGACCAATCCTCAAAGTGTCTTACTCAAATAGTACAGTTAAAACAAGGCAGGATTAAGTCGCCAGTGCTAGAAAATGCCCTCATGTCTCTCTTACTAATAGCTGAGAGAATCGGCGCACACATTTCTAATAGGGAAATTTTAAAAGTAACTGGAATGTATGAAGGGCCAGACTTGTATTAAAGAATCCCAATAGTGGCAGGTGTATGTGTTGACATTTTCTGATCTTGGCCTACAAGCAAAATGTGTGTTTAGGGGGCCCTTCCTTTGGCTCAGTTCCATTTCTGTTTTATTGTGGGAAGATGTAGAAGGGAGAGTCACCGTGTTGCGAAGGAAGGGAAGACCTCATGCAAGGAACAAACAGAAATTGAATTGGGGACCTCCTTTGACTCTCAGTTTTGTTATCCACTTTGCTTAGGAAATTAATGCTCCTCCTTCATTATGCAGGGAAAGAGAGCTGTTTTGAAAGGATAATGCAGAGATTTGGACGGAAAGCTGTGTACATTGTAATAGGAGATGGTGTTGAAGAGGAGCAGGGGGCAAAAAAGGTAATGGCTCTCTGGTTTAGAACTCCAATTAAAAATAATAATCTCACATTATTATTATTATTATTATTATTATTATTATTTACATTTATATATCTCCCCATAGCCGAAGCTCTCTGGGCGGTTTACTAGAAACATGTATAGAAATTCCTCCCCATTCCAAGCTATTTGCAATTAGTCCATTTTTTCTGGCTTGGAAGTCCATAAAGCATCTTGAACAATTTCCTACAGTAAATCCCCTTTCTGTCCCCCTGGCACCTATTGAGGCCTTTCCAATGGTTTCCGCTTGCTGCAGAAAACTGCTCTTGATTAACAACGATGTTGTTAGGTACATAAATAAGGAGCGAGATCAGATCAGTGAGTGTGTCAAGATCTGCCATTTCTCATTTCTACTGTGTGGCTGCACTGCCAAAAATGAGTGGGAAGAATGAGTGGGAAGGATGATTGAATGCAGCCCCATAAAGCGGATATTTTGCAGAATTGTCTAATAACAAGTGACTTTTTTCTTTTTATTTTTTTATTTTTTTATTTATTTAAATAATGATTTGTTGTAATTGAGAGAAAAAACTGGAATGGAGACAGGACATTTGGCACTCTGAACAATAAAATTGTAAAGATCTTAAAGCAACTTGGATATATAGACGCAATGGCAAGGTTTGCACAATTGCAGGGGGAGACCATGAAGAATGGGTTGATTCCCCTGCGAGTTCTGCCCTTAATTATCCATTGCCATGTCATCCAAACCCAGTGCACGGTGCAGCAGGGGTGGCTTCTAACCCACCCCACAACCCCTACTATAAGCCGTGGGTTGTGAGGTGGGTTAGAAGCCACCCCTGCCATGCACCAGATTCAGACGACATGGGAACCGACATCGTAGTGCGGGTAATTAAGCAACAACAATAGCTTTATTATCGGTCAACAGACCATATCGCAATTAAAATATACAATTTTATCAAAATTCACAGGACAGTATATTAAGCAAATGGCGGGTGGGGGAGACAACCCATACTGCATGGCTTCCCTGCTGATCGTGCGAACGCAGCCAGTGGTTAAAAAAGGCTAAAAGGCAAATTGCTGGAGCATGAGCTGAGGGCCTAACTAGATAAGCTGATGGAGAACTATGATCCAATCTCCCAGCTCTTTAAATGTTAGCAAGTAGCAGCTGCAAGAGCTCTGCCCTCTTTAGCTAGAGTGAACACATAGAAAAGAGAGCAGGGCTGTTGTGATAAAGAGCGAATTTCACCAGGTGCTACATGCATACAAATGACACCTGTTGAAATTCCCCTTTTTATTATTATTATTATTTATTCCATTTATATACCGCTCCATAGCCGAAGCTCTCTGGGCGGTTTACAAAAATTAAAAACATTGAACATTTTTTTAAAAAAGATACCCAAATTTAAAACCATAAAAAGCATAAAAACAGGTTATAAATACAATATCATTTAAAAACAACTATTCTGAGTCAAACCACCACCACCACAACAAAACCCTCAACATACGCTGTTAAATGCCTGGGAGAAGAGGAAAGTCTTGACCTGGCGCCGAAAAGATAACAATGTTGGCGCCAGGCAAGCCTCGTTGGGGACACCATTCCATAATTGGGGGGCCACCACTGAAAAGGCCCTCTCCCTTGTTGCCACCCTCCGTGCTTCCCTCAGAGTAGGCAACCAGAGGAGGACCTTAGATGTGGATTGTAGTGTATGGGTAGGTTCATGTTGGGAGAGGCGTTCCATCAGGTATTGTGGTCCCAAGCCGTGTAAGGCTTTATAGGTTAGAACCAGCACCTTGAATCGGGCTCGGAAACGTAAAGGCAGCCAATGCAAGCAGGCCAGAGTCTTATATGCTCGAACCTTCTGGTTCCTGTTATCAATTTGGCCGCTGCATTTTGCACAAGCTGCAGCTTCTGAACCGTCTTTTCAAAGGCAACCCCACGTAGAGCGCATTGCAGTAATCCAATTTAGAGATTACCAGAGCGTAGACAACTGAAGCCAGGTCATCCCTGTCCAGATAGGGGCATAGCTGGGCCACAAACCGAAGTTGGTAGAAGGCACTCCGTGCTACCAAGGCCACCTGAGCCTCAAGTGACAGAGGTTGTTCTAGGAGAACCCCCAAGCATACAGTTGTTAAAGATACAGGATCCCTGTAAGGATACAGGGACTGAAGGGCTGCGTAGAACATAGGAAGCTGCTTTCTACTGAGTCAGACCATTGGTCCATTTAGCTCAGGATTACCTGGAGGGCAGGGAAGTCAAAACTCTTTCAGCGCGAGGGCTGGATTCAGTTTCACTGGTGGACAGGGCAGTGGGCAAAAGGAGCATGGCCAAAATACCCCCAAAAATCACCATCTGCTAGCTTAAGGCTCTGCCAGTAACTAAACCTTAGGACAGGTATTTCAGTCTTTTGAAATGTGGGGAAATGTGCAAAAGCTGGGAAACCACCAAAGGGTCAGCCATTGGGAGAAAGTGGGTGGGGCCAGGTGCAGGCAGTGTGGCCATCTGAATACCCCAGGTGGGTTGGATATGCCCTCTGGACCCCCACCACTGGTCTTGGCCCCAGCCACTGCTGGCATGCATCCCCTGACGGATTATCCCCGAGGAAATACACCCTCCCAGCTATGGTCTATACTGACTAGTGACAACTGTCCAGGTTTTCAGAGCTATGCCACCCCTCCGCCCTCATATGACCCTTTTCTTCCAGTGCTGTTTTCCCAGTGCAAATCCTCTCCTCCAAAACACTTCCATTTGCCTCATTGGGCTGTACACGTATGTTTCCCCAGAGTGCACCAACTTCCTCTCTTTAACCACTGTGGATTTCTATAAGCTGAGCATTTCCCAGGAAAAAGTGGCGGTTTTCCAGGAATGAAAGAAGGACACAAACGCATAGGAAGAAAGTGAAGTGATAGCAGTGTGATGCTTTAGACAGGGCTCCTGTGAGCTTCAAAGGTAATGGGGTCAGCGCACATGAGTGCATCAAAGGCCACCAGGTTCCCTGACAGGAGGGTTAAGCAATACCTTTTACAAACTGCTGCAAGAGGCCCCTTTGCCGTGTCTCCTGCTTTAAGCCTCTTTCCCATTAATGGGCACACATTCTTTGCTGGAGCTGTCAGATCCTTTGATTGATGATGATCATTAGCACGGGTGACTACACACCTGAGCTTTATAAACCCATGGGGAGGACAGGGCGCCTTTCACTGCTTCGCCAGCAGCACTGATGATATCTCGGCCTGAGTGGGTCATTTCTCTTCACCTGTCGGACGAGTGATAAATTGATGGGCGCCAAGCAGCAGGCGTGGCTGAGCTGCCAACATCTCCTCTCTTGAGAGAAAGAAAAACAGATCATTTAAATGGAAGCAGAACCATGTGGGAAAAGTAGATGAGGAATGAATGGATGGGTCTGGCGTTTTCTTCTTTTAAGTGGGGACAATTCACTTTGGATATATTTTATGCTACTTTATCACATACAGAGGCCACACTTTCCCCAAGAGTGAACCCCATGAACAATTTATATGGGGTTATCCTCACGACATCCCTATGAGGTAGGTTAGGCTAGGAGAGAATGAGCCGGTTCGCACAACATGACAGCCCACTGTGGGTGAAGCTGTGTTGTGCGGGGGGTGAGGGGTACGACCACCATTTTGCATAACCCTAGAACAGACCATGGGTTATGTGAGGGTTGTTTAACTCTTACATAACCTATGCTTGCTGAGTTTGCATGACACCATATGCAAAGTGGTGCTTGCAGGTTTCACAACTCAGCATGGGTTAAATTACCCACGAGATTAATAAATTGCCCCAATGTCATCCAGAGCACTGTATGGCTGACAAGGGATTTCAATCACATCTCCTCAATCCACATTCAACGCTCCCTTTGGTCCTTCACATTTTATGCATTTTTGGCTGGGGGAGTTCTAGAGCAGGAATAAACAATTCTAAGTCAATATCAGAATCGTGTTTCTATGCATGAGAAGGTTGGATTGAGACCTATTAGGGTGCCTCTACAAGAGCGATTTAAAACTCTTTCAAGGTGCATTACCAAATTTACCTCTACAAGAGCAGAGCACAAATCAGGGATCCAGGCGCGTTTTATCTCCGATTATTCGCATTTTCGAATGCGCGTTAAATAGCGACTTTTAATTTACCGCGGGAGTTAAAGCACCTTATGGCCATGTAAACATGTGATTCTCCGCATGTAAACAACTTTAAAGTGCGTTTCATACAGCCCGTAATGCGCTTCACCGCCTCTCATGAATAGGTATTAGGAGTAAATGTGCTTATCTGTAAATGTGCATAATTGGGCAACCGGGCATCAAAGCGAAATCTTGTAGAGGGGACCTTAGTCTGTTTTAAACCTCACCTCAGACACTGGATTCCTCAGATAATTCGCCTAATTGTCCATTGTCTTGGCAATGCATTCCTTAATCTGTAAAATGGGGACTACTTCAAATGGCTGATTGGTAATAAATACCCAGAAGTAGTATGGATTGTATTTCAATACTTGGAGAGTAAAGACCAGTGCATAATGAACATATGATAGCACAGGACCATTGTATATGTGGTAAAACACATAGATCTTTTTAAAGTTTTATCCTCCCAACTATCCACCCAAAACAGAGAGATTTAAAAATGCACTTCAATGAGATACATGCCTTGAATACTGAATCAAAAGTTGATGTGCATGTTCCAAATCATTTCATACTAGATGTTCCAGATGTCATTTTAACTCCAGCTTGATTCCCGCACCCTTTTTAAGGTGTGAAGAAAAGATGCTAAATGCATTGTAGATAGGTCAGAACAAAAGCTGGTAGGCACATTTATGGCATAATCTTCTATTTAAAGTTAAAACAGTTTTGTTACTCCCCCACACACACCTGTTTTCAAGAGGGCTGGGAAAGATATATACCACACTGCTGCAAAACGTCTCTGTTAAACATAGAAATATCAGAATGAAATTTGGTAGGTATGTCAAAGGGGTGTGCCCTGTGGATTTTCTTGGATGCCAAGAAGTCTTGGGCAAGTTCTCATGCATACAGTAAGACACTTTTGTAAGACAAAGGGAGAGGGCCTAGCTCAGAGCACCTGCTTTGCATGCAGAAGGTCCCTGGTTTGATCCCTGGCTTCTCCAGTAGGGCGAGGAAAGAATCCTGTCTAAAATTCTCAAGAGCTGCTGCCAGTTAGTATCAACAATACCAATGGTCTAACTCAGTATCAGGCAGCTTCGCATTTTCCTAAGACATGTAGTTCTGCAACAGGGAAGACCTTTTGGCGTCTCTCACATGCGGACAAAACCATTTGAAAAGGCTCCGAGAAAATAGCTTGTTGTCTTTCATAGGTAGTTAGGATAGGATAGGTTGTACATAATGTTTGCTTTGGGGGTCTTTTATTTTTTGTAATGGCCCCCCAAATTATTAGCTATTTTTAGATTACGTTTTGATTGTATATGAATGAAGATAGACTATGACGATATGTCTAAGATGATCACTGTTTGGTTAAAGATTCAGGAAATGTCTTCTCAACCTTTCTTTTTTAAAATGTACAATTCTAGCACAACATGCCTTTCTGGAGGATCTCCTGCCACGCTGACCTCGAGGCTCTGCGGCATGCGCTAGAGCTGGAGTACTTGTAGCAGACCCAGAAGTTTCCACCGTGGGCTTTGTATCGCTCCTGAAGACGCAGTCTATTTTATTGGCATTTTATGCTATCCCTTTCTTGAGGTGGAGCTCTTTTGTATGAAAGCCTTTAAAAGAATCTACACCAGGAACACAGCGTACCAAGTTCCTTTTTCTTTGAATGGAGGATAAACCTTTAAATGACCCAATAACTGGATGCTTAGAACTGAAATGGGACATTTGCCATGTAAATTACTTCCAGGCATGCAGAAGACCAGTTCTGGTTTTATTTGTTAGTTTTTTTTCTCCTTGCTTTAATAAATGGGAATGGGGTGGAAAGATATGACATGGAGTTCCTAGACATATTTGCTGGACAGTTTATCAATTCAGATGAATTTCTGAGGAAGAGAGAAAAAGATTGAAACAGATGATTTTTTGTATTTTTTTAATTTATGAACTAATCCTATTACTCTGATATTAAGCTCAGTACCTGTGTTGTATCTGCTGGGTTGGATGGACTCAGACCATTCTAATTTAATCGCTCTTTTCTCCAAGGTAAACTCTGGGGAACACTCATTATCTTGTCCATTTGAAATGAGCACATTTGGGACTGTTGGTGTAAGAACTATAGCTAGTTTTTAAAAACTGTGGCATGTGGGCTTCACACATGTCTACATAGGCTGCCATCTTGTTTTCACATGGTTGGGAGGAAGAATTACCTTGTGATGAGTGAATGGCAATAAAATTATGTTTACAATTTTAGGGCTAAAATGATTACTTTTTTTAAGCTTGATGTCTTGCTTGCTATTTATCTGAAGAAGACCTTCTAAAGTTTTGCAAAATACATCCAATAGCTGCTTAAGCATGAACACAACCCTTTAAGCGAGAAGGTACTAGGGTTGCTTGGTTCAAAACCTGAAAGGGCTCCTGTACCTTCAAGAATTTTGTAAATGGAGAATTTAACTGGATGAAGCTTTTTGCATAACAGTGCTGCAGAACGGGGAAATGTAGCAGAAATTTTCCCTTCTGTGCAACTTTTAAAGCTATGGGAGCTTATTTAGGCTTTGAACCAGATGAACCTAGATGGTTGGTAAATATATAAATGCTCTGCACTTCAAGACTCTCTCCCCTGTCATTTTTTTAAGAATATAAGAAGAGCCCAAAGGCCCATCTAATCCAACATTCTGTTCCCACAATGGTCGACCAAGGGCCTATGAGAAGACCACAAGCATGAAGCAAGCATAATAGCATCCTTCCGTTCATGTTCCCCAACAACATGTATTCAGAGATGTATTCATTTTCACATGTTATGCTATGTCTGGAGATGGTAGGGGGAAGAAAAAGGGACAAACTGCATCTCTGAGGCACTACTAGGTAGATGAATATTGGAGTTTTGCTACTTTAGACATGCTACAAAAAGGATAATATTTATCGTAAGAAGTTTTTGCAGAATTTAGCCTTAAACTTTATCTTCTTGAAAGGAGTGAGTCTTGAAGTGTCCTATGCATTTCGATGGATGTGCTTGCCCTTGGATGCTATAATTATTTGTCCCAGGTGGGAGTGAAAGGAGAAGAATGGGTGAGTGAGAAGATAAAAACGGGACAACGGCACAGAACATACTTTTCTGGCTCTAGATTTGGCTGCTGAATTACTGTCAAAAACAGAAATGAATTTGGCTGCAGGGACAGGACAGGAAACCAAAGACAGAAAAATGGAAAGGTTAAAAAATAAAAAGCTGCCAGGCTTCCAAGAGATGAACAAATTGAGTTAAGACAGCAAGGCTGATGGCTAGTTGAAAGCCAAGCCACTGATAGACAGCGAATCTGAATCTTTTAGCACTTGACAATCAAGAAATTAATCGCCTTTGCTTGGAATCTTGAGGCTGCTATATTAGTCTGCAACATTATATACAATGAGACACCTTATTGTATAGGAATCACAGAATATTTCATGGCTATATAGAAGCTAGGTGTTTTGTATTTGTTTTTTGCCTCCTTAATTGCTAATTTTTTGAGGCAGAGGTTCTGCCAGATTGACCCCAGTTAGTATGTTTGATTAATTGTTTTTTTAGTATTCATCCATGGTTCCCCTGCAGTAGGCTATCACTGAATAATTTACTATGGTGAGATGTTCTTGATTTAAACACATCAATTCTTACGTGCATAAAGCTTTTGAGAGGAAAAACTTCCTACGTAGGCACCAACCCAGATGTACCAGACTTTTCCAGAACAGTAGAGCACAGTTAGGTGTAAATCACACTAGACTGCTAAAGACACAGGAGTTGACAAATGTGTGAGGAGTACTGATCAAGTGCATAGAACCTTGCTAGTTTTAAGTGGAGTTACTAGCAATAATCTATAGCAGCCTTCTGCAACCTGTTTCCCTCCATTGGCCACACTGGCTGGGAATTATGGGAGTTGTAGGCTAATGCATATGGAGGGAACCAGGTTGGGGAAGGCTGATTGATAGTATAGTATATGTGGGGAGGAGTATGTGGAGTTGGCCCTGTGTACTTTTGGTTTAGGCTGTGACCCCACTGGTACGCAAACCTTGGAAATTTACTCATGAGGGGATGCGACCCTCAGGGAGAAAAACCCTCCCCACAACAGTTCAGTGGGGGGAGGGTTTATCAGTGAAGCACATGCCTTTGTCACTAAATGATTGCCCCACATATGACCCACTACAGTTTAGCGGGCCAGCAGTCAAATAGGCAGAAAGAGAAGGATTGCTTTTCTGAGCTTAAAAAGCAACAGCAATACAGAGCGGACTATGGAAAAGGTGTGTAAACTCCTGCAAGTCTCCTAGCCATGGTGTAAAATATATATCCCTTTATTGCTATAAATTATTTTATTATTTATTTAAAGGCCATAGCAGGCCGAGAGAGAGCTGGGTAACTGCGATGACTGCCTTGGGAAACTTCAACTGGTGCAAAGTGCAGCTGCTTGAGGAGGAGGAGGAGGAGGAGGAGGAGGAGGAGGAGACGCTAAGCAGACGGATCCTGTGACGGCTCTATTGTGTCGACTCCACCAGCTGACAGTGCATTTCTAGGTCCAGTTTGAAGTGCTGGGTTTGGTCTTTAAGGGCACAAATCCTATGCCAGTTTAAACAGAAAACAGCCCTACAACTCCCAGCACGCTCCAGCCATGCATAGGATTACAGGCATAGGATTGTGCTCCAAAAGACTTGAACAGTTTGGGTCCAAGTTACTTGAAGGACCACTCATACCAACTTGCCTGTACTCTGTGATCAGCACCAGAAGCCCTGCTTTTGTAGCCCTGCCTGTAAGAGTGATTAGGCTGGCAGGCACAAGGATAGGCCTTTCCAGAACTGACCCCCCCCCCCCCCGCTTCTGGAATTCTGGGAATTAACATCCGCCAGACCCTATTATTACTGACCTTCAAGTCGACTCTATAACAACCCCTTCCTATTCACCTTGGTCTATAATTGAGCTCACTTATTGGGTGCCATTCTGTAGATGGTGCCAGCAGTTTTTGGTTGTTAACATTTTTAGATTTTATTATTATTTTAACATTTCATTTTAATTTCATTTCTTATATTTCTATGCCACCCGAGCTCTCTGGCCAGTTCACAAAAATTAAAACCATTAAATATACATTATACAAAGTTTAAAACTATTTACATAAAAACATGTAAACAGCACACAGAGACAACATATATCTAAAAACAATTTTTAAATAGTCAACCAAATACAATCCAGGACCTGATTAACATTGCTTTATGGTTTTACTTTTGTATGCAGCCATGGGAGGCCTTCCCCTAAAAAGTGGCCTATAATTTTAAATAAACAAATAAACCCAACCCTTCATGCTGAAATATTTATGAAAATTGCCTTCCCCCCTCCTCACATGCTGCCATTAGCTTGTGTGGCTTCGCTCCCAAGTTAATAGCAGCTCTGGAGTGATTTTGACTGGAATCATGGCAGGGGACAAGAGGGTTAAAACCCAGTGGCTCTGGCCCTGGCCCTGCTTAGTCCCCCATAGTGGTTATTTTCATTTTTCCCCTAAGTGCACTTTAATTGCTTTCAGTCAGTTAATGTCATATTTAGTGTGGCTCACAATCTGAGGTGGACAGAGGCCTAGGAGGACAGGGCTCCTGTGCCTTTAAGAGCAGTCAATGGTGCAAATTGTCATGCCTGCATGAGAAAAGTTGCACCTGCTGAAATTCCTATGTAGAGTAGACCAACTGAAATAGGTGTGACTTAAGTTTGGTCCCATTCATTTCAATGGGTTTACTCTAAATTGAACTAATCCTGGATACTACCCAAAGTTGAGAGAAGGCTGTTGTGCATGCTTATTCAGAAGGAAGTCCCACTGAGTTCAATGGGGCTTACTGCCTAGTCAGATGGTGGAGGGTTGCAGCCAAAGGAGAATATCAAGCCTCAAATATGGTGAATGCTGTCCGATTCCAGCAACAAGGCTTTTCATGGCCGATCAAATCACCAGCTATTTCTGCAGCAGAGTCTAGCATCCTCTTTGGATAACAGTAAAGGCACTTAGCAGAGCATCGATAGGGTTTTTTTTTCTTTTTAACAAAGTTTGAAAACAACAACAACCAAGAGTTCGAACACCCTCAATTTTGGCTATAATGAAACCATGGGAGCACAAACGCTGTGTGCATGGATTCAATTATTTAGCCCTGACCCCTCTCAGTTGCAGGTGGGGGGAAGTGCAGGGAGACTAGTACTGGAATTGCTATTGTGGGATTTTTGCTCGTTAGTCCCTGTTTTGTTTACATAGGATTTGCACTCGTCCTGGATCTGGGCCAGGCCTTCTTGGCTCCTAGAATGGAAGTCAAAATATTATTTTGTGTGGGAGATCATCATTGGGATCCCCTTTGAGACACAAATGGAAGTCTCTCAGCTGGCAGGTGTACAGGAGCACTGAAACAGTCATTTAAAGCTGTTTAGACTGGACGAATTAAATCCCATGATTTGGAATTGAGATTACATTGGCCTAAATGGGTGGGAGCTTGCAGCCATTGTTTTTACTTTGATAAATACTTGACTTTCCACTGCCTGTATCTACGAAATTCATCGAAGCAAGAAGTGTGCAGCGAAGATTTACTTTCGCATCAGTGTGTGGCAATTGCTGTCATCAAGGAAGAAAATGTCTTTTCAAACAGCTTCACAGAACCGTGTCATCTCAGACTTCAAGCGCCATTCCAGGAAAAGCATATGTTCCATTAGCTACTTATATTTTTTTTATCTTTCTGCTTTTTAGCAGCCTTGTTTATATTTATCTCTTTCTGCCCTATTCAGACGACTTGCTAAGCAGTGATGGTTAAGCATTTTGAGCTAAACATTATGGCTTTGCGTATCATATGAACATTCCTAACCATGGTGGCTACATAACCATGGTTTAAACAAGCTCACTAACCATTTGCTGCAAAAGGGTTAGCAGACTAACCATGGTTTAGTGTGTTGTCTGAAGAAGCCCCATGGCATATTGTTACATTGTTGTTTTCACATCATTTCCAACATATCAGAGTTTTGACAATTGTTCCCTCCACGGTAGTATAAAAAAACAGGAAGGGAAGCCGGAAAAAGCTACTCTCAAGCACCAGCCAGCAGACGAAGTTCACCACTTGCCACCTATGTTCAGGTCCAGTGATATCAAGATGTGAGATCTGTCTCACTTCATGTCTCCAACCTCAGCAGTGCTCCTTTGATCTGTTGGATTGGGACATACCAATATTTGGGAACTGCAAAGCAGTAGATCCTGGTTCCGATTAGGAAAATTCAATTTCAATTTTATTATTACGGTCACAAGACCAGCAGAGAGCTGAATAGGAAAGTTCTGTGCTATTTATTTATTATTGCATTTATATCCTGCCTCTTTTCCTCCAAGGAACTCCTCCATTTTATCCTCACAACAACAACCCTGTGAGGTAGGTTGGGCTGAGAGCCTGTGACTGGCCTAAAGTCACCCAGTAGGTTTCCATGGCTGAGTGCGGACTAGAACCCGGATCTCCTGGCTTCCTATCCAGCACTTTTAGCCACTACACCACACTGGCTCTAGAGGGTGTGGCCCCGTGTCACAGAAGTGCCACTGTTCCGATTTTATTTTAAAAACATTAGAAGAGCCCTGCTGGATCAGACCAAGGGGCCATCTAGTTCAGGATTCTATTCACAGTGGCCAACCAGCTGCCCACAGGAAACCTACAAGCAGGGCATGAGTGCAACAGCACTCTCCTACCCATGCCCCCGAACAATTGGTGTGCATAGGCATCCTGCCTCTGATTCTGGAGGTAGCACATAGCCATCATGTAGCCATTGATAGCCATCTCCTCCAGGAATATGTCTAACCCCCTTTTAAAGTCGTCCAAACTGGTGGCCATCACGACATCTTGTGATAGCCCATTCCATAGTTTGACTATGTGCTGTGTGGAGAAGTACTTCCTTTTATCTGTCCTGAATCTGCCACCAATCAATTTATGGGATGACCCCGTGTTCTAGTGTTATGAGAAGGTGAGAAAAAATGTCTCCCTATCCACTTTCTCTACACCATGCATACTTTTGCACACCTCCATCATGTCTCCCCTTACTCCCCTTCTTTCTAAGCTAAACATTCACAGCCATTTTGTTTTTAATAAACAAATCCTGCTTCCTGGGATGTACACACATGCACATCTAAGTATAACGCAAACAAACCAGTGCAAATCCAAACTCCTTCCCCAGGCAGCTAGCTAGCCTCAGGCATTAAAGCTAGCAATGAGAAGTAAATGGGGCTAGGCTGACCAGATAAAATCCAGGTCAGGGCTCATGTAACTTTAACAGTTGTAGAGAAAAGGGAATTGCTGCCATTGTCATTTGTATGCAATTAGTTACTGGTGAAATTCCCTCTTCATCACAACAGTTAAAGGTGCAGGCACTATACTAGAGTGACCATATACAAAAGAAGGCAGGGCCCCTGCAACTTGAACTGTTGTGATGAAGAGGGAATTTCACCAGGAACTAATTGCATACAAATGACACTCGCTGAAATTCCCTTTTCTCTACAACTGTTAAAGTTACATGAGCCCTGACCTGGATTTTATCTGGTCACCCTAGGGTAGGCTAAGTGGATGGAGGAGCTCAAGGCTACACAACTGCTTTTTTGCACAAAGGGTTGGGAGTGGTAGTTATGGCCTGCAGCAAATCCTTTCTCAAACCGATTGCACTACGCTTTGAATTGTAGAAGATTCAAACAAATTCCCCCCCTCACATGTATACTTCCCAGTCATACAAGGCCAGCGTAGGAAAACGATGCGATCTAGACAAATTTGCAAAAATACAAGCTCACAACTGATTGTAATTATGATATGGGGTCACTGTTGGGGAATATTGCTGATTTTGGCCAAGATCCAAGCTAGACACCAAAATCAATGGGCTTGTTGGCCTGTGTGCGGCTTTTATCCTTGATAACAATAATTCTATGAAAATTCCTAAATGATGCTGACTCAGCCTAACATTCAAGTATTATTATTTTAACTAATCACATTTCCCAAAACATCCTGCATGGGGGAAATCCTTCAAAGAACTAGTTCGGGCTTGCATGTTTGTGTTTTTGTCCTAAAAGGCTGTAATTCATTTGTTACATGGTTTGGGTGGTAGTAAGATTGTAAATGATGATTTACTGCAGGGGCGTGGCTGTATCTGCATCCCCTGTTTGCTAGCTCAGTACAGGTGCCAAAGGGACTGCAGCAGGAAAGCTATAATTATAAAGAGATAAATGGCTTTTGACAAGATGCAGCTTGTCATACTGAGAGTCAGACAGCTTCCAAGGGAAGGTTTGCCAAGCAGTTTCCCATTCTCCTCTAATGGGGTACGACTAGCTCTAGTCCTTTCCATACTTGCTGTACTGCACTTTCACTGGTATTCCCCTTTGCACTTTTGCTTCCTGACAATAATGTCTGGACAAAAGCATAGGTAACACAGGCAAAAATATTGCAAACATAAAGATAATTCAATCCTAGTTAAGCACTTTTAAGCCCAGTTTATTTCAATACGAGAGCTGGGAAGAGCAATCCTACAAGGGAGAGGGAGAAACCGCCTTCGGAAGGTAGGCGGGACTGGCTTTTTTCCTTTTTAATTGGCCTTTTTAGGACAATTGCTTGTTTTGACAAACTTTTCCTTCCCATTAGGAGCAATGGGAAGGGAATGAACTATACCAGCCCCAAGGCTGACATAGTTTCTGGGGATGTGTCATGCAGAATGGGAGGACTTTGGACTTACAGCTGTCTCTTTGCTTAGACCACTGATGTAACCATTTGCTTATAATGTGTCAGACCTTGAGCCTATCTACACTACTGCTTTAAAATGGTTTATAACAGTTTTAAACTGGTTAATGGTTTAAAACTGTTATAAACCATTTTAAAGCAGTAGTGTAGATAGGTTCTATCACTGTGTTCAACGTCAAATTTAGATGTTATCTACTTCCGAAGTCAACACTTCCACTTATGAGTCCTTTGTTCCTCATACAAAGAGTACATGGATCAGAGAATCAGGATTGGTTGTAGACAGGTTACTTTCCTATGTTCATCCACTGGTCCCAAACCTGAGTTTTCTACCAAATGAACATAGGACAACCTATTGTAGGTTAACTAACCCTCAAGGAGCAACATAATATACCGTCCACCATAATGAATTTGCAACCTCCAACTGAGGGTTGCCATGGTTTGTGTCATGCGAACTCAGCAAGGGGAGATTATTTGAGGGTTAAACAACTTTTGCAACACTAAGGCTGTTCTAGGGTTATGCAGAGGTTGTTTAACCCTCAAATAACATTCCCTGGCTGTCATGTTCCCCAGCCTTGACCTATGGATTTGAAGATGACTCAGAGGCAGAGGAGACTTCCTCCATTAATCCAATCCCTACTAGGCCAGGGCCTTCTGGACCAGAGGATGTGCCTCTACCTGACTCCTCAAAGGCAAAACTCATTCCCCAATTACAACCTTCACCACCCTCACCTGGTAGGAGTCAGTGGCTACAAATCAGGCAGTAGCTCTTTAAGAAACAAACTGCTTCTGTGAGGGGGTGGAGTTAACTGCAGGTCTTGAGCTGCTGGCCTTTATAAGGCTTTAGAAAACCTTTTAATGTTGCTGAGTCAATAGTTCCCTTTGTTTGAGTGTTAGCTAGCTTGGACTGGGCCAAGGTCCTGGAAGACCCTGTCTGGCCTAACTTGCCTGGTTATTTAGGACAGTAAACTGGACTGGAGTTGATCTCATTGGACTTGCCTTGAACTGACTTGCTAAGTCTTGCCTGCATGTGCTTTGATAGTTTTAGCATCTCTGGGTGCCTTGAATCAAGTCAGATAGGACACTGGCTGGGTTTGCATTACATGACAAACCATGGCAACCCCTGGTTGGGGGGTTGCATATTCATAATGGTGGGTGGCACATACTGCAGTCCCTTAAGGGTTAATTAACCCATAATGGGCAGGTGTGTCATCTGAACCAGGTCCTTGTTTCAGTTTCCTCTATTCTAGCAATTATGTCTGAGCCAGAATAAACGCACCTCTATAATATGCTCTGCATTTCCCTGCTGCCATCCCACGTTATTGGCTGCCACTGGCAGGGCAATATTAACAAGAGGTAAGTTGAGTGACCACGTGGGAGAGGGGAACTCAACATGGGTCTGCCATTTTCAGCTGCATCCATGTGTTTCTAATACTGCCTAGTTCCACCTTAATAGCTTTGCTGTAATACTCTTGCTTCTAGTTTTATTCTGTTTATTCACATGAAGATACATAAGTGTTTACACAATAATAAGTGATGATGCTTGGATATTATTAGATACCAATTTTTATATCTATATCTAAAATTTCTAAAAACAATTTAACAAAAATATCACTGGCATGGGTAGGGTTGTATTACAACCAGCTACATAGTAAAAAAAAAATCAGAATTATCATGCTATCTGGGTTGGGAGCTGAGAATGACATGATCCCAGTGGTAAGATATTTTGGTTTGATGAGCATGTGAATGCCTTTAGTGAAGAACTGTTTCACTGAAAAAAGACTGGATCTCTCATACCACAACTGCATATTTAGCTTGCAAATAAATATCCATATTGACTCACACACCATTTTCCCAGCACTGTCCATGTTAACTTTCTGTTGTTCTCAGGTACAGACACACGATGGCAGCAAACTCTCACTGACATCATGGGAAAGCCCATTTTCTACTTTTGTAGAAACTAAAATAAACTGTAATGATAAGTCTTGCTCATATCGCACCACAGCATAACCTTTGAACTCCTTTCCCACACACCAAAAGCGGAAACGGACTCAACCTACAACTGAATCTATATTTTACTTCAAGGACAATACTTCATGCATTAATAAAATTGACTGCAATCCCCCATATTTTATGTCACCATAAATGCATTAATCTTTAAGGAGTCAGAAGACTCTTTGTTGTAACAGATGTATTACAGCTACCCTTTTGGAAATCGGCTGTTACCATTAACTTACCTTTATCAGTTCTCATCATACGTAGATAATTCAGATCATGTTGATGTAGCCTTCCATCAGAAAAGCAAGTGGGTGGGATCTGATAGTGCCCCGGTTCCTGGGGAATAGCTTTTCTGCTTATAACATAGGCTGACCATATGAAAAGGAGGACAGGGCTCATGTAACTTTAACAGTTGTAGAGAAAAGGGAATTTCGATCAGTGTCATTTGTATGCAATTAGTTCCTGATGAAATTCCCTCTTCATCACAACAGTTAAAGGTGCAGGCACTATACTAGAGTGACCATATACAAAAGAAGGCAGGGCCCCTGCAACTTTAACTGTTGTGATGAAGAGGGAATATCACCAGGAACTAATTGCATACAAATGACATTGGCTGAAATTCCCTTTTCTCTACAACTGTTAAAGTTACATGAGCCCTGTCCTCCTTTTCATATGGTCAGCCTACATAATATAAAATTTTCTTTCAATATGGAAACTGAGGCAAAAAAGGGGGGCAGCTAGCTGAGGTTAACTTGATAAAAAATCAGGTTTGATAAAACCCATCAGGTTTCCTAATATGACCTGGTAATGCCTGTTATGTGTCCTACCAATGTAAATTATTTCTTAAGGCCTCTCTCTCTCCCTTTGCAGTCCATGACTCAGAAGTAGCTATACTAGGCCTCAGGCACTAATGGTTATTTAAGGAGCTACTGCTGACTGGTAGGTGGGAGAAGGGGAGAATTTTGCTGCTACTTTGTTACCTGGACTTGTCTCAGCCTCCTCAGGCCCTCTCTTTTCTGCCTCTGGCCAGGTTCATTGTCACCATGGCCACGGTGATCAGGTGAACCATGGGTGAGGTTAGAGGACCGACCACATGGGCATTGGGCCCCACACCTTCAGAGCTGTGCCCTGGATCTTTAAGGCTTCCTTAATTGCCATCAGGCATGGAACTGCAAGCTTAATAAACTAGTCACCCAATTCCAATCCATTGAATGAACAGAATGTCTTTCCTTCAGTTGTATAAAACTGGATTTCAGTTCTCGCCAAATAATACCATGGTGATCACCATGCTAAATTAGCCAAGCTTTCCATGGGGAAATCTATGTAATCGGTTACAGTTGTTCATTTATATTATCTAACTCAGTATAACACATACAACAAAATGTTGCTTACTCCTAAGTAAATGTATTTAGTGATGTCTCATGATAAGTTGAGTTTGACATGTGAAAATATTAACTTCTGCAAAGTTTTTTCTTTCTTTTAATAACATGGTTGCTGTTGTTGTTAGTCTCAAGTATGATACCAGGAATACAGCAGCTATAGAATGATGGAGAGAACGCTTGCCATTTGAGCTAAGTGAAGTGATACATCTTAAGGTGGGATAGGGTAGGGGTGTAAGATGATTCAGTTCAGAGTCCAAAACTGCCTAACAGCACCACCGATACCTGGCTTTCTCAGGGTGTCTGACTATGGCGATATCTTCCCAGCTAATTAAGAACGTAAGGTCATGCTGGATCAGACCAATGGTCCATCTGATCCAGCATTCTGTTCACACAGTGGACAACCAGCTGCCCATCGAAAACTCAAACAGGCCATGGGTGTAATAGCACCCTCCCACCCATGTTCCCTATAGTGCCTCTGATACTGGAGGTAGCACACATCCATCAGGGCTAGTAGCCATTGATAGCCCTCTCCTCCAGGACTTTATCTAACCCCCTTTTAAAGCTATTCCATGTGGTGGCCATCACTATATCTTGTGGTGGTGAATTCCGTAGTCTGACTATGTGCAGTGTGAAAAAGTACTTCCTTTTATCTCATTTGGTTCTAGTATTATGAGAGGATGAAAAATATCTCCCAATCCAATTCCTTCACACCATGCATAATTTTCTACACCTCTACCATGTCTCCCCTTACTTGCCTTTTTTTGCAAGCTGAACAATCCCAGCCCCTTGATCATTTTAGTTGCCCTGCTTTGCACTTTTTCCAGCTCTACAATATATTTTTCAGGTGCAGTGGCCTGAACTGTTCACAGTATTCTAAGTGTGGTCACATCATAGATTTAAATAAGGGCAGTATGTTATTGGCAATTTTATTCCCAATTCCTTTCCTAATTGTTCCTAACCTGGACTTTGCCTTTTCTACAGCTGACACACCTGGGTTGATATTTTCATCAAGCTGTTTCACCATAACCCCATGATCTCTTTCTTGCAGTCACTGCTAGCTCAGATCACATCAAGTTATGCTTGAAGTTGGATTTTTTTGCCCCAATGTGCATCACTGTACACATGCTTACATTGCTACTGGGCAATTGTACTTGTGCCCTGGGCCATTCAGACAGCGAGGCTCTGAGAAGTGGAAGAGCAGGCACCTTGGCTGCTTATATATCAAATGGCGCACCAGAGGCCTTTCTCTGTTGCTTCCTCTAAGTGGGACCAGGCCCCTTACCTTGGGGGAAAACAGTGGGTTTGCTGGCAAAAAGTGTTTATATGAGCAGCAATGCCTAAACAAGGCTCCAACCTTGGAGCTACGAAACTATACTCCCTTCCCCTTTGTAGCTGGTGCGGAGAGAACCGCACTGGCTACTTCTCTGTGCTTGGAAAATGGAGAGTGGAGACAGGGGAAAAGGTGGCATTCTCAGGGGCAGGAGACAGGGTGGCTGCACTACGATCTATCCTATGTGCATTCTTTCCTCCCTCTCAGAGGCACACACTCCTGCTAGACAAGCAAAACGGCCCATCTAGCAGAAATGCAGGGCGGCTGGAATGATGAGGTGAAGATCTCCCAACGTTGTCCTCCAGCAGAATTGAGAGGCTGCTGGCAATCCATTTAGGATTATGCCCTTAATGGACTACAGATTTTAAGGATTTGCCAAGTAACAGTCTCCAGTTCTGACAACTAGTAGAGACATCTATGGTTGGAGAGCTGCCTTGACCCTTCACTCCTAATAAAAGAAAGCTGTTGCCATCAATTCCTCACTCTGCAACATTTTCTGAATACTTAGAAAAAGAACACGTTAGAGTCTGGGTAATCCCCCCACCCCCTGTACCACAGCAATATTTATCCCACTATTTAAAAACAAGTGGCAAACAACAGCCAGGTGCCCCCTTCCTCACAAAGCAATGCCACTCCTTTTTGTGAATCTTGTTGCACTAACTGTGCATTATCCTTCCCCTCCCCTCCAGTAGTTCACATTTGGGGCAAGGGAGAAGGAAAGCAGTCTAGCTCAGCTGTGTGTGAGAGCTATATTTTGCACTATTGTCCGTGAACAGAGACGTGTCATCTTATCAGTGAATAAAATAGGGTTGGGCAACCTATTTCAGATTCTCCAGAGAAAACTCAAGTTTATTTTACAATAGTGAAAAATGGTAGGGAGCAAATAATAGGTGCCGTTCTCTGGGGACTCATCATGGGATAAGCAATTGCTTCAGTGGAAATAAGACGTTTGGTGCACATAATGGAACTGAGACCTTATCTATCCTGTCTGAGGCATTCAGGCCATTTTTAACCATCCCTCAATATTCACTGGCATAGTTCACTTTCATAGCAACATATGCTTGCCTAAAATTTGTGCACTAGATGCAAAATAATTATTTTTTTAAGGGACTTACCATGAGATCAAACCATGACCAACACTCTAGTTTATCAGAGAAACACTTTTATTCACTCTCAGCTTGATACACCATCCAACTAATGCCTTGATGGAAATTAATACCTTTAACTCACCGTAAAAAGTGGTACTATGATAAAGCTACTGTTGCTTCCTATAATCCAAAAATATATTATATCTAGTTATTGACCCTTAAATTATTCCTAATATGTTTAGGAAGCATTTTCACCCATATAAGCTCCACCATTTTTTTGAGATCTTCAGATGTTTGTTGTGTAGCAGGAACCCAGCCAATGTCTATGACATTTTGGCTTTGGAATCCTTGAGAATTTCCAGACTTTATTTTCCATATTTAAGCATCAGATCGCTTTTTTCTGTCTGGAAAGGAAGCCAATAAATTGTGAAATAAATAAGTACAACATCTTTCTTCATCTTGTGTGTCTGCTCACTATCCAGGAAGCACATGAAAAAAGTTGTTTTCACAAAGATTTTTTTAAAAATCCAACATCCGCATATTTGTCAGCATAGCATGAAATGATTGCAAGTTGTCAAGACAGTTTCACAGCAAGGCAGACAAAGTGAAAATAAGAATAGAAACCGTAAGTGAGAATGTTTAAGGGGCAAAGTAGTTAATGCTGAATCTACTACCATGGGAATATAGCTGGAATAGAATAAGTTTTAAAAAGGGGGATATGTAAATAAGACTGGCTATCAGACGGAAAACGGAAATCCAACATGATTTTTTTTCTAAAACAGTTTAATTTTTTAAAAAGAAAAGGAACTGAAGAGCCCTGAAAAAAATAGAAAAACCCAAAGCATATTGTGTGTCACCTGTTTTAGCCACAAAGAAACACAATAATCAAAAAAGATATTTAGTTTAATACAAATTTTATACAAAGAAAATGTGAAAAAATACTTCCATATGCTAAAAGCAATTATGCTTCACAAATAAGGCCAGCTAGGCTATCTTTGACACAACTGCAATTCACAAATATTCTGCTCTTGATTTTTTTCCTTCTATTTTTTCTTCTTTTTCTCTAATGTGTGTACTAGCTGGAGACTGTACAAACTGCATCCTTTATAAACAATGGGAAAAATCAATAGGACTAAAATGTACAACAAAATGTACTGGAATGATATCATACAATTAATTTTCTCATATACATACATCACCTTGCTTTGTTCAATGCTTTTGTTTACACAACATACAAAATGGTACTACAGTATAAGTGTAACAGACAGTGTTTTCATGGGTTACTTTCTCTCTCATACTGTACTGTTTCATGCTTACATAAAAACATAAAAATTCCATAATACATGCTCTAGCCCAGCATCAATGTCCTTTGCCCATGTTTCCTGGTAAGAGTCCTCTCCACCTCTAGCTCTTATTCCCTTTGAAAAGCATTTCTCATATATATATATATATATATATATATATATGTATATATATGTAACCCAGTGGGAAGCATAGCTCCAGAACATTCACATATCCTCTCTGGAATTATCCAGCAGTGTATTTACCAACTACTATTAAGCTTCCTACTTTCCTTCTCTTAGCATGAATGAAATTTAAAACCCTTTTTTTTTGTAAACAATCTCTCTCATTTTAAATACGGAACACAAAATATGCCCTTTAATGTACTTGAAGCCCAAAGACTGAAAATTCTTAATTTAACAAATTTAAAACGGCCCAGCTTCAGTTGCACAATAGTATGTGCAGCCATTGTTTTCTCTTCCAAAGGCAAGCCAAGTGGTTCAGTCTTCTCTTCCTGAAATCCTAGAGAGGAAGAATTATTTGTGTGTGCAACTGCAGTTCCCAGAAGACCATTCCTCTCCGTGGCAAGTCTGATTTAACCTTTCCTTCACCAACTTCCAACACTCCTTATACGTTGAAGTCAATACAAATATAAAAAGGAGATGGCACTCTAACATCATCCACAAATTGTACATAATTTACAACAGAAGCATAGATTCACCATGGATTTTACCAGTCCTCAAGCTTTTTAAAGCCAGCGCTAATGCTTTACATTAATGTAGTGTAGTTAAATGCTTCGTACACATGTACAAAGCTAAAAGTCTGAACCTTTGAGGTTAATCCAATGAACTGTGGGGATTTTTTCACATTTCTATTACAGAGATTATTATTTATTCCAGCAACTGCCTGGATTCCTTTGTTAGCAGTTAGACTCTCCGTACTTGGACAGGCATTGTCGTTTGAACATACTGGACCCCCGTTCTCATTGCCACGGTCCCAGCTGTAGGGCTTACTACTACAGGAATGGTCTGTGGATTAAAAACAAAACACATATGTCAGAGATCACAGGCATGTAATCATAGAAATGCAGGACAGCTTACTACAAGAAGTCCTGAGCAGAATACTGCTAGACAAAAAGAATTCATAACACATCATAATTATAATCCACTACAATATTGTTATAGTATGCACTTGGGGTACAGGGAAAGGTTTGTAATGTTATTGCTATTTCCTGTTCATCAATATTACTATTGTTGTAGTTGTTGTTGTTATTATTATTATCATCATCATCAACAACATCTATATACCACCCCATAGCCGAAGCACTCTGGGTGGTTTAGAAAGATTAAAACACTGAACATTTAAAATAACAGATATACAAAATTAAATCTGTAAAAACATAAAACAGATAATGTACAAAATTTAAAAACCATAAAAATATAAAACAGATGAGATACAAAGACAATATCCATTATTGATCTGTGGTCAGTTAGAAAGCTCAACAGATGCTGTTAAATGCCTGGGAGAAAAGTCTTGACCTGGCGCCGAAAAGATAACAATGTTAGGGCCAGGTGAGCCTCATTGGCCACCATTGAAAAGGCCCTCTCCCTTGTTGCCATCCTCCGAGCTTCCCTCAAAATAGGCACCCGGACGAGGATCTTATATGTTGAGCATAGCGTACGCGTAGGTTCATTTCAGGAGAAGTGTTTCGTCAAGTATTGTGGTCCCAAGCCACGTAAGGCTTTATAGGTTAAAACCAGCACCTTGAATCAGGCTCAGAAACGTACAGGCAGCCAATGCAAGCAGGCCAGAGTCAGTCTTAAATGTTCAAACCTTCCAAAGCTGGCCATAGGATTGGGCGAGCTGGGTGATTGCCCAGGGCACCGAGCTGAGAGAGGCACCAAGTTGAGCTCAGTAGCTGTGTTTTTTTAATATACTCTTTGCACTGAGCTAGGGTGTCTGTAACCTTTCTTTCAAGGTTCTATAGGTTACTAGTTACAAACAAATTTCATCCTTCAATTAGTTTAAAGCAAGTTTGTTTTCTCAATTTCCACTTTGATGCCATTTGTGCTAGGTAAAAATCAGTGGAACACAGATTTACTTTGAGGCAATGTTACCAAGCAATCAGCACTTCAAATATTCTAAACTCTATAAGCAGTATATAAATAATAATAAAAGAAAGCTGTAAGAGGTCAACTGGATACCTTTTTATTTATAACTTTTCTTTGTTATTTTTAAAGGTAAAAATAATGGATATTCTAAAATAAAGAATGCTTACCAAAAGATAGGAACTGCTACAAAACAAAAAAAATATTGTAAGTAAAACCTGTGATAGTTCTGTTCTCTTGCCTAGTGCACTGTCACTGCTGAGAATGTAGCGTTACAACAGCAAGTGTTTTTGGCTTGTGCAAACTGGAGCATAGTGGCTGAGAGACCAAGGTTTTGAGCAATGTCATTCTAGATGGACAACCCCCATCAGCACCAGGCCCCATAAAGCCTCTAGGTGGCCCTGCAAACTGACTACAGATGGGGTGGGTGGGCAGGCACCAAAGGTAGTCCTGGCCCACAGGGCGCTTTATCTATGCATCCTCAAGCCTATGTGTAAATATCCTTTTAATATTTTTGCAAATTGTTCATTAACGGTACACAACACATCCGATTAAGTGTGTTTAATGTTTCTGAATCACACAGATATTTTGTGCTTTCACTAGAAAACAAGCTGCTATACATTATTTACATAATGCATATAGGATCAGATAGCAATGACTGCAATTCAGGAGATAGCTGGAACCTAATCTTTAAAGAGTGTATAAGCAAACACTGTTAATTCACAGGAAGCAATAGAACAAGAAAAAAAGTGCTTGTTCGTTTTCACAATTTAGCCATCCGGATGATTTTAGCAACCCAGAGACTGCTTATTGGGAGCTCAGCTCTTCAAATAAAGGAAGTCAAAGAAGAGAATGATGTATAGCCACAATTTCAATGGTGACTTGTATGCATATTCTGCAAAAGTAGGTGTTCATGGGGAAGCAGATGATGGAATTTTAAGGAATCTTACATCAATACAGGATTTCATTAATTACTCTTCCCAGGATTCCTATTCCTAGAAACTTTCTTTAGTCAAGGCACAAGTATCTAAGAATTACCACAATGGATCAGAGCAATGTCCATTTTGTCACTAGATGCACAACCCGATGGGCATCACTGCTTTGACGCCACCAATGGAGGCATGGAAGCAGCAATAGCAGCTGCTTCTGGGTCACTGTGGTGAGGAAGAACCTTTATCCTCCTCCTCCTCCTCCCAGCACCCCAATGGGCATTGCTTCTTCCGGTGGCCAGGAGTGAGGGATGATTATACTGGGGCTTTGGGGGGGGGAGGCTTGGTGGTGCTGCCTGCAGCCTGCACTTTTTGCACCCCTATTCTAGTGCAGAGTAAGTTTATACAGATGGTAATTTTACCACACATTCGATCATACATTGGCAATTAGTGTGTGGTTAAATAGAGTTCACCCCAGGACAGTTTGGTCACCTGTCTGCATTCTCTATATCTAACAGTATCCATTGACATGCCTCTGGGAATCCCTCAATCTCCTGTTGTTTGCCCCCAACATCTGATAACCACCCACGTACTGCTTCTTGACATGGAAACTCCATATATTTCATTTCATTTATTTTGTAATTTATTTTATTTTTTATTTATATTTATTACTGTATTTTATTTTAGCTTAAATGGCTAGTAGTCATTTATAGATCTATCCCCCATGATCCAATCTTTTTTTAAAAAAAACCAGAAACTCAAATAAGGTACTGTCAGCTACCATACCTTGTGATAATGAATGCCATAGGTTATGTTTTATGTGAAAAAAACAAAAACACACTTATTGTGGTCTGCTCTAAACCTATCAAAAGACATTAAACTTTACTTCATAATGGAGGCCAGCACAGAGAAAGCTATGCTGTTCGGAATAACAAAATGTAGGGCTTCTGGAGCCCCATTCCCCTGGGATGGCAGCTTCCAGGAGCAGCCATGAATATATATTATGTTTGCAGAATGCAAGTTTCATGCACCATTTAACAGTAACAGCTAAGAACATTTAACCTACTACTGTCTACTCTGTCAGCAGCTCTTGGGCAGAGGTCTTTCCCGTCCTTGCCACCTGGGAGCCCTTAATCAGACATGCCAGGGTTTGGACCAGAGCTTCCTGTAAACAAACTGTATGTTGAGCTATGAATAACTGAGCTATGGTCTCTTTCATACAGACATCCAAAAACTATGGCAGTAGCCAAGTCCATTTAAGGCTTTGGGATTTATTACAAAACTCAAATATGCATTCCATAATTCCAATAGCATATGGCTGAATATCCATTGATCTTAAGCGTTATGACTACTACACCATGAGACTAAAGGCACCTACTGCATGTGCCATAGACAAGCCATTGTAGATCATAGAATCAAATGGTAGGAAGGGACAATCAAGGTCTTTTTCCTGCTTCAAGGCAGTAATATTTACATCCCTCAAGATTAACTGTTGCAATGAGGACTGCATCACATGCAGAAGGCAGAAGTGAATGTGATGCACCACGTCTGAAGGACATCATACTTTTGGTAACTGGTATGCAGTAACTGCAGAGCCATAACTTATAGGTCAAAAGCAAAAGAACAAAACAAGCCCCTCCCACCATTTGACATTCTTAAAAAAGGGGAACAATTAGACCCGATGGTCTAACGTGGCCAGCAACGCAAAGTAAAGACAGGACTTAGGACGCTGCCTTTAGATACCATTGGTGTACCTAACCCAGTACTATCAACACTGACTTCCAAGAGAAAATGCTTTAGGCACAAGTAAACCCCACCACATCTCCGTCTTGTAGTTGTGGCAAAAAGCAGGAGAACGTTCAGGTTCTTAGAGCAGGACCTTTCCCCTTGCTAACCCTAAAAGGATACCAGGTCCCAAACGAATACTGAAGTATCATTCAGAAAGTAATTCAATATTCTTTAGGTACACATCCTAATTCTGTTCTGAAATTAGAATGGTTCCCAATACATTTCATTTTTGTAATAGGAATTCTAGCTCAGTCTCTTCGTTGAGCATGGAAGATAAATTTGGAGGAATACTGGATAAAAAGCTAAATATGGTGAACTTTTGCTCCCATATGGTGATTCCACAAAAGGAAATTAAGAATACCAAGAGGTTAAATGGTGACAGAACTGTGGCCTTCTTCCTAAACCAGGGGAAGCATTCCCACCTCAGCAGATGCCAATGCCACAAAGGCATTGTGACCATTCCAGAAGCACGGAACACACACACACACATATATACACACACCCATATATATATATATTATTGTATGCTCAGTTTTTTCAGTGTAACCTGGAAACGTAAGTGTTAAAATAAAGCTTCTTTGCCATGCACAATTGAAAAATGCAGTTCTCTATAGTGATATTTACACAAAACACAGTAACTGAAAAGATAACTACATATAAATGATTTTGTTTGGATAAACCGCTCTAGAAGCTGTGCTGAAGCCAAGTATAGAATTTTAAACCCATAAAATTTGAATTCTTGGTTGTGCCTGTGATGACAATGTATGGCATAAGAGAAATGGAAATGTACAGCAAAAAAAGGCATTTTGCACTGCAAATTGAGACTTGAGACCAGTGAATTCATATCCTGATAACACTGGAGAAAAACCCAACGCCCCCAAATATATATATATATGTATATATATAATGAGCTGTTTCAATTCCAAGAGCAGTACTTACAATTGTGGGTTGAGTAGTTGGTATATAGGTGGTGTTCTGCGGTACCTGGACCAGTTTTATAGGCTGGCTGCTTGTCACACCTGTTGCTATCTGCAGAGACAGCACAGGTAACCTCAGTGAAAGGCAGAGACAGCACAGGTAACTTCAGTTTTGACATAAATGCCACCTATTTATTAACATAGGCTTGGATCCAGACCTTGCCTTCCATCCATGGAAGGCTTTTGGTTCAGCGGAGCACTTCCACTGGCAGAAGGAGAGAAGAGGCTATTTCAGACATTTCCCTGTTCCCTGCAGCCCCTTATACCCTCCGAAAATCTGCTCTGAAGAGTTGGGGGATCTTCTGAAACTGTGTGAGAGGTGTCGCTAGGGGCTGCAGGGGAAGGGGATTCAGCAAAAATTGCTTGCCCCCAGCCCCACTTCCCACTGACGGAGTACTCTCACTAGTAGGATCCAACCCAAGAATTTTGCCAGATGCTTGACTTGAATTAAAAAATTGCATCTCAATGAATTCACAGGTTATATTTTTGTAAATAAAAGCAAAATTCAAAATATGAATGCAAGCAATGTATACAGCTTGATGTTTTCAAGAGTTTTAACAATTGTGTGAAAAAAATTTGAGATTTTTCAAAGCAGAATAGTCCATGGCAGAAATCTTAGGCACCTTAACTTTTCCTGTGCAAGAAACAGCAGATCATAGCAAACACAGAATTGCCACAAGCAAGACGGATGGATTGTTCTTTTAAAATGTGTTTACTATGGGCAGAATCCAACAGGGTGCTTCCAACCCCATCAATTCTCTTTCACCCTGCTGACTGTGTTGCACAAGCGGCCCTCGCCGCACGCACAATGGCAGTTTGGCACTTCTGGGGCAGCCAAAAATGAGAGGAAATGATTGCTTCTGGAAGGTGGCAGGTCAGCCGAGCTTGCATAAGGGAGCTCTGCTGACCAGCCTCCTTCCAAAAATGAGTGTTTCTGCTCGTTTTGCAGCTTCCCCTAGGGTGCGCTAAATCTCCCTTGCGTAAGCGGTGCGTCCCATTTGCACAATACAATTGCTTGTGGAAGGGAATCAGTGGGGCAGAAAAGAATCAGTGGAGGTGTAGATGCCCTGTTGGATTATGTTCCACGTACTCAACTAGTCAGTGAATCCTGGTAAGACATATCACCACTTTTCAATGTATTTCAAGCTATGCTTGTTCCCTCTTGTCTGTTCCTCCAATAAGTTTTGGGCCTAGAATCCCCGCAAAAAAAAAAAAAAAAAAAAATGAAGCCTAGAGGTCAACCTAGATAGGTTTATGAGAAGAAGCTTTACAGAAAGTGCTGTTCTTGAATCATTCAAATGAGATGCCATGATGGAATTAAGATAATGGGAGAACCAGAGAATGCATTGCTTTTTTTACTAAAATGAAGGGCTAAATGGGAGTGAAGGAATAAAATGTGGAATGCCTATTCTGAATAAAGCTGATCATTTAATTATAGGTACTAGCAATGCTTCAGAAATGGAAGCATAAAACATAATCTATATCCTAATCCAAACAATCTGCAGACATTAATAAGTGTATATTTGTATACTTGACTTAGCATCCAACTGCCTGCCAATCCTGCAGAAGTGTTAGGATACAGGATGTAGTAATCTGAGCAACAGCTTCAAATTTGTCTCTGGGCACATGGCAACAGACTTGGGGCACACTGTATATGCAGCTCTATATAGCATGCAATCTGCATTTCAAAAAACTTCGATGAGAGAAAGACTGATGGGGTATTTGTGATGAGTCAGAGCAATTGGCTTGATCACAAAACGACATGTAGTTTCATAAATCCTTTGCATGATAAAGGAAGGGGCAGCGTAGGAAAATATGTGAGAACCTGGAGACATTTCAGGTTACTTAAGAAATAACTCTACAAGGAGGAAAAAGCATCCAATGTGTCTTTTAATTCTTACCAACTTCCATGAAAGGTAAAAGAAAAAAACAATTTAGCATTTTGCACAGCGTTACAAACTCAACACAAACGGTAGGATGCAAGAAGAAAGGTAATAATACTTACTGTAACACTCTCCTTGCTCTTTTCAATAGCTGCCTCTTTTTCTTTTGGAGTACTGGCTGTTTCTGTAGGTGCAGGCTGTGCAGTGGAAGCGGGCTGGGATGATTTATTTAATGTTTCTGTACTAATTTCCGTATCTGTTTCTTGCTGTGTTGCAGTGGCTAAAATGAAAACAAACGGAATTTAAAGAAAGTGTATCACAGCAAGCAAGTGCCAGGCTGGATTCACTCATAAATAGGTTAAAAGATAACAAGTTGAACTATAATAGCAGTAGTAGATTACCTGACTGCGTGCAGGACTTCATATGTTCTGGCCAGTGAGCTTGCTGGCAAGGGTAGTCACAGTAACTGGTGTTCCAACAACAATAGAAGATGGCCTCTTTTTTGCAGTTGGCACACCACTGCTTCTTCTTGGTTTCATCCACAGCTTGCTGCTTTTCCAGCTCCAGTTGCTTCTTCACTTCTGCAATCAAGCGATCTCTTTCCTGTTCTAAACTCTGCCGCATTTCAGCCATTGTGAGTTCTAGTTAATAAATGGACAGCATACAGTCAGCAGTAGGTACAAATGGTAAAGTACAGGTTACTAATCAGAAATTGTTTTTAGCTCGAGATGCATTTGTGACTTTTATTGAAAAAATGCCATCCTTTATGACTTAACTGTAACTGCAACATGAAGAGACAAATCTCACGACTTTGCTACTAACGATAAGCTCTCTTAATAATCACTGCACACTTTAGTTGCTGTTAAGGTGGACAAATTACACTACAACTTGTTTCCAAGGTTTTCAAAGAGCAAATACCTTTTCATTCAAGAAACTGTGAACTGTTTTTAATTGTGGTTCAGCAAATAACATTGAGCTGATTTGGGTATCATGAAAAAACATGGTTTACAGTGATGTCGGTAGTGGCCCATTGCAACTGACTAAATATGTGAGCAATAGCCCAGCCCAGCACATTCTATTATATTTTCTACTTTCACATAAGGACAATTTGTACTATCACAGAATCACAACTGGGATAATGTCATGGCCTTTAAAAATAAGTGGTAATATTATTGTTATTTTGAACAGCTTTTTTAAATACCCAGATTATGTTTCATTTCTGAAAGTTCCTGCTGATGTAACCACTGAAGCTTCTCTATTTCAATTCTCAAACGACGAATCTGGAATATCAAATAAATAATTAGCACTATTACTCATTTTCAGAAATCTTAATCTATCCATCATAAGAGTTTGAATCGCTCAATTAAATACGTATATGCTTGCAATATAAACAAAACGATTGCTCTGAAAGGGAACTGCCACACTCTCTTTTGGTTTTTAGGCACTAAACCTAAGAAGATGTTTGGTACCAATGGATTTACAAGTACTTACCATGAAAACAATTGATTTTTTTAATAACCTATCACCCAACAATCAGGGACATTTTAATTGATCAATTTAAATTAACTAAGCATTGCAGCCCCAGAAAAATGAAATATAAAGAGCACATACAGACTTAATTTATATCTCCTTTCTTTTAAAAGAAAAATATAGAGCTATAAAAGTATTTACATTGCTGCTTTTAACCAATTATTGCAGGAATTAAGAAAAGCACATGGAATTTGTGGTTTTAAAAAAACCTTCCAATAGTGATCAGAAACAGTGCTAAAAATAAGGCAAACACTGGCATCCAGGTATTTCAAACAGGCAATAGAGGGAGTAACTAAAAGAAAGGTTAGAAAAACTGCTAATCTCAAACCTGATGCAACTTTCACACTGGTTTATTTTGATATTAATTTTTACTTTAAAAAAAACGTATAGCAAATGAAACACTTTTCTCCTCTAAAGTTGCTAGGTAAACTTTAAAGGAAAATTAGAGTCATTAAGAGGAAATTACATGTTAGAAAAAAATAACAGAATGAAAACAAGAATGCCCTACATCAAGTATGTTTAGATTCCACCCCACCCACCCCTTAAAGCTTAGTACATTTTGAGGTATGTAGGCCAGGGTTAATATCATATCATTCAATAGTGGATGGCATAAATGTGAAGGCTTAACATAACCAGAAGGGCTCAAGAAAATAAGCCCAACTGACAATCTTCATTTTACTGTTATTGAAATTTCCACTTTGTTTTATGTTGTAAGCTGTTTTGTTATAGGACAGCCTAGGCATTCTGTAAATAAACACAATTTGCAAAAATAGACTTTCACAGAAAATAGTTCTGCTTTTTAAAAGATGGAGCCTTTCTGTTAATGTTGTATCATAATGAACATGTTTCAGTTAATCATAAGTTGCCCACACAATTCTGAGTAACAATTCTCCGCTTCCTTGCTTAGTGGGAAGGGAATGACAGAAGGCCAAATGTGCAGGAGTTGCAGGGGAGGCTCGATGAGGAAGAAGAGGTCTCATTTTTCCACAACAGCCTTTCTGTTTCTTATGCCCCATGGTAAATACCAGCTCCCGCAATACGAGGTCAAATTTAAACAACATATTCACTATACAAACTGAGATGGTGACACTGTGAATTAAGTATAGACCTAGGATAATTTATTTGTGTAAATGACCCTAGTTTAGGGTCAGAAGTGCTGAAGGAGATTCCTGGAAAAAACTAGCTTGCCATACATTTCAGGAAACAGTGCTACTATATTGGCCCCATTCTCACATAATGACAACCCATTTGTTTAAAACCAGTGAGTTGTCATGCACAAGCAGGCACACTGCCTGAAGCGCACCCACCTCTTCCGTTTTACCATATACCCCATGATCAGCTCCATCATAGGTTGTGCAGCGTGATGTGCGAACCTGGACCGTTGGATTGTTCAGGAGCTAAACAACCCAGCAGTTAATCCAGCAACAAACCATAGGTTAACCGCTGGGTTGTTTAACTCCTGAACAACCCAGCAGTCCTGGTTCACACATCCCACTGCACAACCTATGAAGGAGCCGATCATGGGTTGTGCAGTAAAGAAGAAGAGGCAGGGGTCCTCTGTGATTGACAACCAAGTCACTGTCATCCTTGGCACAGTAACAACAGTTTTCATGGGAGTGACCTTGCTCATTTCTACATTTATGGTTTACTGCACCTCTCTCACAGCATCCAGCCAGTGCTTTTCACAATAGGTATATGATCAGCCAAAGATGGCAAGAATCAAATACAATTCTGCAGAATACTTAAAAGGCTGTGTATTTTAAATAAAACTTTATTTTATACATTTTAAAAGAAATGTGGCCTCTGATGGCAAGAGATACTAACCTCGGCAATTGTGCTCCCAGTTGTATTTTTTGAAAGGTCATTGTAAATTTCAGTCATTGTTCCTTTTATGGCATCCATCATCTGTAAAAGAAAATTATTAATTAAAGGTGATCTTGCTTTCTTAATTTCTTTATTCTGGGGAGGAAAAGATCCCAAATTTTCACTTATACAAGACATGTTAAAAAGGACAAGCATGCTTTTCTTTGAATGAATTTTGCAAATTTCATACTTTGCATGTATCAGATACCACAAAACATTCTGAAGAAGGACTATTTTTATTTTAACCCTAATTCATAAACTGAATATTTGAAATGAAGGACCCCAGGAATGTATTCGAAATTTACCATTATTATTGCTGATCAGATACCAACACTCATAGGGTAGCAAAATGGATCAAGACAGGGCTGAGAGGGAAGAAAGAAACTGTATGCATTTAAACTTCTATATTAATTATTTGTGACTTTATGAAAGACATTCAAATACTGAGAAGTTTAAAATGACTGCCCACAGACAACTCTCTTACTTTCACCCCCTTAGAATAGCAAAGCAGGAAGACTACTCTGGACATTGGCAGAAGGAATTTCTCTGTGTTGCTTTTTGGTGTGAACATTGCCTTAACTTCTGACTTCATGCCATCCCTGTCATCATCATCAAGATTATATTTAACAACCTTAATTAAGACAAATGGATTGTGAAATCCACAGTTACACCAAAAGAATCTGGAATTGCTTCTTGAAATAGAGACAATGGAGATAAAAACTCAAAAAGTACATTGGAGACTTTGAAAAGAATCTCCTTCAAAAGGCTTGTTTCATCATTCTGAAACAATTAAAAACCTACGATAATGTTTAAGCTATACTTTTAAAATAAAACATTTGACAAAAGAGTAGGAGTTCATTTTACTTCCATGATTTTTATGCCTGAACAAAAATGGAATTACTTACTTGTCATAATTATTCTTCAAGTTGTGCTGCCCCTGTGCAGTCCGACTAGTGGTGTTATGGTACGCCAGCTGTAACACATGGGGAAACTTTCACAGCAGTATTTTAAACTGGCTAGCTATGCACTTAAGGCTGATGTTCAATGAAGCACCTGTCATAGCCTTGCCGACTCAACTCACATCGTCACAAGGAAAGCTTGGCTACTCGATACTGACTTGCCCAACGCCAACCAGTGAATATAACCTAGAAGGGATTTCAAATCTGGTGTAAACCCACAATTTCCCCCACTACATCACACTTTGCTACTAAGGAATTATGTTAGGGACAAAATATATGGCAATGAGTTTATTGCAGTGGGGCAGAGAACAATTCTTTTGTTTTGTAACCTCAATGTCATCTTGCATTGTAGCAGCTACTTCTGTGGTTATTTTATCGGAATATCAATTATCAATAAGATTTAGCACTTGCACTACAATGCCTATAAATCTGAAAATAGAACAGGGGGATGATTCCATAGACACTATAATCTATACTATCAGTTGGAGGATTACAGAAAATAGTTTAGTATGCTTAGGTCTAACTAAAATTAATAGGTCTTCACTGAATAGTTTGCAAGAAAGCATTTAATAGGAAAAGGAAGTGAAGATGAATAATTATTCCTATATTTAGAAAATATGTAAAATTTGTTGGAAGATATGAAGGTGAGATGACAGAGATCCACAAGCTGATCTCCCAACTCTTTAAATGCAAGAAAGTAGCAGGCTCAGAGATGGGAGATGTGGTTCGCCATTACAGTGGTGGGTGAAACACAGAAAGCTGCCTTCTGCCAGATCATCCAGCTCAGTATTGTTTACTATGACTGGAGGTAAGTAGTTCTCCGTAGTTTGAATAGTGGGCTTTCCCAGTCCTACCTGGGAACATCTGCATTCAAACCCGGTACAAGTACAGTGTCAAATGTGATATGATTACAGGAGACGTTTTAAATATTTCACCTCTTATACTAAGAGCAGTAATAGCAACCTGATAGGGTATCTATATTCCATTTCTCTTTCACTCACATAGAGAGAATGTGTAAAAAGCCTGAATGGGGGAAGGGAGAGGTGCAGCCATGCAATGTTAGGCTCACCAGCCTTGCCAAAAAGCTATTGGACTGGCCAATCCACATCCTCCACAAAGTCTCCCTTAAATAGCACATGTGTGCTAGTTTCATGTCTCTGGGACAATCCTGCCAGCCAAAGTTGGCTTACACCATACATACACTAACTGTGGCACAGTTTACTAAATCCCACCCATCAACATCCATATTTAGCAACCATGTTGCCTCGCCAAACAAATCAATTGCTGGAAGCACTTGCCAAATGCTGATCACTTGCCCAATCAAGATCTATTTGGTTTCCATGTTTACTATCTGCTTGGATAGGACAGGCAAAAGAAATAGCTCCTTCTGCTGCCACTAATTCTTCCAGCGCAGGTATTCCTGTTCTGAATTTAAAAGCAACAGCAGAATCCAATGGACCCCCCCATTAAGCTATGTAAAGGTGGCTTGAAAAGGGACCATGCACACCTCTCTGCAAGACCCCTCTGTCCCATGAGGTGCTGGGTTTAAGATTTTTGTCCTGACATTATTATTCTTTATACTGGATAATATTCAGCCTAGGCATAGAGTACCAAAACATCTTGCCTCATTGCCCCCCCACGCCATTTAAGTGGTGCCTCCTCACTCCCTTAAATCCCCCTGCAAAGGCCATCTTTTCCACTAAGTCTTTGAATCAAACTCTTATTTTGAATTGGAATGCTTAAAGACATGTAACTAATTTGGTTTGCAATCATTACTTTTCTTTACCTTTCTCCCACTGTTCAAATGGAGACTGTAAACTCCTTGGGAAAATCACTTATTCTGTTTTGTTCTTTGTTCTATGTTCCTCTAATATATTGTATGCATCAATTACACTAAATAATGATACGGGATGTGGACATATATGTTCAGCAAATATCAGGAATATTAAACATGATTTTAAAAATTCCAAAATTCTGATTTTGGAAAACAAGGGCAAGAAGAGTTATAGTGCTTCAAGCTACACATAAGCAGCCAGTTTAAAATACTGCTGTAAAGGTTCTTCCATGTGCTCAAAGGTTAATCCTATCCATGTGACAGCAGGGGAATAATCACTTAGAAGAGTGGATAACCTGCTTTGTTGCATGTTATCAAATGCATTAACTTCAAAGTAAAACTTGTAAGAAAACCCTTCTTTAAAAAACTTACTTTACTAGTATACTTAGCAATATCTGCAGCCACATCCGCTGAAGCTGTTGCTATTGGCAAGTCTGTATTAACTGAAGATGAAAGTGTACTTGCTGATCCAGAACTGGTTACTATAGAAACAGGTTGGGTGCTCGTAACCAAGGTGATGGTCGACGTTGAAGTACTCTGAGTAATTTCCTTTTGCTGTACAGCTAAGGATACAAAACAAACCCATAAGTGAACCACTGTATATAATAGTGCATTTGAGAAATAAAAAACAGGCAAACCCTTTACTGAATATTGTTCAATATCTTTCAGCTTAATCCTAAACATTTGCACTGGTGTATCTGTGTGTGATGCTGGCATAACACTCCTTGCAGTAGTGACATATCATGCTTTGTGGCATTATGCTGGCATAATTGTTTGTGTACAATGGGGTAGAAAATCTTAGGATGAGGCAGTTAGGAAATTAAGCCATCTTTTATAGCATTCTTGCCCAGCCTGGTGCTATCGAGATGTCTTGGATTATAACTTCCCTGACCACAGGCCATTTCTGCTGGAGCTGATGGAAGCTGACATTCAAAACATCTGAAGGGCACCAAGCTGGGGAAGGCTGTTTTAAAGAGTGGGCATGCTGGTTTTAACAACTATTGTAAAATGCTCCTTAAACTTTCATAGAACCAACCAGAATGCCACAGGTTGGATGTAAGGGAAAATGGGGTGAAGGTGGGGATAAAAAAGGCTGGTCATGATGTTGACGCTCCAAAGTCTGCAGTCTTAATACCATATTTCTTCGATTCCAAGACGCCATCGATTGTAAGACACACCTTAATTTCAATACCACCAACAGAAGAAAAGCGATATCGGTCAAACTTGGAGGCGGGGTTTCTGCGTAAAAACAAAACGTGTGGTGCCTTGTGCAAAGCGTGGGAAAATTAGAAAACTGTGATTTTAAGACGCCATCAAGTCTAAGACGCACCCCGTTTTTAGAGACATTTATATGGGGAAAAAGTGTGTCTTAGAATCAAAAAAATATGGTAATATGGAGTACCGGAGATATTAGGCAGACTTAATTAGATTACTCTCTGTTAGATGCAGAACAGATTTCAGTTCGCACCAACGGCTGTTAGGACGAAAACACTAATGGCTGTTCTATTACTCTGAAAATATAAAATCTAGCAGACTCCATAAAACACTTCTTCTTCAGAATCATGTTCTGCAAAAAAGGGTCACCATTGCTTTGCAAGCAAACAGTTATTATAACTATAGTGGAAGGATAATGCAATTCATTTTGCAATGAATAGGGAGGGGGGAAATAAACAAAGGATTCTTTGTACACTTAACTATTAACCTGATGAAGTGTTTCCCACCCACTTTTAGGTTCTATATTTATGGAAGAATTCATAGTTTGAGGTTCATGAGCACAATAACCATTGGGAAAACACAGCAATGGGGAAACACCGGGGATACCTTTCACTGCCTGTCTTGTCTGATATCTTGTCCCTTGGGAGGACTGAGGTTGTTGCTGCTGGCTTTGTTGCTGCTGCTGCTGCTGCTGCCTTTGTACTTTCTGCATATGCCATTTCTGGGAAGAAGTCTGAAATTTGTTTGAAGAATTCCACACGACCCGCTGGACAGCTGGGGCAGTTTCTTTCGGTAGGAGCGGCCTCTGCTTTTTCACTGGGCTTCCAGTGGCTGCTGCTGGAGTGCTAACAGCAGAAGTAGTGTTTGTGGTGGCTGTGACACCAGCTGGAGGAGTTTGGGAAGCTGATCTAGTAAGCACCTGAGTTTCAGCTGGAGGCTGGCTGCTCACACTCGAGGAAGGTGGGGTTTTAGGTGCAGCTACATGGGTAGAAAAACATAATACTGACTTTTACTGACAATTCAGAACCATCACAGTGTCAGCTTCCCCCCTCTCCTGGGGGGGGGGGGGTGGAGAGATACAGTGTAACACAATTATCCATATACATAGTTCATTATTTTCCATGATTTGGAAGTTCCATTGTTCTCAGCTAGATAATTTTGGAAGGCAGTTTACAACTGCTAGACCTGCAAAACCCATCTTTTAGCCTGCACAGAAAATGTGATGCAGTAAAAGATAGTAAACCGTGAGTCCTGTCATCTATACTTTTTTTTTCTCAAATGGCTTATCTACCTAGTAGCCTCACAAGTTATTGGCTGAATTCAGACAACATGATAGTCAATGGTGGGGTGATAACCAACTTTACAGTTGTTCATCTAGGGGGTACTCCCCACACAACATGGTAATAAATAATCAACCGTGGTGTGGATTAGAATCAGCACTGAGTTGACTACGGCAGCATTCGGACAACACAATAGTCAATACAACTGACAATTGTTTCCCCCACCCCAGTTGCTTAATGTGTCGTCCGAATTCAGCCCTTGATAACCTTTTGTTCTGGTATTTCCATCATCTAATCACTCACATCATTCAGCTGCCATTTGCGTTTTACACAGTCAGATAATATTAAGTTCTAAAATGTCTTTGTTCTGATTATGAAAGGGCAAAACTGAGAACATCCTCAGTTCTTGCATTCTCAGGGTATGTTTCAGAAATTGGCTCTCATAGGCAGCATTAAATTCCCTTCATCATGTATGATATCTGAGCAGTGCCATCACATATGGCAGAAGCAACAGGGACATGTTCACCATATTGCTTTCATAGGCAATAAAGCTACCACATATGCTCAAAAGGAGCCAAGATGACCACACACATGCCACTTGTTTTGGTCAAGGTCCAAAGTATGTTCATTCCAACAACATAAGCTAGGAATTCTGGAGACGTTTATTTTATTTAATTTGTTAAAATATTTATATCCCGCCCTATATCACAAGGATCTCAGGGCGGCGTACAGATAGTATCATACATATAAAATAGAACAATAAAATACAATTCTAAAACAAATTAAATCATTAATATGTTAAAACCAATATGAACCAAGTTCAACAGAGAATAAAAACAAACATATTAGAATCACAAGTTAACTTATCCATAGGTGAGACTGAAGATTCCTCCTAACAAAATATTACTGGAATTCAATGAGCTGATTCAACACATAGGCAGTCATGAAGTAGCAATGAAATTCCCAAGTTTGTGTAACAGCGAGAACAAAAACATTACCTGAATTTTTGGTATTCCTAAATTCAAGGCTTTAATTTGACAAACTGTCTCCCTACTCTGTCAGCATAATTTACTTGTGTCATTAAACAGGAACACATACTTCCTTACAAACTCCTGGTACTGCCAAAAAAATTCTGGTAAGACTCCTGCACCTTTTGAATTTTGCCCGACAAGCAACAGTTAAGGCACTGGTGCTCTGACAAAAAAAAGTAGTTATATATGATATTCCTTGAAGATGGGAATTCATACGGAAGGGTTCTCAAGAATGTCTTTACTGTTAAAATAAGAACATTTTAAAATGAATATTTGAAAAACATTTTTAATTGTAATGTAACTCCCATGGTAAAATGTACACATTACCTCGTTCTTGACAAGACAACAATAATTAAGGATATTCTTTATTTATTCAAAGCACAGGACTATTAATGAAGAAGTCAACTGGCTGGGGGGGCAATCATAAAAATGATGGGAGTGCCCCCACACCATATCTATCTTTGTGCATGACTGTGTACCTTGAGTATGTGCTACTCAGTTTGGCTTCTCTCTCACTCTCTCTTTGGCTCTTTCATTTTTTCCTTCTCTCGCTTTCTCTCTCTGGTTCCTCTCTCCAGCTCATCTCCTCTCTCACTGGCTTTTCTTTCTTTCTTTCCTTCTCTTGGGCTCCTCTTTTTTTCTTTTCTCTCTCTCCCTCTGGGTCTTCGATTCCTTCTCTCTTTCTGTCTCCTCTTTTCCTTCCTTCCATCTCTCTGGCTCACCACCCCTCTCTAGCTCTGCCAGTACAGCTTAAAAGTCAGGATGTGTAAACTGAAACAGTTTAAGCTGATTAACCAATCTGCTTCTTATAAAATATGGTGGAATTTGCATACAATAAACTCAAAACTTTTTGAAATGTTTCCAATCTACCTATTACTTGTATCATATGAGCATTCCAGCATATAAATACTCATTTCATTTTCATTTCATTTATTTAGTTTATGAGTCGTGCTCTAGCCAAAGCTCTCAGGGCAACATACATAATAAAAACAACCAAAATAAAAGCAACAATAAAATTAATAACAACACTTAAATTTTTTTAAATGAATTTAAAAGCAGCAGCAGCAGCAATAATGTTGAAGGACAATCTTAAAATCCAGCTTTAAACGTCATTCAAAGTAAACCAAGCCGCTGCTAAAAATTAGCTTTAAAAGCCTGAGAGAATGAAAAAGTCTTTGCTTGGAGCTGAAAGTCAACGAAGTAGGGCACCAGGTAGATCTAGGGGGGCATTCCACAATTTGGGATCCACCACCACTTGCTCACAAGTAACCACCCTCCAAATTTTAGTACGTGGGGGCATTCTGAGAAAGGCTTCAAGGTAATGATCTCAGGGCATGGGCAGGACCATATGTGAAGAGGCAGTCCCCTTCAGGTACTGTGTCCCAACCTGTTACGTCTCTGTATTTTCTGACATAGATTAGTACAATCCAGAGGACAGTTACATGATTTCAAATCAGTGTTGCAGATAGGTAACCTTCATGGGAAGACTACCAATCCCCTCCTTTGCTCATGCAGACACTTCTTCCACCTCTCCTTCTTCCTTACCTCTTGCAGTTGTAGAAAAGCACAGCCACAGCAACATTCACCTGGCACTAGACAGTAGTGTGAATCGATTCACAATATACCCACAATACATCGCTGCGGGTGGCCTGCTTCCCTGTTATGCACACACTGTTTCCTCCTGGGCTGCAGTTTAGCATTCAGCTGGTCACCAAGAGACAGTCTAATCACCACAGACGAACATTAAACTGCATCCCAGGTTTATGTCCTGTTTATTCCAACAGGCCTTAAGCATATGCCTATCTATGCCTTTGATTGTGCCAACCAAGTTAGATTATTTTAACATTCAAATGCTTGGGCATTTCTATTCTAACCCAATACCATCCCACAATTGTGAAAATGCTTTTTAAATCTTAAAAAAACAAACCTCAGTATTATAGGTTGAAATCAGAATAATCACACCCTGTTAAACCCAAACTATCTTCTAATACAGAATATGGCTTGGCTCATCTTAACAATATATAATTAATTACTCTGCTAGTAAACCTACTCTCTATTTATGGCACTGGGTGTACAGCACTTAGTTATTTGGGGGTCAGAGGCTGATGTGTGGATGGCCATGTATTAGACTTTATGGCCCTTTGATCCATTCTAACTCTAACTGTAAGCACAGGGTATTCCCTTAATAGGGAAACACTAACAGAACACAATGGCAAATGGGAGGGAGTATGCACATAAAGGACATTATGCCAAGAAGTGTATATTTCATAGTGTCGAGTAAATATTATGAAAGGATTAATTTTAAAATTAGTTGTACTACAAGCAAGGTCATACAACGAAATGTTGCAGCATATTCCTGGCGTGTGTACTACCTGAGCCTGTGTGTGTGCTGGTTTGAAAAAACCACCACAAAAGCAGCAAAGGCAGTAATCCTTGCTCTAACTTAGGCCAGTTTTCATATGCAAAATTTATTTTCATTTATTAATTTTTTGCACATGAAAAAAATAAAACCACTCTGCTTGGAAATCAATGCAATTGAGTACTGGGTTTGGAATATGGCGAAGAGATCTAAGGAGGCAATTTTAGTAGATTGACCTTTGCTGCAACCTGAGAGGTATTTTGACTGGAAATCCAAACCCGCCTCACCCCCACTCTGACATGCAGTATATTAACAATAGAACACACTGCACAGCTGTTATAAGCTACTCTTTCAGCACAGCCCTCCAACCTGCAATTAGGGTATAGCACTGAACTACACTGGAGAGGTTTTTGTATGCTACTCCCTCTTTCAACCTACTGTGATGTGAGGTTAAAAGCAACGGAACACATTACAGGGTTACTTTCATCTCTCAGCTTCAGCTCAATCCCCAACCAGGGTCAAATATGGCTATACAACACTGCAGGATTGTTTTAAACCCTTCAGAGACTAGGTACGGACAAGCCACAGTGTTCGTGGGCACCAGGATGCATGTTGTTGTTGTTGTTATTATTATTAATATTTATATACTACTAAATATAATAACATCTCTAAGGAGTTTAACATATAATATTAAAAAGACATTTAAAATACAATATTAAATACAATTCCAATAAGAGCAATACAAGAAGCAGTAAGATGGCACTGCATGATCAATTTAATTACAAGCTGGGGGAAAGCCCGGGTGAACACGTGCATTTTCAGGAGACATTTGAAAGATGCTGCATTTTTTGCCTCCAAACTTCATGGGGGAGGATTTTCCAAAGGCTGGGCGCCACTACTGAAAAGACCCACCATCGAGGTATTGCATGGCGACATTCCGTTAGTTTCGGAATGACCAACGAGACCTCCTCTGACAATCTTAAAGGTAGGTTGGGTATATATAAGGGGAAACGGTCTGCTGCTAAATAACACCTTGAATATGACTTGGCAGCTAATGGGCAGCCAATGCAGTCCTTTAACACAGATCTTATGTGACTATAGCTGAGTCTCCCAATGAGCACCCTAGCTGCTGCGTTCTACATTAACTGCAGCTTCTGAACCACACACATGCAGCCACTCATAGAGCAGATTACAGTAGTCTAACTGTGAGGTTACCAGTGCATGGATCACCATGGCTAAGCTATCCCTATCCAGAAACGGGCATAGTTAAGCATATCAACTGAAGTTTGTAATGGTAGCTCTAGGCCACCAAAATCGCCTGGGCCTCTTGTGACAAAGACAGATCCAGGAACACCCCCAAACTACGTACTTGTTCCTTCACAGGGAGTGCAATCCTATCCAGAACAGGCAAACAGCCCAATTCCCAGACCTGGGAACTGCCATCCCATAGGATCTCTGTCTTAACAAGATTCAGCTTCAGTTCATTAGTCATAATTACATCCAAGCATTCAGAACATGCATGTTCCCTCCCAATTCAGATGTCACAGAGAAATACAGCAGGGGGTCATCAGCATACTGGTGACACCTTGCCCCAAATCTCCTGATGACCGCTCTCAAAGACTTCATATAGATATTAAACAACACTGGGGACAAGATGGCGCCCTGTGGCACCCCACAATTCTGCTGACATGGGGCCGAAGTGCAGTCACTCAACACTATTCTCTGGAACCAACCCTGCAAGTACAAGTTGAACCACTGTAGAACACTGCCTCCAACTCCTGGAGGTGGTCCAGGAGGATACCATGATATCAATAACCGCTGAGAGATCAAGAAAAAGTAGCAGGATCACACTCCCCCTGCCTCTCTCCCAAAGAAGGTAATCCATCAGGGTGATAGATAGCATAGATCTCTACAGTGATTTCTGAGTACAACCATCTCCAGAGACAATTAAAAATAACTTCTCAATGTAGACCAAGAAATGACCTCTCCAGACAATGAGATGATTCTCTCTGTACCCTTTATTTTAATCCCTCCCTGCCTCTTCCTCATTTTTCTATCACTCCATTCTACTCGCCCCTTTAACTCTGTTGTTAGGCTTTTTTCCTCTCAATCTATGCCATTGAGTTTTACGGAGCTGCTGATACCTTTCTCTTGTGCATGGGTAGTGCAGTTTTGGCTACATAACCTATAATCAAGAGCATGGGAAGACTTGAATCAGCATTAGAATGAATGATTAGATATTCAATAGAAGAACAAAACATTTCTGCCCCATTCTAGAAGAACAAAACCGCCTCTTAAGGCTGCAAGGACAACTCGGAAGAGAGGGAAATAAAATGAAATAATTCCTACCTTCTTGCTTAGGAGGTGATTCCTTGAGTTCTTTTTTGTTTTTCCGTCCCTCACGACCACACTGGTCTTCGCCCAGGTCAATAACAAGTTCACTTTCTGAATCAGAGTCCAGACCAAGATGCACAGTTGGAGAGTCTGTCTCATCTTTACCTTTCAGTTTTTCCTTTGTAGTAGGATGTGATGAATTTTTTCCCTTTTCAGAAAGTTCTTTATCAGAGTCTACATTTGCCTTGTCTTTAACTGGGGCATCTGTTTTCTCCACTTCTGAGCCTGTACTTTTAATTTCTTCTTTTTCTTCAGTTGGAGTTGGTGGTTTGATTTTTTTTTTCAAGGCCAAGTTTTCTTTGTCACTTCTTGCACCTTCCTTTTCTTCTTCTTCCTGATCATTCTTGGATTTCTGTTCTTCATCACTGATATATTCGCTATCACTAGAGTCTGACTTTTCAGAATCCTCTGAGTCGCTATGTTCTACCGCAACATCTTCAGATATTTCATTGATCCCTAATTACAAAAGAATAAAGAGTAATGTTATATTTATGGATTTTTACAGTGCTTGAAACAGTTTACAAAAGTTAAAAATAAAGCCATACAAAAAAAAGCAGTGAACACACATATACAGACTAATAACAGCAGCCCATCTTTTTAATCATTTCAGCAATTTTTTTGAAGTAGGTCGTTCAAGTTTTGATTTTGCATTTGCCTATCCAAAGATTGGAGAGTAAGCAGGGCTTTGAAGCCTGGTCTCTTAAGATGCAAACCTAACAGTCTACATAATGGACCACATACCATATTTAAGATTTTTCCACTTTTATAAGGGATGTCAAAATGAAGAATGTGTTTTAGCTCTCATGCCTACACTGCAAGTTTTGCTATTAACATGTGCATACCTAGCTGTGCTTTGCAACTCTCTATTGTCTTGTCAAGATTAAGCTGGAATCTGCTGCGAATTTGCCGTTTTGGTGAAATCAGTGGCACAGGTGTGGATTGCTGCTGGACTGATTCACTCAACTCTTTCAGATCCATTTCAGCTTTACTACGATCTAGAATATTAAATAAAAGTGTATTTATTAGGAAATGCAGTTTAAACAGAAAATGCAGGCTTCCAGAAAAAAAAACTAATGTAATCAGAGTCCATATTTATTACTAAATATTAATATTTATTACATATGTTACAATTGTTGACCATAAATGCTAAACAACTATTTGGAAGCATTGCTGCAATCCCACAAACAGTTAAGTTGCTTAAAATCCACTGAAGTAGATCAGATTTAAATCAACTTCACAGTGTGCAGGATTGTAGCCAATGAGCACAATCCACTGTTAACTCTATGCAAGTCCTGCATAGTGAGAGTTGAATAACAGCACAGCTATGATCCTTGATTATGTTGATGTGAAAACTCTTTACTAACACACATTTAGCTTAATGTTTAGTCAAGTCCTAAATCAGTGTTCTCATAAAACACTGCCCCCATGTTTAGACAATGTTAACTAAATTATCACAAGGACATTTTGTGAAGCTGGGCTAACAGCCACTGGTAAAGCTGAAACTAGTTTATATCTCAACACTTAATAACAGCTGTTGAAAATATACATTTAGACAATCCCAATTATAGGTATCATGCATTCACATGCTATTCTAACAGTGCATAAACTACTCTTTAGACTAGATTTTTTAGACTATTTTTTTTCAGTGGACAGAGGAATTTGACAAAAATGTTTAATTTAATGTAAAAAAACTAAACTAAACTATGATTCTGGTAGTAGAGCAGGTAAGTTGGCATCATTTAGCTTTCAGAATTCTATTAACCATATCTACTTAACTATGGCCTCTCACAGGTGCTTTTGTAAGCCTGTAAAATTATTAGCCTTTACATGACATAAAAAATTGCTTCAATTGGGAAGCAGAAATTATAAGTACACTTGTGGCACCTTAAAAACTAACAAGTTTATTCTGGTATAAACTTTCATGGATTATAGCCCACTTTAATCAAATGCATTTGCAAGGGATGAAGTGGCTACGGTCCACAAAAACTCTTGCCGGAATAAATTTGTTAGTCTTTAAGGTGCCACAGGACTCTCTGCTGTTTTTGCTGCAAGAGACTTAACATGACTACTCTCTAGAAAAATACACTCTAGTATATTTATAACCTTGCACTTGTATACCTACCTTGAAACTTTTCATACCTATAGCAAAGTCTCCTGACTAGGCTGACCATATGAAAAGGAGGACAGTTAAAGTTGCAGAGGCCCTGCCTTCTTTTGTATATGGTCACTCTAGTATAGTGCCTGCAACTTTAACTGTTGTGATGAAGAGGGAATTTCACCAGGAACTAATTGCATACAAATGACACTGGCTGAAATTCCTTTTTCTCTACAACCGTTAAAGTTACATGAGCCCTGTCCTCCTTTTCATATGGTCAGCCTACTCCTGATAAAAGTGAAAGTCACTCTTGCCAATTTCAACTCACCAAGGTTAAGATTAAGAATGCTTCCTGGTGTAGATGTTCTTTCTTGCTTAGTAGCAGTGGGTGTTGAAGCTTGAGGAGAAAACGGTTTGGGGCTTCCAGATAAACTCCCTGCTTGGCCTGTCCTTGTTGGTGCTGGAGAAGCTGCAGAAGGAGAAAATTGACTTCAGAATATGAGCTGGGACTGAAAACATTTCTTTAGGTATGACCAAGGGCTTGGGCCTACTCTGTCTGATTTTTGCCTTTCCCCCCTTTGAAATACAAATCCCAGCACCATATCACAAATTGTTTTTAGAAATTCCCTTGTGTTTCAAAAGCATTTTACCACGTGAAATGAGGACAGAGGGGAAAGAGACTCCTGCTCAAAAAATAAATAAATCCAGGAGTACACAGCACTAGATGCACAATTCTTTGTCTCCTAGCCAAGGACACAAAATGAAGAATTACTAAACTGGCCTTTCACAACATCACTGATAAAAAGAACATGAAAGTCCTTTATTGCATGGATGCACTAGAAGAAAACAAAGGATACAAAAAGATTGAGGGCTTTCTTCAAAATGTTTCAAATGAAAGTGCATTTCTAACTAAATCCTTTAAAACCCTTTATTATGTCAATTAAGAGAAATTTATTAAATCAGTGACTCACTGAACTTACATAATGGACTATTTACCCATATAACTTAACTAATTAGGAATATTTTCAGACAGTATAGACTTGCCAGCTCTCTTGCTTTGGAAAGTAAGCATTCTGTTTTAGAACAATTATCTCTTTTTCTCTAACTACATTTAATATCTGGACTTTTAGTTGTAGTCAATTTCATCTTCACTAGGGTTACAAACCGCCATATTATTGTTCCTGCACAGTTGAATTTCTAGATGTTTTGGCCTACAACTCTCATCAGACCTAGCCAACATAGCCAATGGCAAGGAATGATGGAAGCTGTAGGCCAAAACATCTGGAGGGCCACAAGTTGCCCATCCCTGTTCCAGATAAAAGGAAACTACTTCAAAACAGGGCTTAGCTTCTCTACACATTTTATAGCTTGCTTACTCATTAAGAGAGCAGAGAGTGATTGCCTAGCAAACAGGTATTTATTTAAGGATGCACACGCATGCATCCTTAGTTAAGGTTTGACCGGGGGTGGGGGGGAAGCATTCTACCATTATAAAGGGGTAATTGGGGGGTTGATCATTTTAACATTTATAAAATTGAACATATTTCACCAATCTTCCTGAAATTTACATGTGCCAGAAAGAAATGTTGGTTTTACATAGCCTGAAAATTACAAGACGATTGGTGAAAGATTGCGGGAAGGAAGGCAGTTTAAAGTATTAAATTCTAGTTGGCTCTTTTGCAACAAATGAAGTAAGAAAATATCAGATTCTTATTTAGATAAATGTCTCAATATGCTTTTTTGCCTTAAAATGTGCTGACATGAAGCACCTTAAATGCTTTTAGCATCACTCCTTCTAACAAAGAAGTCAGGTGGTGAGTTGCAAGGGGGTTGCAGGCAAAACAGGGCAACTGAGAAGCAAGACAGAGGTACCAGCATATTCAGGAGACCGCCTAGGTTTGCAGCAGTACACTTAAAAAACAACAACAACATACATATAAAGGGGCACAAAAAACAACAGTCCAAAGATGTCTGCGTATACTCAGTAGCCATGGAATTAAGAAAAATGAAGTGGAGGTGTGTGTAGGGAACGGCTGGATGGAATCCTGAACAGAAGCTTCTTTTAGGAGAGAAGATTCACTGCAATATTTTGTTGAAGGTCTCATTTCTGTGTTTAGGAAGACGATGTCAATGAATAAAAATAACAGAAATATCTACCCTTGCCTTTACTTAGAGCAGAAATGTGAAACATATGATCACCACTGATTTAAGGGTATGGATGACGTAGAGAGGATCGAGTAGTGAATACTTCAGAATTAGGAGGAAGGCCCTGATCTCTTTTAGATCTTTTTTATGGTTGGTATGTAGATATAATATGAACCTCACAAACAAACAGAGCATAGTATTGATTTATTTCAAAATGTTGAAAGGTGTCTATCAAGAACATGACTATCATTATTGTAACAAATAATGGCACATAAAGATTAATAATTCACCTTGTTCATTCTCATTAGAAGAATTTATTTATACAACTCACATATGCATCAAATAAAAATCAACTATGCCCAGAAGTTTTAAAACGTATTCCTACAGGTAACACTGCTAAATACTAGGGCCAGGATGATTTTCTTCCTTAAAAAAAGATTTCAAGTTCAGAGAGTCTGTGTTGAAGTAAAGCAAGGCCTACCTATTCATTCTGTCACCAGAAACGGCTACACATTAATATTTAGGTGAAATTCAAAGTCCCTTTACACTGTCATTAGTCCAAAGAAGGCAGTAGAGGCTACTACATTTGCAGATACTAATATTTGATCTGAAACATTTGAACTTCCAAGGGGTACTTAGCAACATTTGGGAAGTCTTGATTAGAAAAGGGAAACAGGACTCATTTAGGGTCAGTTCTTCAAAAACAACTGATTTTCCTCAGATCCAAATTTCAAAAAACAGACCTTCATAAATTTGTTCTAGTATGGAGACAACTTGTATAATGGTTTTAAAATGGGAAACAACAATTTTTCCAGAAAATAAAACATACAAGCAAGAATCTAGCACAACAGTAAATGATTAGGAAAAAGCTCTAATATTATTAACATCAAACAGAAGCAAAGACAAAATTCAGCCATGCCAAAAGGAGAGGGGAATACATTAACGAATAGATAAATTTAGGGACACTAACATTCAATCTAACTCAGCTTTTTTGTACAATACAATTCTGAAACTAAAACAAATAGCTGTGGAAAAAATAAAGATGCTAGACTAACATGCTCTTCAGCAGTATTTTTAAACTTATTATGGCAGACAATGGGTGGGTCGCACATCACAATAACAAGCCACCCTGAAAATAAACCAGGGTGGGAAGTTTGCTCGCTCGCTAACCCATGTTACTTATGACAGACAACCAGGCACTTTGCCATGGATTGTTTCCTGCTTAGTCTTCCCACCCACATGTATATGCAGGTTGCTTACCTGTAACTGTAGTTCTTCGAGTGGTCATCTGTGCAGTCATACATATGGGCTCGCGCCGGCGCTGAGCTCGCTTCGGGAAACTTCTATCTAGCTAGGAATTTAGGCGGGAACCCCTCCCCCCACCGTCCTACTGAGCATGCTTGGGGTCCCGCCTACCTCAGTTCCCTGAGACCGCTAGGCCTCGCGACCAAGGCAATAAGAAGGTATGTAATATAGTTAAGCTATTTGAGCATGCCAGACTCTACTTGACAATCAGAACAGCGATGCCAAGAGGGGACGGTGGGTGGGTTGTGTGACTGCACAGATGACCACTCGAAGAACTACAGTTACAGGTAAGCAACCTGCATTTCTTCTTCGTGGTCTCTGTGCATCACACATATGGGCGAGTAACAAGCCAACTTACCGGAGGTGGGAGAGGCACGCTGCGTGGTTATTGGCATATTGAAGACAGGACAGCTCTGCCAAAGGAGGAGTCCTGATGCGCTCTCACGTCCAGACGGTAGTGCTTCACAAACGTGGAGGCATTCGCCCAAGTGGCCGCCTTGCACAGGTCTAGGACCGTTGCGCCATGGAGGAGTGCCGTTGAGGTGGCCTGTCCCCTGGTAGAGTGGGCAACTAGCCCAGTGGGTACTTCCTTGCCAAGAAGCTGATACGATAAGGTGATCGTGTTGACAATCCATTTGGAGAGACGTTGTGGGGACACTGGTAAGCCTTTATTCTTACCACCAAAGCAAACAAAGAGTTGGCGTGACTTGCGATACTCTTCTGAACGGGCCTTGTAGAAGGCCAGTGTCCTTCTGACGTCCAACGTGTGCAACGTGGAGCATAACGGATCGGAGGATGCTTTGAAAAAGGTAGGTAACACAATGTCCTGATTTATATGGAAATCAGAGGCAACCTTGGGAACAAACGACGGTGGAGTGCGGAGGATGACCTTATCTCGGAAAAACTGCGTATAAGGTGGGTCGACGAGAAGCGCCGCAAGCTCTGACGCACGTCTTGCGGACGTAATGGCAACGAGGAAAACAGTTTTGAGTGTCAACAAACGTGTATTGGTTGTAGCCAATGGCTCGAAAGGTTTAGTGGACAAAGCACTCAGCACCAACGAGAGGCTCCATTGTGGAACTAGTGGGCAGACGGGTGGGAAGAGGTTGCGCAGGCCTCTTAGAAACGCTTTAGCAAGGGGGTGCGTGAATGCGGAAAACCCGTCAATTAAAGGATGGTGGACTGCAATAGCCGCCAGATAGGCGCGGATCGAAGATAGTTTTAGGCCCGTGGTATGTAGGGAGTGAAGAAAGTCAATAACGTTTGTAATAGTAGTCCGGGCACCATTAAAGCCCTTTGCCACTGCGAAAGTTTGGAAACGTCTCCACTTTGCCAAGTAGGAAGACCTAGTAGACGGTTTACGAGATGCGTCCAGAATAGATCTCACGCCCTGGGGTAGAGCTATTCCGCCCCAGAGGGCAGGAGCCTCCATGCTGTGAGATGCAAAGTTTGTACATCCGGATGCAGTATCTTGCCATTGTTCCTGGATAGAATGTCCGGAGAGAGTGGAAGGCGCCATACCCGGTGCGCAGCTAGTCTGCGTAGCGGCGTGAACCACGCTTGTCGTGGCCACCATGGTGCAATCAGGATAGCATTGGCCTGATGGCGTCGCGCTCTTGTGATTGCCTTCGCTATCAGGGGGATCGGAGGAAACATATATAGAAGGCCCTGTGACCAGTCCCATAGGAAGGCATCTCCTAGGGAGTCCTGACCTATCCCCGCCCTGGAGCAATATGCTCGGCAGACTCTGTTGCCTGGGGCTGCAAAGAGGTCGACATCCGGTGCGCCCCAACGGGCGAAGGGGCGATCCAGCATCCACGGGGCTAGTTCCCATTCGTGGGTCTCTTTGAAGGATCGGCTCAGTTCGTCCGCCTTGATATTGGCCGTCCCTGCTATGTGCAGAGCTGAGAGCCGTATGTTCTGTCTGATCGCCCAGTGCAAGATGTCTATGGTAAGATGAAGTAGACGCGGTGAGCGGGTGCCTCCTTCTTTGTTGATATACCATACCACGGATGTGTTGTCTGAGAGCACTCTCACATGGTGCCCCCGTAGCTGAGGGAGGAATGCTTGCAAGGCTTTTTTGACAGCGAGGAGCTCCAGCTTGTTTATGTGCAGGGATCTCTCTGAAAGTGACCACTTTCCTTGTACGAACAGATCGCTGAGATGTGCCCCCCATCCTTGTAAGGATGCGTCGGTCGTGACGACTCTGGAGGGACCGGAATCGACGAATGGCATTCCTTGCGACAGATTCGATGGGTTTGACCACCAGAGAAGCGAGTGTTGTACCTGATGCGGAATGGTAAGTACTAATTTGCGTGGGTTCTGCAAAGGCGTATAGCGACTTAGGAGGAGCTGTTGGAGAGGGCGCATTCTTAGCCGCGCCCATCTGACTACGAAGATTGCCGCTGCCATAAGCCCCAGGAGCCACAAAATAGTGAGGGCCGTTGACCGTGGCCGTGTGCTTAGCTTGGTTGCTAAGTGCTGTAGGGTTTCCAATCTGTCTCGGGGAAGGAAGGCCCTTGCGGCGGAGGAGTCGAGATGGACTCCTATGAATTGGAGGGCAGTGGCTGGTTGAAAAACTGATGGACTCCACTGTGGCGACGTCTGTGCTCGCTTGGTGACGAGTGGGGGAAACGACTAGCCAGTCGTCTAGGTAAGGGTACACTTCTATGTTGATGGATCGAAGATGGGCACAAACAGCTGCCATACATTTGGTGAAAACTCGTGGTGCTGTCTTTAACCCGAACGGGAGGACCACGAATTGGTAGATTTGGGATCCGATGGCAAAACGGAGGTATTTTTGGTGTTTGTCGAGGATGGCTATGTGAAAGTAGGCATCTTTCAGGTCGATCAGCGTAAACCAACTGCCCCGTTTGAGGAGTGGCAAGATGGTAGATAGCGTGACCATATGAAACTTCTGAGGTCTGATGAATTTGTTCAGGCCCCTGAGATCCATGATAGGACGAAGTCCCCCGTCCTTCTTGCACACTGTAAAATAGCGGGAGTAAAACCCGTTTGTTGACTGATTTATTGGGACAGGTACAATCGCGCCCTTGTCTAGCAAGGCCTGTGTTTCCTGGTGTAGGGTTTTTGATGGAGGCGTGATTTTGACAGTGCCCAGAGGAGGAAGGACTTCGAAGTCTATAGCATAGCCGTGTAGGACAATCTGGAGAACCCACCTGTCATTGGTGATGGCTGCCCAGGTGTTGTAAAAGGGCTGGAGCCTGTTGAGCGACAGAATGGGGGGCTGTGGGGATAAGTCAAAGACGGCGTTTTTGCTGAGTTTGCTTGGGACGTGATTGTGAATATCTGGGAGTGGACTTGTGCTGGTACGAGGAGGACGTCACCTGTTGCTGGTAACGCTGGGCACGATCTTGAACCTGCTTCGACTGGTAAGGCAAGGGCCTATACCACTTGCGGGGTCGAAAGGTTTGTGCAGGGGGCTGACTAAACCCCATCTTTTTTGTGGTCATCTTTGCCTTGTGGATCGTGTCCATTGTGGTGTCGGTTTGCGTGTTGAACAAACCCTCCCCGTCAAAGGGCAAATCCTCTATCCTATTTTTTGTTTCGATAGGGAGATTTGCTGAGCGTAGCCACGCGTGCCGACGGAGGGCAACCGCCCCGATCATGGATTTTGAGCCTGAGTCCACTTGGTGCCTTGCAGTAGTCATTTGTTGTTTTGATAGACGAATAGCTTCTGCCTGAAAAACACGGGCCAATTCACGTTGATCGTCTGGCAGGTAATCCGTAAGGTTCGATATCTTCTGCCATAGGAACAGTTGATACCTGGCCATCATGGCCTGGTAATTGGATGTTTTCATTACCAAGGCCGCTGAGGAGTATATTCGTCTGCCAAATGAGTCTAGTTTTCGACCTTCTTTGTCGACTGGGGCGGTATGGGCCCGGCCCGACTTCCCTTGCGAAGCCTCTACGACTATGGAATTTGGCTTGGGATGTGTAGCCAAGAAAGGTGCCTCCGTTTCTTTCACCTTATAGAGGGCGTCCAGTCGTTTTGAGGTGGGAGCCAGAGTTGCTGGGTTAGACCAGGATTGTTTTGCCGTCTTCAATAAAGTGGGGACCAATGGCAGTGTCAATTGAGGGGTTGGTTCAGTCCTCATGACATCGTAGATATCACCTTCCTCCTCCTCTGGTTGTTGGGCTTCGATCCCGAGAGACTGGGCTAGACGTAGCATTTGCTCGTTGAAGCCGCCTAACTCCATTGTTGGAGAGGCTCCCTCCTCGGTACCGACCTCCTCCATAGCGGACGGCATCGACGGAACTGGCGATGGGACTGAGGATGGGTCTGACTCGTAACCGTCTACTGAAGTTGACGGTATCGAGCGTCGGTACCGAGTGGTGGCAGATCGTTCCGTGACCGAGTAATCTGGCTGATGTCGTAGACACGTCGAGGCCGGGAGAAGCGAGGTGGTACGGCGTGGCGGCACTGGTGGAGGTAGTCGTCGAGATAGTTCTGAGTAGCGGTCCCAGTCCTGGGAAGCCGAATGGGATCGTGACCGACGATGGTGCGTCGGTACCGAGGCCTCGGTATCGGTGGGATGAGAATATTCCTCATCGACCACAATGATATCAGAGCCGAGGGGGAGGATATCTTGTAGGTCAAGTCCCGAAGGCATGGCTGTCGCTACCGGAGATGGCAGAGGAGGAACATCGGCCGGTGTCTCTGGTACGGGTGTCCAGTGCCCAGGTCGGGGCTGCGCTGCCGCTGGTGAGTGGCGCTTCGACCCCGAAGTCCGATCCATCGGTAGCGATGACGGGCGTTTCAATGATGTATGCGGTTTTTGCGCCGACGGTAACGACGACGGTACCGAAGATGATTTTTTCGGTACCGAGGAGGAAGACGGTTTGCTCGATACCGAGGATTTCTTCGGTATCGATGGCATCGACGCTGATGGGGCGGGCTTTGATATTTTCGTCGAGACCGACTGTTGTTTTGCCTTTTTCGCCGTTTTTCCCTTTTTCTGCTTAGCAGGAGGGGGAGATGGCGATAATGATGCCTGTGCTGTAGTCCTAAACGAGGACAAGCCAGGAGTTGCTGGGCGTGAGCATGGTATGGGCGACAGGCCCCGCTCCCCAGAGGATGATGGCCCTGGTTCCATGCGGCCTGTGTTCGGGCGGTCAATCGCGGAGAGGGCCTTACTCCAAAGAAGACTCCGTAAGCGGTCGGCCCTGTTTCTTCTGGTTTGCCGCGAGAATCTCATGCAATGAGAGCAGGAGTCCGTGATATGGCCCTCCCCTAAACAGCCGAGGCACAGAGAATGTCCGTCTGTGAGGGCTAATTTGGCGCGGCAGGTCGAACAGCGCTTGAAAAGCGCGGTCTGCGCCATAGGCCAGAGAGATAGAAACTTATTAACTAAACTCTATATATATATTTAGAATTTTTTTTTTAAAAAAACAACTATTTAAACTAACACCTAGCTAACTAATCTAACAGTAAACTAACAGTAGCTACTTTCCTATTTTTTGTCGTTCTTCCAGATCTCCGATGACGGAGGAAGTCTCCCGCAAGGCGTTCAGCAAAACGGTCGAAGAAGAACTGAGGTAGGCGGGACCCTGAGCATGCTCAGTAGGACGGTGGGGGGAGGGGTTCCCGCCTAAATTCCTAGCTAGATAGAAGTTTCCCGAAGCGAGCTCAGCGCCGGCGTGAGCCCATATGTGTGATGCACAGAGACCACGAAGAAGAACCTGTGGTCCTTTGCGCCACAACTCCTCTCATATCCTCAACTCTATGGAAGGAACCTTTTCAATTTCCTGTCCCGTTTGCTATCCCTTTTCTGTGCAATTTTTCCATTCACAACCTTCCCCCGCCCCCATGCTCAGGAAGTAAGCAAATGGTCTCGTTTTTTTTTTAAAAAAATATTTTTCTGTCGTTCGCAAGTTTGAAATTACGCACATTTGCCTGTCCACTATGTACTTTCTTCAGCAGTACAGATCAATATCCTGACTGTACCTATTGAAATCCCACTTGTCAATTTCACTGTCTCACTTTATTACCTCTTGAAATGACTTTTAAATTCCCCATCTCCCTTCAGTGCTTCCCTTGAGCCTGAAGTCTAAAAGTGGCAGCTGAACGAGGCAGAACTCTAGGGATGGGCGGGTGTAATTACTGCAGGAATAGTTATATCTATACTCCAGCAGTAATTACACCAGCCCACCCCAATAACTCCCTCCTGTTCAGCTGCCACTTTCATAGTTTGGGATCAAGAGAAGCATTGGTGGTGCCAGAGGTAAACTGATAAGTGTCAGCCCAATACATACTGGAGGATGAAATTGACAAGTGGGAGTTTACTGCTCCCCTCCTTTCCCCCAATCGCAACCCCTTTTCAGAACATTTACTTAGTTTACAAGCTTTTTTTCTCTTCCTTTTGGGGGCTTCTTAATGCGCAAATGGGTTCAGATTTTTTTTTAAAAAAATTCCCCACTCCTTCACAAGTGCACAGATTCACCTGTCCACTATGTACAGTCTGCAATAGTAGTCACATTGTCAATTTCCTTGTAAATTACCTACTTTCCTTTGGTGCTTTCCTTGACAGTGAACTCTGAAGGACCAGGGGGCTGGGGGGGGGGATACAAATACAAAGTGCACCCATCTGTGCACTTGAAAAGCATTGGGGGGGGCGGAATACAAAGAAAAACTTAGGAACCTATTTGCGTACTTCTGAAGCACCAAACAATAATAATAATAATAATAATAATAATGGTTGTGAATGGGTTATGGACATTCCCAAGTAGCGTTTCAATATTGACAGAGGGGTGGACATCATTGATGAGGGAGTCAGCACTCATGAGATTTCATGGAGCGGCCGGGGGGTTTGCTGCCCTTGCCAGCCCCTCTGTAGCCTGTACCAAAAAGCTGCTGACAAGCCACACTGCTTGGTTTGCAGGTCATGACAAGCCATCCCGATAATTATTTTATTTATTACATATTCATTTATTTATTACATAAGCCACCCTCAATAACCCAACAACAAGCCATGGGTTCTCAAGGTGGCTAGTACACGATTAACAAATGTCGCTGAAGCCTCTGTCCTAGGTACAAAAGCCACACTAAGCCACACTAACACAAATCGGTATGCTTGGCTAAATAGTGGATAGGCTATAAAAATAATAAATTTAAAATTGCAAACATGTTCCCATATTTATAAGGGTTCAGAAACTAAAATCCTTTGGGGGTGTCTCTCTCATGAGCCAGCAATGCCAGCAGATATAGGGAACAAAGAAATCAGGATTTCTGCCACAAAGGCCCCTGGGATATGTGACGACAGCAGCTAGGAGGATTGAGAAGGACTGAAGAAGGCTTATTCTCAGAGTGGCTTAGCGTGGTATGTGAACTTGCCCAGTAAGTTGCCCCCTTGCATCTGAATGGTATGTGAGACTATACACTAGAAAACATGTAAAACTTTGTAAAATATTTCTATAAAGGAGAATATTTCTACTTAGTATTTCAGTCCCTTGCTTGCCAGTCTGCACTATTTATCAATTCAGTGTTCTATGTTTAGTTTTATTTATTATAACTGAATGTTTTAGGCAGTTGAGAAGGGTTGGAAAAATCATTTGAAGTACCTGATAAATCCACAATCGTTGTTTAAATTCATGAACTGATCCACAATGTCTACATATCCACAATTAACTACATGATGCTCTGCAGACTCCTTCCTTTCAACCCCCTACCATACCTGGGGAGCCCAGGTCCCACTGCTGTGCTCCCTCCAATGACATTTCCACCAACTCCAAAGAACAACAGCTCTCAGTCAGAACCTTAAGTGCCAAGCACCCTATTCCCCTTGCTTAACTGGGCACAACTGTACCTGGAGAAAGTTGTATGCAAAATGTATATATGCATATCTCTCCTGGCCCTATGGACTAAACAAGACCTCCAACTTACTGGTTCAAAGATTCAGAGTGTGTAGCATTCTGTTAGCATCTTGAAATCTACACAACACATTTCTACCTCTTCTACTGATTGAGGTGCTCAGATTACACTCCACCTCCCTGATTCTTAGTTCTGATTCATGATGCCAGTCTAGCTTGACCTCCTTTGTTCAACAACTGCTTTGAATTATTTCCTGAAACATACTTCCAGCTCCTCCCAGGTGCTAGACCCACCTAGGTGTTTAATCCAAATATCCTGCCATTAGTGAGGGCAATAACCTTCTTGGCTTTAACCCAATCTTATAATTGTTCCCAAGAGAGTTATGTAGATACTTAAGGGTAGTGCTATACCTTAGCCCAATGATACATTTTAACAAATCTTGATAAAAGAATAGTAGATTTGTTTCCTTCCACTTGTAAGACCATATACACTCTGCCTGATAAAGATCGACTACGGCGATTGACGTAGCGTCTTTACTTCTGCTCCCCTTACCTGTATTCTTATCAGTAAAGTCCATGGACTCTTCACTTGCACTAAAGTGACTGGAGGTTGCTTTTTTCTCTGCATCCTGTTCAACATCAGATCCAGTGTGAACAGATGAATTTGTACTCATTGGGGAACGTGGCATGTCTGTTAAGGAAATCCTTCGCCCAGTACTGCCACTTAGCATCGGTTTGCTCATTAAAATCTTGGGTGATGCTGTCATATCAAAGTTAAGTTTGATTTTCTCTTGTTTGTCAGTCTTAGCAGTTCCAGCACCAGGATTTGAAGGGTCTAACAACATTTGGTATTGGTTGTTGGGAGTATACGGTGTCCGGAAAGGTGCATAATTAAATACTCCAAACTTTCTACGGATATTCTCCACATAAACCTCCATCTCTTGCATTGCACTGTTGAATATGCTTTTAGTCTTTTTCACGGAAAAAGGAATTTCTTTAGACATGAGGTAGCAATTATTTACTGGAACCCAGGCCCTGCATACAAGAAAGTAAAATAAAAGTGGGGAGGGACATAACATTACATTTCATTTAAATTGTTCCAACTTCTTTTATTCAAATTTTATAAACATACTTGAATGCAAGTCCTACTGATTCCAGTTGGGGTTTTTTTTTGGGGGGGGGGGGGTAAAACTACACATGCTTGGGACTTTAGACTTTATTTAGCACCACGTTTAGACCTGACAAGTCTATCGAATAAGTTTTGCAATCCTGAAGAACATTAACAATTCCAGATAGAAGCTTTGCTTTCAAAACATTTAACTTTAAAAAAAAACCTGATCAACATTCAAACAGCAACTACCACCTAATAACACAACAGAAAGATGACATGGTGCCATTCAGATACCTTCTCACTGAACCTCTAATTTTTGTGTAGTGCCTGCATATCTTCACATTTTGTGATGCTGCACTCATACCTATGGTGGCTTCATGCTGACCTCTAGGGCAGTGAGAAGAGGCCATTCACAGGAAATAAAGGTTTCTGCAGGGATGTCAACTGCCACCTCCATCAGTCTTCCCTGTTCCCTCTGAGCTTAGCTGCAATCCTCAGCATCGGTGGGAATGGATTTTTCCAACAAGTATAAATTGCAATGGCCTATCCCTTTGTAATACACAGTATTTGGGGGAGGCTTTGTCTTGAATGGGCAATTAAGATCCATTGGCTTTACAAAAGTTTTGTTCCTGATCGGAGATGAAAATTGCTACAACTGGCTTGTTGATTTTCATCCACTCAGCTGCCTGCATTTTTGGACTATCCTGGGGGCTACTGGGACTTGCATTTCAAAATTTACCACTATACCACTGGAGGTGGGGGACTCACCAGATATGCAGGTAAATGTTACTTTCTTTTTAAAGAAGAAAAAACATGACCACAGCTACTACTGAAAAGGGATGTGCATACACAAAACATTCTTGTAAGTCTATAACACCAGAAACAACTGGAAGCTCTCACAATAATGAAAGTGGTAATTGGGGGGGTCGTCACCCGTTCAACAAAGACAGCAATGGGAAGAAGTAACTTTCCCAGACAGTGTGGGATGAAGGGTAAACCCCTTTGCCCCCTTTACCACTAAGGTTTACAGCTAGCTACAGAGCCAGCCCTGAAACTTTCCCCCACCCATAGTCATAGAGCAGTTGGGCTAGGGGCCACTTCCACCATCACATAAAATCACTTTGGCAGGGAAAAGAGACTCACTCCTACCCCATGCAGATTCTCTTGGAACTCTACCTTGTTTATATCTCACATTTATATGTTACAAAGCTGGTGGTCTATGTCCCCTTAACTGACAGCATTACGTAGCTCTTAAGGTTTTACATTTGTAAAAAGGTTACCACAAATGCATCATGTGTACATAAAAACACATGGTTTGATCTCATAATAATCAGTTACTTCTGCCATGCACAAAACAAATCCTAGGCATCAAAGAATCATCTGAAAACTACATAATTACCCAGACAATAAATTTAATTGGAATGAGAAAATAAACTTTTCAATTTGGTATATACAAAAGTAAGATACTAGTTAACTATATATTCCAAAAACATTTAGTGAGCTGATATTGCCAATATGGCAATAAGCAAATGTGGGGCACTCAAATTTGCTAATTCAGAAAAATACTAACACTAGAACTAATATAACAGCAACCACCACCAACAAGTAATATACCAAAAAGGAATCACTGAACCATTCAAGCACTATTTAACTGAACTCCCACCTGTCATGTTGACCAAAGAAACGAGCATCAACTTGACCGTCTTTATCCCTCAGTGCTTTAGCAGGCCAGAATGGGAAACCCTTGAGTTTAGCCCAGACCAACGGGTGTGGATTGCTCTAGAGGAAAGTGCACAGTGACCATACAGTGAGAAACTATTTTAAGCCATGTATTACTTTCTAATCACTGGCATGCAAGATAATACTTGATTTCATGATATGGATTGTAATAGTGCCCAGAAATTGCAAAGTACCCTTCTAAACACAGATAATGCAATCTCTCTCCAGACAACGGTATAGTTTTACATTTTTTCATCTTTTGTAAATTGTTCATTATTCTGAATTGTACAAAGAAGTTCTGTTTATAGTAGTACTTACTAGTAGTAGTAGGATGCTGCTCAAGAGCAAGTCCATTCCCTTTAAATTTAGGAGGAACGCTTTAGATATTTTTATTATTTAATTTTGTACCTCAGCCCATTCTGAATGCCAGAGTAAACAATAATATATCAAACATAAAACAAATCTCATTGCTTAACCAACTAACCAATTTCAATTATATGAAACCTCATAGTTATCAGAACTCCCTCTTCAAACCATTATGTCCATGGTATCAAGCAGCCAGAATTTACAATTTTTATCACTTCTGAAACATGTTTAAATTTCGATGAATCATCAGGAAAGCAGATGTACACAACTGAGGGAAAGCCATTGCCGATGCTTCTATATGTCCTTTTCCTGTACTAACTGCATGGATAGCAAACTTAAGAGGGTGGTCTCTGTTAAACATAAGGAGTTTAATGGTACATAGGAGAAGATGCAATCTCTCAGGTATATTGAGCCCAAGCCATTTAGGATTTTATGCATCATAACCAGTCCAAAAGGCAAAAAGGATCAAGTGAGCCTCTAGAGTGCAAATACAATGTGCTCTCAGCTACCCAAACCCTGTCAAGAAGAAACTAGTGATAGTCTGCACTAACTGAAGATTTCAAATCCGAGCAGCTTCTCTCATCTAATTGCTATCAATTTCTGTATCTTTTACTCAAAATCTAGAAAGAGGGGAATGCCCAAATGACAATTGTATTCTTACAACATCCATAAAAAGATGAAAAATCCAGAGGGTAGGAAAACTCTCCAAAACTCTGAATCAAATGTAACAATGGATAAATTGTTCAAGCCTTCATGTCCAGAAACATGTTTCCTAACTAGAATTTGTGATGCACATTTTAAATAGTGCAGGCATTTCGCAGACATTATTTCAGTCACCATTAAAACAGTCTTGAAAGGGCTAGCCTACAATGTTATTCCCATATTACAGAAGTGCATTTGGGGTAGTGGAGAGGGGAGACTGAGAGAATGAGCTTGTCAAAGTCCCTAGAGAGACTGGTTGAGGTGAAATTTACTCTAAGCCACATGTCACAGTGGCAATTCTTGGGTTGTTTAATCCAGGAATTACACAGACGAACGGAGCACATGAGGCACTTGCAAGCCATTTCTGCTTTTAATTACCAACCGAGGCTCCTGGGTTGTCTTGTGATTTGTGAACCTGGAAAGTCTAGGTTCTTTATGGGTTAGCCTAACAACTATCTATAGGTTAACTCTGGATTGTTTAACCCATATAGAATCCAGAATTCTGGGTTTGCACATCACAAAAGAACCCAGTAATGGGGTGTTCCTGGAGTGTTAATTAAAAGCAGAATTGGCTTGCACACTCTGCTTATCCTTTGCAATTCCTGGGTTAAACAATTCAGGAAGAGCCACCATGATGTGCAAACCAGGTTAATACGTGAAATCATCTCTCTATAAAGGCTTGCCTAATCTGCTGTAGTATATATACACTTGCAATCAAACACTGTATTTGACATCCACTTCTACATGTTGACATAAAATTACAGCCAAACAAGTGCAAACCCAAATAGTAGTGCAAACTGATGTTAAGGTTTGGAAGTGTTAGCAAAAACTACAGTTTCCATGTGTTCTCCCAGAGTTTCTACTAAGAAACAGGAAGACCATGCACAAATGAACTGACTAAGCAATTCAGCTTTTGCAGTTCAACATTAAACATAGCTATAGAATGCAGGTTTCGTTTATAAACTGTAGTTGATTTCTCCAGGTCAGTCAGGAACTGTACACAGTTTTTAAGTATTAAGCATAAGAGCAATTATTATGCATAATAATTCTGTACACAGATTTTAAGTATTAAGCATAAAAACAAACTATTGTGAATGTGTATATACATGTTACTTATCATTTTTTTTTAAAAAAATGTTTTACTTACACAAGGCTCACAAAACCAATTCTCTCGTTTTTGGCAAGCAGCTAAATAACATTCTGGACATACTTCAATTTCATTCATCTGTAAAGAAAAAGATCGGCTATTGCAGGAGTTGGGAGTGTGTGATCAAATGAATTCATTATTTTATTCTATCTTGTAATCAGGAGTAATATGGGCAGCCATTCATAATCTTCTATTGTAGAGAATTTTGCAGGTCTCTAGATTTTGCAAGTCTGTGCATTCAGGAATGAAAGCACACTAATTTTCATTGCTTCCCAGTGGACAGGCTCCTTATTATCATGATGGTATTTGGGACATAAAAGTAGTTAATGTTTTAGCCTCTTATAAAAGCAGCTGGAGAGCAAAGAGATCAAAACAATGGGTCAAATGGGAAGATTCATATAAGTTTTCAAAAATTCTATAGAATTTATTTGGAGCAACTACAGGATATACGTTTGTTAGGTTTTGGTAACATTCTTGTACAATAATTGAAACTAGTGGTTGACATCCAATTGTGTCAATCCGCTGACAGAATGGGAATTTCCAGTGGAGCAAATTCCGCTTTCCCACCCCATGGGAAAGTCCACCATGGTGGGCAGCCCACCATGCACATACCCCACCCCATTCAGCTTTAGATGGTTGGAGAACAAGCTGGATAAGATTTGGGGTCAAAAAGCTTCAAGGGGGAGGACAGGCTGGGAAAGTTATGTTGTGCAGGTAGTAGTCTGTTTGCACAATGATGGATAGCGCTCATTGTCTTATTAAGGTATGCTAACAAAGTCAGTTTCAGTTTTGCAATGCCATATCTATGCCCAGATTTTCAAAACTGCATCCTCTGCAAAACCCTAACATACCCATTTGAGCATTACATTGACATGCAAATTATGGTAACTGTGCCATGCAAATAAACACATCTTATTGAAATCAATGCCTCCTGCTCTAAATTCCAATTTTCACTGAGAAAAAAAGAGTAATAAGCTTTGGCAGCCAAACATTCTCCATGTTGTAGACCTGTTTCTTATCATATTCTCTCTCTTCTCTTTCACACTCTCGCTAAACTCACATACCCATCCCTGTAAAAATTAACATATGAACAGCCAATTTCCTAATAAAAGCAATCTGGCCTATATGCTTGACATGCACTGGAATCTTATACAATTCTATTTAGACATAAGCTCCACTGAATTCAGTGGAATTTTTCCCAGGTAAATGAGTATAGGATTGCAGCCTACAACTCTGGACAGCAGATCCTTTAGTGCAGGAACGGATAAAGTTCTAACTCATTTTATAGATTGATGTCAACTATTATACGGTTCTTTCAACCATGATTCTATAAAAATTAGATTACATTTTAACTGATATAATAATAAAAGCTAACTAGGGAATACATACCTCATGCTCACAGATTTTGATTATGACTTTTGCTGTTTGTGTCAATTTGTGATTTCCTGAGGAAACAGATAAGCAAAGATGTCTAATCAAATCTCTGCTGTACTAAACTCTTGCTATGTGTATTTTCTAACCTAAAATGAAAATTTCTACTGTTTGGTATGCATAACGTTTTAAAAAGGGAAATTAGTTAAATAGGTATTTTGAATCTGCCAGTATAATGGTGCATAAAAAAAGAAGGCTTTCATCCATTCCTGAACCCTGGCATAACATGGTCACAGCACTTTGGAAATAATCTTCCCTCTATTTAAATAGTCATGATTAGGTGGCATTAGTGTTATATATTACCATTCTCACAGGAGACATTTCAGTGCACATTTTCAACCTACCTTCTCATGAAACTAACCAACTTCAAGACTACCACGCAATTAATCAGGTTTTAAAGTTGTAAAGGAGGACGAAAACATACTGCATTTTTTTAAAAAACAATTGGTACAGCTAATCGCAACATGAAACTTTCGAACCACTTGGTTTACTTTCAGAAGGCCTTTTACAGAAATTAAATTAAAAAGTGCATTACAAATGGATCTATTTTCCAATTTTATTTAGGAGATTCTTGAAATGGGAAGAGAGGGGATGTTGTGTTCATCATAAGCACCATCTGGAAGAAACATCTCCTTTGATTTTTCAAGCCCTTTCTTTGATTACTGATGGATTCAGCACAGGCTTCTACCAGAGGAATGAGGAGAGGTGATTTTTTTGGCAATTCACCTCCCCATTGCAGCCTCTTGTTTCCCCTTCCAAATCCACTCTGGATGGTTGTCAGACTCTTTGGAACAGCATAGGAAGTGGCAAAAGAGGCTGCAGCACAGACAGGAAATTAATGAAAATCGTCTCTAAGATTCCAAGTCCTTTTTATGTCATGTTGATCAGCCTGTTATTTGTAGTGATGTTACCATAACCCAGTCTCACTTTACTGTATACAGAATAATATACTTACCCCCATTGTAAATAATGCAATTGTGCAAAATCCATTTGGCATCAGCCAAAAAAGCTTCAGTGCAACCATACATCTTCTTTTTAACATTCTGGGGAAAAGAAAATATCAAAAATGCATTAGAAAATGAAAAATAATCTTTAAATCCAGGAGCTGGCCATTTGATAAAATGATATAATTATATATAATTGAATGTAAAGGTCAAACCAGGGTTTAATTAGATGCATCAAAAGTGAGCTGATTGTCAAATGTTTTAGCTCTTTCAAATTCAAGAAGCTCTTGGATATAATCAAGTATGCACTATTTTGGATATTTTCATTTGCATAACATCGTAACATATTAAGCACAATATTATATAAAACACAATTTAGGAGTTTTGGCCAAGTTTCAGGATTCTTAAAATCAGTGTTACTAATATCATTTCTGCTTCACATATGAAAGGGGGAAGATATGATTTGGGAGAAAAGTACTACAATGCATGAGACAGAATTACAATTACTTGCTTTTAGAATAGTGGCAAAAAAAATTTTAAATGGTGTTCATAGTTACAAAGCTATCTTCAAAACTGTCTATTCATCTCAATTAATTCTCATTCTGAGCATTTCTAGAATCTCCCCTCATATCAACTCAATCAAATTCAGCTTAAGAGTATGTTAGTATTGGAGTATGTCACAGATATGGAAGGGGAAATAGACTATTATCTGCATGAGTGGGAGAGAGAAAGTGCGCTGCTTCCCACTTCTGCTTTCACTTAACAAACTACAACTGGCTCATGTGTAGGTTGTTGAGCATAATGTGAAAACCTGAACCAATGCATTGTTTAGCCCCTAAACAACCCATCTGTCTGGATTTGCACATCATGCTCAACAACCTACAAACAAGCCGATCGTAGGTTATTGATTAAAAGCGGAACTGACTGGCATGCTGCAGGCAGTGTGCCTGCTCTCTTGTTCTCATCCTCAACTGCTCATGGGTTGTTTAACCCATGGGTTGTTATGTATGAACTGCCCCACAGCGTGGGTCATACATACTGTTGGAAATGATCATTGTACTTGGATCCAAAATAGTTCCAATTTCATCTGCAGAGAAGGAAACCTCAATTTAAAGTGTGATAAAATATATCTTTTAAAAACCTTGTGAATGGTGATTTTTTTCAATCTAAAAAGAAGTAAATAAGGTTTATTGTGTCCTAAAAGAAAACCTTCATGCTAAGCAAGCCTATGGCCAAAACAATTGTATATTATGCTACACTGAGCTAGTTCCAAATTCACACATATGGGCATCTGTACAAATGGAGAATTAAGCTCTCATTATATTTGGAACGGCTAATGGATTCCATGATGTTGAAAGGGCAAACTTATTTATCATATAAATGAAGAACTGTACTGAGAACTGTACTGATTTTAGAAAGAGACTATATAGATAGATAAGTACAGTAACAATCTAATACTACAACTAAATAGGATTTTCTCCTTGCTGCCAACCAACCTTTTCTAATGTACAAAGATCCATTGGGTGAAAGATGTATTCTGCATAATCTGGATGTTGATCCAGTGAAACTGGCTTTTGAAATGGCTCTGTCTGTTTAAATAAACACAAAAAAGTTATGGGTGGAATGTTATTTCCATTCAGTTTGTTAGATTAATTGTTTAAAATCTATTGATCAAATAAAAAGGTGCCACAGTCAATCAGGCAGATTATGATACACACACACACACACACACACACACATACATATACATACATATATATATATATATATATATATACACACATACACACACACACACACACACACACACACTTATTAAACCTGCAGGTGGCAAGGACAACTTAGAAGAAGCATTACTTCCGGCGAGAGAAAAAGAGCAATACCCCCTTTGAAATTATACATGCTATGACATGCATAATCAAAAAAGAATTGTGCCTTTTACTTAATCAAACTGACAAAAACTCATCATCTTAACTCTCTTAGGATTTCTTTAATCAAATGAAAGCCCCAAAGAGCAAGATTTCACATATTACCAACATTGAGCAGCTTCCAAATTTATCATTTCCAACTTCTATATGAACCCCATAGCCAACTGTGAAAAAATATACTTGTAGCAACATGAACAATCTTAGATTTATGCTTTACAGAAATTAATGCAACACTTTAGGCAGTATCCAACAGGGTGGATCCACTAACATAAATTACGTTGCGCTACTGTAAATTACTCTAATGGAACTCCAGAAATCAGCATGATAGCTAACACTATTGCACTGCTCTAGAGTAGTTTATGCTAGCTAGAGCAATGTAATTTACATTAGCAATTGCGTCTCACTGGATGCTGCCCTATAACCACAATGTATTTGCGTTTTTGGGCTTTATTAGATATTAATCACTCACACCTAGCTAAGGCCCAGACTCATACCAGCGTCACAGCCCATCCAGTGAAAAGGAGAGAGAGAAAAAGCCTTAGTGAGTTAGATCTTTTTAGCAGATAAGTTGGTATATAAATGTTAATAATAAATATGGGATAACAAATTGTCAAGCATACATATCAAATAGTACATGGAATGTTTGTATTTTTTTTAAATCAACAACAGGAAATCACAGATTATGCTTTTGCTCTCCCTCTTTGTTTTTCTGATATTTCTTTTCCCAGTGTTCTAGTATTACTGGTAAAAGTTATTTTTCAATTCAGTACTTCACTGTATAGAAATTATATTTGTTAAGTGCCATGAGAATCTGATCTATGTTCTGCAAAACATTGGTCTTTACAACATTTCAGTCAGGATTCAATGAAGTAGAACTGGAGTTTTTTTAATCATTGGAAAGCTAAATGAAGGCTCCAGATATGACCTAAGAGCTTTGCAGTGAGAAGCCTATGCATCCATCATCTTCAAATCATGGCCTTATTGTTTCATTAATGGCAACAAATTTTAACTGTTAACATTTGTTAACAGCACTTCAAGTTAACACAGAGACAGAATGGGAAGGGGCAGAAATCGAATTAAAAAGCTATTTTGAAGTATAAGAGAGATGGAAACATATTTCTAGTACCTCATTCTTCAATGGGTCAAGTTCTAAAGCAACTCTTAGAAATAACTTTAGCGGAACAGTAGCATCATTTTCTATTCCTGGAACATGAACTTTGCTCAAAATCTTATGAACAAACATCTTGGATGAAGTTATAGATGGCAATTCATTTCAATATGAATGGTAAACTCCTTCGCTGCTCAGGGTACAGGCAGTTTGCTTTCTTTACTTTTTAACAGCAGGCAAGCAACCAATGTTGTTCCACTGTACATTACATAGGACAGGGATGGCAGATGATACTAGAGGCTTGTGTGATTTGCAGTGGATTGGTATTCACACTCGTTTCACAATAGCAACAACAGTAGTACTTTTTCCACCTAAATTAGTTTGTTGAAATGAGAAAACCTTGGAGTAAGCAGGAATGAACGTGTGTGGAGGGACTGTGAGTTACGTTTAGCTCTGGTACTGAAAACAAATCCCTAGGCTCAGAAAGAGCTCAGACATACCTTGTTCTTTCATTCTAAGTACGTGTCTTTTTTTACCTGACTTTGGTTGGTGAATCTTGGGATTTTAGTTTAACAAACACAGTAGATTTGACAAGTCTGAAGTCTGCTCATCCCCGACATAGGGTGAGATGGGTCCTAGAGTGCTTTATCTGTAGCTATAAATCTAAAGACTGATTATCCATAAACAAATAATATACAATCAAGTCAAGTATCAACACATTATTCTTACCCCTGGCTGTTTCATTTTCTGTAGTGCAAACTTGAGCAAGTAGGATAGCTGTTCAATAGTGAGCATTGTCATAGCTTTACTCTGTGTTTCTATGCATTCCGCTACAGTAATTTTCTAAAAATAAAGATTAAAAATGCTGAAAATTTGTAAAATGTGTAGGGATGAGTAGCCCAACTCCCCTTCATTATTATGGAACATGCAGATTACTGACACATGCAAACACAAATAATGAAATTTGTTTCCCATTAAGTGGTGCAATGGGTATAACAATTGTCCTGTATTCATGAAAGTGTGCTAGATTTCCAAATAGTACTCTAAAATAGAGGAAGAGATATTTATTGTGGCATTCCTAGAGGAAAAAAAGATCAGGACTGTGAATGATTTTCTGGCAGTTGCTGACTGACCCCCAAAATATTAATGAATTATGAAATCGAGAGATCCATGGCTTTGTCTCAGACTTACTCAGACTTAGAGTAGACCTATGTGTCTGGGCTTTTGAGCAAATCTTGTTTACTTTCTCAGTTATGTCCAAAGAGCATAGGACACAAAGAAAGGTTGTGAAAAATATAAATCATAGGTAACAGAAGAGGGACTTGGTGTCATGGGGGAAATGGAACCTGTGTGGAGTAATAATAACACCCAAAACAATGGATAACCTACTCAGACATGCTAATTTTTCTAAGGAATAAAGTTGAAACTGCTTAGAAATGTGGAGGGCTGTAATTATGCTTTTTCAATCTAAAAGGATTGAGAGTACCACTTTTTAGGATATTGGGGCAACAACCAGATTGTTTGTGAGGCAAACATTAGACCCATACCTAGAATGATTGCTGGCATCTATCTTGTATTACTTTTTGCCAACGTTTTTGTTCCTTATACTAATAAACTCATGGAGACAATGAAAAAAAATGTGCTAGTGGTATAGAAATGGCTTCCCTGTGAAGTCTTTCTATACTGTCCGGTAAGCATTAAATACTGAAAACAGATGGGCAGGACCATTTCCCCCCTCTGGGCATAATAACCAATCCTACAACTGACCTTGTTCACAGTTATTCAAATGCTTATCAAAGTGGTATAAGGAAAACATCACAGGGAAGCAGTTTCCACCAAATGGGGAAAATGTAAATGGGGCCACACACACACAGTTTTTGCCCTCACCCCCACATGTACTTGACAAAATGAACACAGCGGATGTAGATGATAACGAGTGAGGCAAGGAAACATTAATTTAAAAAAACTCCTAAAACTAATAAATATTGGCAAAAGCCTAATTTAATTTAATTTAATTTAATTACTTCTCTTTCTTTCCAAGAAGTGACCAGGCAGTCAAACTGGATGGAAAGAGAACAATATTCTGAGAGGTGAAAAACTAATAGCAATGAGACAAATATGCACCTCATAGCAAACTAACCTCACATTCTGGGCAAAACCAATCCCCCTCTGGCTCCGCTGTCAGTTTCAGACACTTAGCATGATAAACCCGAGGGCAGAGTTCACAGCAGAGGACTTGGCCTTCCCGATGACAAACCCAGCAATAGAAATCATTCCGTCCATCCTGCGGTACAACATCAACAGGGTCTGTGGTGAGTGGCTGCTTCATATAGTAAAACGGACCATGTCTTAGTTCTGACTGAAATGTAGGCAAGAAAAACAGGTTTGGTTTCAAAACAAATTTGCATTTTCAAATAAAAATAATAATCAAACATGACCAACCCCCCCCCCCCCCCACCAGCATGTAATAGAACCCACCTAAGTGTTTATGCAGTTCCATTCTCTCATTCAGTTTACATATATCCCTCAAGACTGGAGCAGGCAACCCAGTGTTCTCCAGATGGTTTGTTTACAGCTCTCATAATCCTTGATGATTGGCTATGCTGGTTGAGGTTCATGGCAATTGTACTCCAAAACATCTGAAGGGCACCAGGTTGCCTACTTCTGCTCTATGGGAGGTGCAGTTTCACACTTCAGATGTTCTGAAGCTCCTTAATTAGGGCCAAACTAGACTTGATGGTATTCATACAATTAATAGCCTGTGATAGTTTTGTTTTTCAGCAAACATCAGACATGGCTGGATAGAGGGGGTTCCAATTCTGATCCCATTCAGACCTCTCTGCCCCTCTGGCTGAGATTTGCAGCTGGAGGGAAATTCTCATTGGATACACTGGAAGATTCTCTCCCAATGCAAATAGCAGTCATGGAGGGAGGGGGGAAGGTTTAGACTGGGACCACAGCAGGGGCAATAGCCTCCTTACCCCCAGGTTGGGGTCCCTATTATTTACTATTTAAAAACACATTAATGTTGTATGTATATAAAGCATGTTTGCTATCACAAAAGAGATATGACGGGTGCCAGGAGTAGTCCTAAAGAGGTTGTGTTTCCCCTGCCCCCTCCTCCACCCCACATATATATATATATATATATATATATATATATATATAGTCAGGGTTTGGACTTCTCATCATCCATTACACAAAGAACTGAAGCTGTGATTTGACTTGGCAACTTCTCATATTTCAACTCATTTACTAGTGAGACTGCCCAACAAGTGAATGAATTCCTAACAGTTATCACAGACAGCGAATAACACTGATGCAAGCATTAATTTCCTTTGAAAAGACAACGGGTCTTTGGACTTAGCATCATTAAAAACCAAGATAATAATACTGTTAGTTTATTAAGGGACTTGCGAGGTTTTAAAGGAATAACTGAAGACAAGAATCTCTATGACAGACAGGGCTTACTTCCTATTACACATTAACTAACCTGCTGCCAGGCCAAAGGCCTGAAATAAATAACACATTTATTAGTAGGAGTGGGCACTGAAGAAAAATTTGGGTTGGAACCCACTTTGGATGGGGGACTTCTTCACCTGGGAGCCTTGGAACAGATTCAAAGCAGGACCTGGCATTGTTTGCCCCCAAAGCTTCAGATGTAATAGGAAAATCAATGAATTGCTAAAAAAGTTCCATGTTTTGTCAAAACTGGATAAAATTTTAAGTATAAGCAGCCCATTCTGAGCGGATGAGCTTGCAGGTTTTAGAGAAATAAGGTGAAGGGAGGGGAGCAGTTGTTCAAGGGGAGCCTTAAGTGCTAGTTGTTGTTTTTTGTTGTTTTTCAACGAAACCTGTACAACCTTCTCTGTGGCTTTGTTAGGCTATTTAGATGAAAATACAACACAGAGGTGCCCCCTAGGCAAGTAGCCTGCACCATTTCAGAATGATTGGTGCAGGGGTTATGCAGTGAAGATGAATGAAGAACAGTATGAGACATGGACAGAAGAAGGGAGAACTGATCACAATGGTTCTGCTGCCTCTGCTTTTAACCATCCCAAAACTCCCTGCTGCAGAAGTAATGCCTAGCTGGGTTGGGCCATTGGGAATGCCTAATGGCCCAACCCAGATGAAGAGAGAGGGGTCAATAAGCACATCCCCACTCTCTGAATTACATGAGAAGGAAAGAGTTAACAACGAACACAGACACAATGTCAGACAGATATTATATAATATCTTCCCTTACACAGAGAGGCCTACAAATAACACTGAAATTAAATCCAATACTTCTAAGACCAGAATGAGGGTGATGATGATTGGAAGGTGACTTTCCTAAAACTAACAACATTTATTACAATCAAAGACAGACACAAGCAACAGCCAGAGTAAATTACAAAAATTAGGATGCAAGGAATTGGATTTTAGGAAAGGATTGGTGTGGATTGGGATAAGAGACAGTGTAAGTCGTACAAGCAAAACCAACCACCAAGTCCACAAACTCTTGAAGCGTTGCTGCACCTAAGAGAGTAAATTTGCAAAGAGAACAACATCCAACATGTTGCGTAAACATCCTTCCCAAAAGCACTATGATTAAAGAGGTAAAATCATTCTTTGATTAGAAGGTAGAGCTGTCATTCACAAAATGACACCCCCTCCTCTGCCTCCCCCTGCTTGGTATTTTATGCTGGGTTGGGGGCAGGGAGATGCTTCATATTAGGCTTACAAACAAACAAAGCCACCTACTGAAGCAGGGCTGGAGGTTTTGGCCAAGCCCATATTGCTTCAGAGCGCTTCAGATGAGAGTTGCCTCAGTTCGGAGGTGGTCTGAATCTCTGAAGTAAGCAACTTCTGCTCAAGCTTCATGTGAAGGGGATTATTCATCTACTTATTTTATACTTATTAGGATACAAAAATATGTGGCTTGACTGATACTGACTGGTTCATTTGACCAAACCAGGATTATAAGTCAAGGATATGGTTTCTATCATGTTTTTTTCTCACACATTTGCTTTTTCCTCAAACTCCAGAAGAGCTGGAGTATCTGTCAATAGCAATATACAAACATACATTTATTTATTTATCTGACTATTTATTATAGTATTTCTATCCCACCTTTCCAAGACCAATCAAGGTGGTTTACAAAAGGTCCAAAACATAAAAATCACAATCAGATAGAAACACAGTAAAAACACTAAAACACATTAACAATTTTAAAAGCCAAGTTAAAAAGTTGCTTTTTAACCCCCTTCCTGAACGCAAAGCAAGTGGGAATCACTTGCAACTCCAAAGGGAGTACATTCCAGGGTTTGGGAGCAACATAGGAGAAAGCCCTTTGCAAGTGAGGGCATCTTCAAAAAGGGCCTTTCCTCCTGAGCTTAATAACCAAGCTGGACCCTCAGATAAACACTCCTCTATCAAGCTCCAGTCTGAGCAAGTAATTCCTTGGTTTGAAACAGGGGAAGAGGAGTTAAGCACAGGTAAGATCATTTCTTAACACTAACTAAGAGCAAATAGATCTCACTTTTCCGCCATCCTTGCATTGACCAATGCAGGTCAACTGAGCTTTTTCAAGTGGTCAGGGATTTGTTTCACAAGAACCCTGCAATTCACTGCGATCATTCTGCATTACACTTTGCAGGAAAAATCACTTGTATATAGATGCCACAATAATCACAGGATCAATGTTCTCCATCTTACTGCTTTGTGTTTGATACAATTCAGCTTGCTGTTTCGAGATTTGTAACCTGACCTCTGGCGTCTACTTTGCACTCCTTTTGTCGCCAGGTGAAGACCTTTTTATTCTCCCAGCATTTTAACAGCTAAATTAACTCAATTTTAACCCTTGCTGTTTTAATTTTGCATTTTAATCTGTATTAATCTCAGCTGCTTGGTTTTATCCTGGTTGTGTTTTTATATTGTATGTTATTTTGTGTTTTTAGATTGTGGTTTGTTTTATAATTTCTTAAAATGATTTCATCGTTTTAATTTTTGTGAACCGCCCAGAGAGCTTCGGCTATAGGGCGGTATAAAAATGCAATAAATAAAATAAATAAATCTTTGCCCAGCAAGGTAAAAAAACTCTGCTAGAGAGGGGTTGAACACTTGGATCTCAGAGGAGGTAAATGTGAGGGAGGTTAAGGTTCCTTCTGTTCTCAAGGAAGGAATTATTTAACCTATACTGAATAAATCTAGCTTAGATTCAGAAAGTACTGATTCCACATTCTTTTTTAGCAAAGTATTTGCCACATTCAAAGCAAAGTACAATTTGGTTGTTAAGTGGATGCTGTCAATATTCTGTATAAGAAAAGCCAAAAGGAATTGTATTTATTTCCTTTAGTAATTCCATTATTTAAGTTTTTTCTGCCTCAAAAAAAATCATGAAGAAAGCAATTTTGTAGATTAAAGGCAGCAGTAAAGAAAAAAAAATGTTTCAAGATCCACTAAACCGTATTGAGAAAAGCATGGTAGTAAAATCTGCGATTTCACTAGTGCATGTTTAAAATGCCCACATGCAAGTGTGCTAAAGATACACACCTATTATATGCTAGATAAGATATATTTTATAAAAATGTAAATGCTTATAAGCATAAACTATTCAACAATGGGCCAGATCAACATGAAAAGAAATTATTAATATGACCCTACTTGAATTTTTTCATGTAGTCTTCATGTATAATCCAACTGCAGTAGTAGTAATAGTTTATTGTTGTAACCCCGGTCATAACACAGTAAATCAAACAAACATATTGAAATAATAAAATATATAAACACCATGCTTAAAAAACAACAATTAATTGCTAAAATATGAATAAAAATCCTGAATATCTAACTGTGGTTATGGTTATAATGAAGGAAATCCTGGTACTAAAACTAATCCTAGAATACCATTTAGCAAGATGTCTAACAGGATTAGTAGATACAGTTCTTTTTCTAATTTTAAGAGTCAACAGGGTAAAGATGGCCACTTGGTAGCTGACATAGGGAAGTGCATCTGCCAGAAGAGAAGGAATACATTCCACTTCAGAGCCTTTGAATTTAGCAACAATCTAGGCCAGTGTTTCACTTCTTAACTGCTTCATAAAACGGGTAATGTAGGACATACTGTTTTATGTCTTCTACCTGCCCCAGCCACAGTGGCAGAGACGCTGCTCCATGGGAACTTTACGAAATCTCCCATACCAAAGGCATAGACTGAAAGCACAGGCTTGTAAAGGTCTTCCTTTGTCGTGCATCTGCAAGATTACATAGCTACTGAGAGGTAGATTTATTTTTCTTAAAATGGGGGCACCACAGGGAGAACTTTGGGTGCTGTATCAAGCCAGCATCCCGGTTAGCATCCTGCTCAAGGAGCCAGTCACAAAGTCTTTTTGTGTCCCAGGACTTAATGTCCTCTAACAAGGGCATATTTACCCACTGGTTCCCCTCCCAGTCATACCAGCAGCAGGTTTTTACTAAGTGGTCTTTCAGGAGACTATCAAGTTTCTTGAAATATTTTTAAAATGACAGATGGACTTTTACAGAAATTGAAGGCAGTCCTGCCTCCATCCTCAAATGGGTGTCAGGAGTGTCCTGAGGGAGACCCAAGACTTTCCTTAAGAAATTATTTAAAACTATTTCCAGCTGGGCAAGAACCTTCTCATTCCAGCCCCAGATTTCTACCCCATACAGCAATTGTGAGATCACTTTACCCTGAAATATTTTGAGAGAAGGGGCTATTAATTGGCCTCCCTTGGAAAAGAATTTTAAAATAACGCCACTATACGACAGGCAGTTGTTAAAGCTGTATTAAGATGTATCTCCCAAGATAGAGAATCCTGGAATGTAACACCCAGGTATTTAAAGAAGGGGTATTGCTCTATATGCTTAGCATTAATTGTCCACCTGTATTTAAGTCTGCTAACACCAAAGACCACAACTTTTGTTTTGTCATAGTTAATTTTCAAATTCTCCTTTTCACAGTAATCAGCTAATCTAACCAATATTCTTCAAAATCTAATCTCAGCGTAATACATGAATGCCATATCATCAACATACAGTAGGACTGAGACTTTACACCCATCGAATGAAGGGGGGGATTTTCTGTGACTCCATAGCCTGAACTATACCATTAATATACAAATTGAATAAAAAAGGAGCCAGCAGACAACTCTGCTTGATGTCTGTCTTCGATAAAATGGGATCATAGGGACCCTTGGTGACCCACTCTCACCCTAGCTGTAAGGTTGGAATGCAATTCAATCAGTAATCTAAGAAGTCTTCTGTCATTATCAGTCCTCTCAAGCCTTCCCCACAATCTAGATCTATCAATGGAATCAAAGGCTGATGTGAGGTCACAATATATGCATTTTCCTTGGCCGTTGGTATACTTCTGAGCCAAAGCCTTCAAGGTATTGCAATGGTCTACTGTACTGTGACCCCTACGTAAACCTGCCTGCTCTAGATGAAAAAGTTTTATCATCTCTGCCCAATCCTCCAGCTTATTTAAAAGATGACGGGTATATAGCTTGGAGGATATGTCCAGAAGGCTAATATGGCATTAATTTGAGGCCTACTGCCTGTTGCCTTTTTATAAATTGGTTAGATGATGCTTTGTTTCCAGTTTGACGGAATAAGGGAAGTGTTATCAATTTCAGAAAACAGCCTTGTAAGAATAGGGGACCACTAGTAAGCATACAGTTTAAATAACTCAGGGGGCACCATATCCTCCCCTGGGGCTTTCCCTAAAGACAGAGTACTAATCAGCTGTCTGCGCTCTAAATCTAGGATTGCAGGCCATGCTAGTAGTGAGTGTAGATCAGGAATTGTGTGTTGATACGTTGATTCTTTTTTATGTTTTGTTTTATTCAGAGTCCCAGTTCTTTCCACTGATCTTTATGACAGGAGAGTTTCTTAGCTTTCAAGAGCTTTTTATATTCAGAACAAAACTGGATCAACCATTGAGCTGAGGAATTAGATCTATCTCCCTAACTCTATTCTGGGGGTTGCGCAGAGCTTGCCGTTTTAATCTGCATTCCAGGTCGAACCAGCCCTTCCTTTTGGTCCCCCCTTGCATTAGACCTACTAGAGTCAGGTGGAGAAAAAAATATCATAAATGTCTGACTTGGGCGATATTGCAAAATACCTTCATTTTAGCATTTGTTGGGAATTTAGCAGGGTTGCTATCTTCTCACTAAGACCCACACTCCATTTAAGACGTTGCTTTCCAGGGGCAGAACCCCCCCAGATTGTGACGTATCACTGCTGGTGGCACAATACAAGTGGAGAAGGTGATAACCAGGGTTAGGTGGTCACTCTCTGGTCTATTATGTATAACAAATGAACAAACCTGAGAGAAAAATGACAAAGAGACCAAGACGTAATCTATAACACTGGCACCATTAAGCTTTAAAAAGTATAAAATCCATGTGAGTTGTTGCAATCAGTGCCATGGAGGCTGTAGAACCTAAATCTGAAGGCAAAATTCAAGGTACAGACCCCGTGTTTGTTCAACACCTTATCCAAGGAAGTCCAAGTGAGATGCCATGAAGCCTCTAAGCTAGCCTGCATCTTTTTAAAAAAACTGTTTATATCCCAGTCAATCCTCACATTAAAGTCCCCAACTAATAGGATGTCAGCATCAAGCAGCAACTGCTCAACTTTCTCCAGCAAAGTATGCAGGGAGGACCAAAGTTCCTGCCCACGGGGAAGTATACATTAATGCAAAGAATAGACCCCAGATATTTGCTAGCTATCTGGACTGTCTGAATATACTCACTGTCAGACCAGTCTCTTTGCTGGATGTCTCCTTTGACCTCAACTGAAATTAAAGTTGCTAGCCCTCCACTTGATCTCCCGTAAGAATCATACTTAATCGTTGGTAAGGCAAAGGTGCGAAACCCCTGCAAATAAAGTAAAGAAGTGTCCTAATACCATGTCTCCTGCAAAAAGATGATATTCAATTGTGTGCTACTCAAAACCAAACTTAATATCCTACAGATGGTGCAATTTAAAAATTGATAGATCAAGTACCCCCCCTGCAAAAAAAAAAAAGGGGGGGGGGAGAATTGCAACATAAATAGCAATAGTGTGGCTAAAGAGTAATGAATACAACATCGACTGACAAAATAAGCAAAGATAGGGGGCACATGCCAAACTGTTTGTACTAAAACTAAAGTGGCCCCAATGCTCCAATTAGGAGAAAGTCTCTAGTGCAAACTAGGCCAGAGGCTTGACAGTGCTCCTCATCCATATTCCTTGGGCCTCCAAGGTACACCTTCAGCAAAACAGAAAGATCACACTTGAGACTTGACATTCCCAGTATTTCCAAAGTTAGAAAATCAAATAAACAGACATAGGAACTTTCAACATCTTATACACATTCAGCCTTCTTTATACATGTAAGAATGGGGGTGTTCAGACGATCGCAGGGGGGGAAACCATCGTGGTTTCTTCCCCCCCCCCCATGGGTGCTGTGCATGCATCCATTGTTTACATAATTTTCCGCACTGCAAGTCGTGGTTTGTAGGGTATGAAGCCACCCCAGCTGCACCATGCACCAAGTTCGGATAACATGCCCACCTGCGCTGCAGCACGGGTAACTATATAAATGATAGGCATGCACAGGGGTGGAGGAGAAGCCACAATGGCTCTCCAACCCATGATCAACCAAACCTGGACAATGTGTTACACAACTGATTATATCACCACCATCTCAAACTCTCTTTACCCAATCAAAACAAGGTTCAGCTTGCCCGTGAAGAATCTGGAGTTCTATTGTTGCCATTGTTTCATCTTAAAGTAAATGACTGTGTAAACAAATGCTACTACTGTAAGTAGGCAAACACAGATGGAATTTATGCAGTTCTATCTAGGCATTAAATAACCTGATTTCTTTACGGTAGTGATCATCCTTGAGTTTTATGCTCACATTTTAAAAGATGCATTTATTGAGAACAACTATCTTGAATTCACCATGTCTAGCATGCTTCCTGAGGTAAACAAGCCCTATCTAAATTATAAATGTCCCACCCTAATCTGTTCTCCAAGACCATTTTTGTTGCATGTTCAGGCCTCAATTTATTAAGTAACACTCCAATTGCAAAACTTTTCAATTCCAAATACATTTCCTCATTTTAACAACAACTTGGCAGTAGCCATAACACTATGCCACACTATGGCCCTGTTCAGACAACACGCTAAACCATGATGGTTAAGCATTTTGAACTAAACACTATGGCTTAGCATGTCATGTGAACCATGACTTACTGTGTTGTGTGAACCATTCCTAAACCATAGTGGCTACATAACCATAGTTTAAACATGCTCACTAACCCATGCTGCAAAAGGGTTAGTGGCCTAGCCATGGCTTAGCGTGTTGTCTGATCCAGCCCTACCTGTATTAATTCATCTCAAAGCAGTTACTAAAACCTACAACACATAGCTAAACATAACTAAAAACTATAATACAAGAAGCAGTTATGACTACTCGAGGATATCAGAGACACTTTGCAGAATAAGTCCTTGGATCTGCTCCAACTTGGATGCCATAGAAATAATGTGGGTCCACAAAATGTACATTTGGCAACTACTGGTCCAGCTGTTATGAATACTTTTCAGTTTGTATAATCTATGGAAGTGGGCAGGATTCTTAAAGGGGTGAGACTTACCACATATATTCGTGCCTCGTTTCCATACTGGAATATTAAGGATGCCAAAGAGGGACTAGCTTAGTGGGTCAGAGGACTGATGAATGCCTCTTTGTGTGAAGGCATTCTACCCTCCAGTCTTAAAGAGGTGGTAGTAAAATCTTGGTTGGGGGGAAAACACCTCCTTGAATCCCACCATATTGGATCTTTTCCAGCCTCCTTGAATCCCACCATGTTGGATCTTTTCCAGCCAATGTCCAGTATTCTATTCCTGGTTAAGGAGCTTGAGCATGTGATGGATTCTCAAATCCAGGTTTTCTTGGATAAAGCAGATTATTGAGACCCATTTCAATCTGGCTTCAGGCCTAGGTATGGAAAAGAGACAGCTTTGGTCAAACTGGTTGATGACCTATGCTGAAAACTGACAGGAGGAGTGCATCCTTGCCAGTTTTGCTAGTCCTTCCAGTTGTTTTTGATAGCATTGACCACAGTATCATCCTGGATGGCCTGGGCAGGATGGAATTGGAGGGAACTGATTTACAGTGCTTCCAGCCTTTTCTGGGTGGTCAGTTCCAGAAGGTGGTGCTAGTGGATTGCTGCTTGTTGCCATGACTACTGGGCTATGGGGTCTCACAGAATTCCATCTTGTTCCCTGTGCTTTTTAACAGCAACATAAATACCACCGGGGGAGGTTGTTTGGAGATTTGGAGTTTAGTGCCATCAGTATTCTGATGATACCCAGCTCTCTATCACCCTTCCATCTAATTCCAAGGTTGCTGTTGAGGTTCTGAACCAGAGTTTTGAGTTCGTAATGGGATGTATAAAGGTGTAGAAACTGAGGCATAATCCAAGTAAGAGAAAGATGCTCTTGGTAAGAATTGCTCTAGGAATAGGAATTCAGCCTGATTTTTTGGACATGGTCACACTCCCTTTGAAGTTTCAGGTGTGTAATCTGAGGGTTCAATTTTTCAGTTTTGAAACCTGGATGCTCAGGAGTTACTCGCGGCCAGGAGTACTACTGCACAATTAGGTTGGTGCACCAGCTATGCCCATTCCTAGAGATATCAGATCTGGCAACAGCAACCCATGCCTTAGTTACATCCTGATTACTCTAGGGTCTGCTTCTGAAAAGTGCCCACATACGTCAGCTGGTGCAAAACACAGCAGCCAGTCTGTAAACTGGAACATATTATTAGGATCATATTACTCACTAGTTAAAACGGCTATATTAGCTTCCAGTTTGTTTCTGGATACAATTCAAAGTGCTTATTATGATCCTTAAAGCCCTGTTATACAGCTTAGGGCCAGGAGACCTGAAGGACTGCTGGATTCCATAAGGCCCTGCCTGATCGTTAAAATCCTCCAGTGAGGCATTCTTATGTGTCCTGACAACTTCTGAGCTGGACCTAGTGAGAATGAGAGGGTATTTTTATAACTGCCCACCCTAGAGAGAATTCACCCCCTCATTGATGACTTTTTGCTGCTGTGTGAAAACCTTCCTGTTCAGGCAAGTCTTTGGTCTGTATAAATAGTTTCCCCCCCTCTCTGGCATGTTGCTCTGCTATGATTGATATGGTCTAATTAATATTTTATCTGCTGTTCTGTTATGTATTACATTACTTATTGCTATTTATTCTTGAATTTTATCATTTTACTGCTATTTTAAAATGTTTTGATCCATTTTACTGATATATTTGTATTGTTAGCAGCTGGTTTTGGCAGGATTCATAAACTACAAATAAATAACTGTAAGGGAGAGACTTCCCATTATAAAGTCTACTTGAATATTACAGGTAACAAGAGTAGACAGAGCATGCTAATAGCTGCTGCTGCTGCTGTTCCACCAACAATACTAATTCTTATTTTTAAAAGAAGTACAACAACCATATGTCCAAATATAACCAACCATTTACTAATAGCGATAATATTAATAATGTGTTAGGCAGAGCAAATATTCCCCTGGAAGTAGAGCGGGAACACATGAATCAGAAATACTAAACTATTTGCTATTTATGTAGCTTTGTCACAACCAGACAGGCAGAGTAATCCTTCCATTTGGTCTTTTTCATTCCCCTGGCTCCTACAACTGACATTAATGGGAGGGAATTGACATTAATGGGAGGGAAAGCATGTCAGCTCCAGCACTGGTGTACCTTTTCAGCCTTTTTTGGGGTGTGTTGGGGGAACAAGGGGGCTATGGGTTTAGCAGATTCCAGGTCTCCTTGACACCCCATAGACTGTTATGTTTTTGGCCCTATTGCCTGTGAAGCACCATGGGTGATACAGTGATAACAGCAGAGCTTTCCACCATGGCACCAGGAATGCCTCCAGTGGCAGACCTTCCTCTTTGCCTGCAGAGATGCTGCACCGCAACATCTAAAGGCCCCTCAACTGCCCTAAATTTCAGTTCTGCATATCAAAGATTACAACATTAAAAATTATCTATCTGCTGCTGATATTTTAGGATGACTTCACAGTGGCACAGTTAAACAGTGCTCTCTTTAGTTTAGTGAAGAAGCAAGACAAGTGATTTGTAGAATGATTGCAAAAACATAAAGTACTTAAGATACGTTAATGTAAACATCTGTTTGAGTTTTTGCAAAGAAGCAGATACTTCCTAAGCACTTACTAACCAATTTTATTTTGCCAGAAATAAGATTGAGCCTAATCCAAAACAACAACAATAAAAACACTGCTCATTTGTAATTAACCTTAACTCAGGGTGTTTTCAATGGTTATAGCTTCAACCACTCATCTATTATGAATACAACACTCACATGAAGCTCATACATGTGATCCTCTAAAACCAGCAACCACATATCCATTGTGTGTTAATTTCTACCTGAAAAATTAGGGCATCACAGATGTTCCAGTTCTTTTCAACTGGTAGATATGATCATGGGAATACTGAAGAGTGATTAACATCACCCAGATACTGCTGAAGTGTGGAAAAACATATGAGAAGATAAGTTTACAGAAATCAGGAAATCCCAATCTTATGTTCTTATGTTCTTTTCCCCACCACCACCACAAATGCCACAGTAATGGATCAACTAATGTCACTGTTGAACATGTGGTTCGCTATAGCTGAACTGCTAACACAAAAATTGTTCAAAGATAAGTAAAGATAAACTAGTAGTGGATATTATATATTATTAGAAAATTGTTATTTAATTAGACCTGGTCTAGGTTTATCAGTGCAGCCATTATCACTAAGGTGGGGTTGGGGAATCCACATGCTGTTTTCATTGAATTTAGATTAACAATTTAGAGAATGATAATGTTGAAGTCCTTCCTAATTTGATTATTTATTTCCCTGGAATTATTTAGCCAACTAATTAGCAGAAATGTTATCAAATCCAAAATGATCTATGTACAATTCCCTTGCTAAATATATTTATTAGCAACACAAATACAAAAGTAGGAGTTGGCATAATAGCATGGAAGATGTTTTTGCCATCATCCAGCTCCATCCAGGAAGATTACCAACACTTTCCAGATAAGAACTTTCAGCAAGTGAAGGTCAGCAGTACTTTACACTTTAGCCCAGCAGCACAGTGTTTCCCTTAGGGCGTACTGTTCCAGAACTGCCCAGCCTACACCTATGAAAGAGCAAATCAGCCTGTTGGCGATGGCATACCTGAAGGTTATCTTAAGGACTGGCAGAAAGGCAAGGGTAGGAGACTCTGGGCATTTACTATGAAAATTATGAATAGAGTGATAGCTAAGAGGGCAAACACAGCATTATCAGATCCTATCTTCACACTAGCCTAAGCCTAGTCTTACACTCATCATGATTGCTAGTGTTCCTCAAGGCCAGATCCAGAGTTCCTGAAAAACATCATTATAAGGACAACAAAGCAAGGGACTTTGTTGTTTCCACCACGACTATACCACTGTGTTATTCAGCTTCCTACATGGTGGAAAAAATGGCAAGCAAGTGGGACCGAGTGCTGGAGTCTATCTAGTGGGGCTGTTTGCACGACACAACAACCCACCGTAAGTTATTTAACCCACAGTGAAGCTGGGGTGTATGGCCACCATTTTGAAAATGTGAGAACCTGGCAAGCATGGATTATGCGAGTTGGTTAACCCTCGCATAACCCATGCTCACCAGGTTTGCACATGACATATTCAATTTGGTGCCCGTGGGTGCCACAGCTCGTCATGGGTTAAATGTTGTCCAAACTTTGTCAGTATCTCATCCACCCAACTCACAGACTGTTTATCAGCAAAGCTGGCATCCCAATGCTTCAGACCAAGTAGAAAGGAGGATCATTCAATACCACTTTAGTCCATCCAGATGACTTGGGGCCTGGCTTCCAACTAGACCCGATCTCTTTTTGGTGTATTGACAACATGTAATGCCCAAGTACTTGTTTTCGTGAAGGGATATACTATAGGAGAGAGGGAGAAGTATGACTAGAAGACTATTATGGCTATATGCCACCTCCAGTATCTATTCTCCTCATGTCCTGCTTTGAGGTTTCCCAGGGAGATCTAGTTGGTTGGATGCTGGACTAGATAGGCCTTTGGGCTGATACAACAGGATGGTTTTTATGTGAACGTATTATTTTGTTTGTTTTGTTTCTGAGCTGTTCTCTCTCAAGTTGGTTCAACCCAGGCAGTATTTGCCCGGGGGGGGGGGGGGGGGTGAAGTTTGTTAAATATAAGGGCATTAAGCATTGCTTAACATTAGAAACTATTTAACCAGAAGTCCGGTTACTTACAAACAAACAAACAGCACTCTATAGTAGACTTCACTTCTAAGTTTCATAGACATCTTGGTTGTTTCAGAACTAGGAATGGAATAGTAATTGTCATATTCTGCAGACCTTATAGCCAATGGAGAACTATTACCACAAACAAAAATACTGGACCAAGGAAAGAGTAGACTACCTAGTCATCACCATGAGTTTCATATACAACATTGCATCAGATCCACGACTTCTATTACCTGTTCTTTATTATTACTGTTCAATAAGCCAGGTTTCTTTTTCTTTTTAATAGGGCTTGTTGATGAGTCTTCTGGAGAGTGACCATTGGAAGAGTGTGGAGGACTCGGAAACTTCCTTTTTTGTGCTGTACGTTCAGCAGAACCAGGATCTAAAATATATATATATACACATATATATTATAGCAACATTAAGGACCCATAGCATATTATTAAAGTGGTACTATTACTTTTAATTATTTCACTGAACAGCATAATAATTCAGATAAAATGCAGTAAATACAAAGCCATGAAGACTTTCTGTTGACACTCAGGACGTTTTATATGTATTTTGAAATAATCTACCCAATCCTCCTTACCACAATTGTAAAGATATTGAGTCAAGATATATCTAGCAAGTATCAAAAACCATATTCAAATATGTATCAAAGTTAACATCTAGCTCTCCATTCATCAACTACATAATTGTCACCAGCAAGCCATGAGGATTCAGCCAAAACAAGTCAGTATGAAATTCAGGCCAAGCAGATAAATTATTACACATCATGGGAGTTCTAGGAGCTTTTTTAAAAAATGTAACAGCACATCTGGTCATTGGTATTCTGAAAGGGATACATAAAATCCAAGCATCACTACTGGTCAGAATTGTGAAAAAACAACAGCTTAAGAAAAGTGCTGAGAAGATGAAGTGACTCAATTCTGCTACTGATGCAAAACCATGAAGTGATCATGCATGACCCTGAAGCATTATGTGTGACCATTAAATGTTCTAACAAGCGGTCTACGACTAACACAAAGCATGCCGTTAGAACTGAAATGAATTTTAGATAGCATATTATTTAGATGCCCAGAGAAAAATACACCAATTATTAATCCAATGTAAATTGCAGGATTTGTGCTAGGTAGTGGAAGTATTTAGCTACCCTAAGGGTGCAATCCTATGCATGTTTATTCACAAAGAAGTCCTACAATTTCCTGCATCCCTCCAGCCAACCAGGCTGACTGGCGCATGCTTGGAATTGTAGAACTTTGTTTCTGTCTAAACATGCGTAGGATTGCATCCTAAATATATATAAGTACACACACAACTAACTGGCATAGTTTCCCAAATTATTCTTCGTATGATGATTTTCCTACACTGATATAACTTATTTATAGGGTAAATCATATACATGTACACCATCAAGTGTGAAAGAAATATGTGTTCAATTTTACTGAACTTAAAAGCAGTGCATCCTGGATTACCTGTTCTGAAAAATAAGCACAGCTCATTACGGGCAGTTTCTACTCTTGCTGAATAACTTAGACCAGATTCACATGACTCATTTGCCATAGGCACATAAAATTCAGGCAACAAACAAACAGAACGAATAGCTGTCTGAATCAGTCTGAACATTATGTAGGCCTTCCTAAGTCACAGGTAAATTACTCCACAATTCTGGTGATGTTCACATGGAATATGTAGTGCTTTATCTAGGATCCTTTCCCAGGAGAATCTGTATATTTGCATATCTGCTTGAGTGTTTCCACCCTAGGAAGCAAATGCAGAAGTCCTGCTATAGCCAATTAGTTCTGCCACCCTAGACAGAAATTAATGGTGAGTGTGCCAGAGAACACATGGGCCTGTAAAAACAGTCCACTAGAGGGCATGGGACGGCTTCCCATCATTCAGTACAATTAAAAAAGATGTGAAAAATCAGATCTCTTAAACTTCTGCAACAAATACATGTTAATAAAAATAGATGCAGCCCAAGATGGTCCTTCATTAAAAATATGTGTGAATATACCTTAGTTTCTATTTTTGAGAGAGTATTATAAAAAATGTGGCCAATTCATACAGTGTTAGTAACTGCAAAGAAATGTACACATACAATTGATACTGCCCCACAGAATCCAAGACCCACATACATTATCATATGATTGTTTAAACCTGTGACAGCCATCCTGAAATATTCAATCCATGGGGATATATCCCAAAGGTTATAATAAATCATATGAATTTGTTAGAAGTCTAATTAGCTTCAGCATTAATATAATTGGATTAGCATATTCTGAACTAGTCTGTTTCTAATACGTAGGCTACTACTTGGTATCAGCCCAACAAGTAGAGAAATACAAGTAAAAGACAGACACATTAATTCCACATAATCCCTTTAGTTTCATATCAACATTGGTGAAAAGAGGGCCGACAAAAGTTAAAAACTCTTTAAGATGTAAGGGAAATAAAATGTTATAGTACTGGCATAAACATGGACAGATGAAGCTCAGCAGCTTTATGAACGACATTAGAATGCTTAGATCAGCCTTCTTCAACCTGGTGCATTCCAGATGTTTTGGACTACAACTCCCAGCATTCCTGACCACTGCTCAAGGAGGCTGGGGCTAATGAGATCTATAGCCCAATATATATGAAGGGCACCAGGTTGGGGAAGGCAGGCTTACAAATTGGAAGACAGTGTAAAATAGAGCATTTATCCCAATACAACAATCCTCAGTCTGCTAATTTCAAATAGAGACCCCTATGCCACTCAATGACAGTCATTAAGTAACAATGCCAATTCAAAAGCATTAATTTCTTTTGTTCCTGTTGCTGTATTTTAAATAAATAATATGACAATAAAATCTCTCCATCTCTTTGGAATGAAGATATTTTAGCATCACATGACAGCACGTAAAATCCACTGCCTAGTGAGCCACTACCTACATACTATATTGGAAATCTCTTTTTTTTTCAGGAGTCACTTCATATTTATATTCAAAATATGTGTACTAGAAAGTTAACATCAATGAAATGTAACCAAGAACAAATATAAAAGCAAAGCAAGGCATGAAAGTGTGCTTATTCAGGTGTTTTCATGTATGAAAAGTTTAAAATTATTATTATTTTAATATTACTATTTGCATTTGTATACCGTCCCATAGCCAAAGCTCTTTTGGCAGTTTAAATAAGATTAAAACACTTAAAAACAATATACAAAAATTAAAACAACAAAAACATATAATATACACATACATTTAAAACCACTATAACAACTTAAAAAGCTATAATCCTAGCTTTTTAAGTTTAATCCATTATAGCTATAATGACCCAGGCCCATCAGATATTGCTAAATGCCTGAGAGAAGAGGAAAGGCTTGACCTGGCGCCGAAAAGATAACAATGTTGGTGTCAGGCGGGCCTCGTCGGGGAGATCATTCCACAATTTGGGGGCCACCACAGAGAAGACTCTCTTCCTTGTTGCCGACCTCCAAGCTTGCCTCGGAGTAGGCACTTGGAGGAGGACCTTAGATGTTGAACGTAGTGTTCAAGTAGGTTCATGTCGGGAGGGGCGTTCTGTCAGGTATTGTGGTCCCAAGCCGTGTAAGGTTTTATAGGTTAATGCCAGCACCTTGAATCAGGCTCGGAAAGATACAGGCAGCCAATGCAAGAGGGCCAGAGTAGGTCTTATATGCTCAAACCTTCTGGTCCCTGTTATCAACCTGGCCGCTGCATTTTGCACAAGCTGCAGCTTCTGAAACATCTTCAAAGGCAGCCCCACGTAGAATGCATTGCAGTAATCTAACTTGGAGGTTACCAGAGCATAGACAACTGAAGCCAGGTTATCCCTGTCCAGATAGGGGTGTAGCTGGGCCACCAACTGAAGTTGGTAGAAGGCATTCCATACCACCGAGGCCACCTGAGTCCCAAGTGACAGAGATGGTTCTAGGAGAACCCCCAAGCTACAAAATTGCTCCTTCAGGGAGAGTGCAACACCATCCAGACCAGGTTGAACACCTTCCATCCGGTCAGAAGAACCACTAACAGCATCTCAGTCTTGTCTGGATTGAGTTTCAGTTTGTTAGCCCTCATCCAGTCCATTGTCGCAGCCAGGCACGAGTTCAGCACGTCCACAGCCTCACCTGATGAAGATGAAAAGGAGAAATAGAGCTGTGTGTCATCAGCATACTGATGACAACGCACTCCAAAACTCCGGATGACTGCACTCAACGGTTTCATGTAGATGTTGAACAGCATGGGGGACAAGACTGACTCCTGTGGAACCCCATACTGGAGAATCCACGGGGCCGAGCAATGTTCCCCAAGCACCACCTTCTGGAGCTGACCTGCCAAGTAGGAGCAGAACCAATGAAATGCAGTGCCTCCAACTCCTAACTCAGCCAGTCGTCCCAGAAGGATACCATGGTCGATAGTATTTAACACTCCCCCTGTCTTTCTCCCATAAGTCATCATACCGACTGAAATGGATCCAGATAATTGGTCTCATCCAAAAGTGCCTGTAGCTGGCTTGCAAACACCTGCTCAAGGAACTTGCCCAGGAATGGAACATTTGCTACTGGCCTGTAGTCATTAAGATTTTCAGGGTTCAGGGAAGATTTCTTCAGGAGTGGTCTCACTACCACTTCTTTCAGGCGGCCTGGGACCACTCCCTCTTGCAAAGAGGCATTAATCATTTAGTGAAAGGATAGATTTCCAGGTAATTCCTTGGCAGTTCAACAGCAACTACATTCAAGAATATGAATAGAAATATAATTGAATGACCCATCCCATAGTGTAGTCTTGAAAATAATCAAATTACTTGCCTATAATGCTTTTTACTAGATTGCTGGGGGCTGGGATAGGAGTGACAAAAGGTAGAAGTCGGGACTCCCCTCCTCCAGCATCCTGCTTGGTTTCTATACTGGTCACAGAGAAGACATGGCACTCCATCCTTTCTCCACCAGTCTGCTCACACAGCAGCAAGAAATTCCATGCACCCACCTGAATGCAATTCCTGGTCATCTCTGGCTAACAGACTAGCGCTTAAATACAAGATCGTTGTAGTGAGCAAAGATACAAGAGAGACATCCCTTCCTCAACTACTTTTGAAATCAGACACTATGATTAAGGAAGAATTTTACACTTCCAGTGTTAGGTCAGCTTTAAAAACTAATTGCAATAGTTAATAAATACTGTGAATTATTCTGCGATCCACAAAAAATCTAGAATGTTACCAAGCACATTGCTCCAGTATATAATCCAGCTCAATTCGGCAAGAGAGTATAGCATAATGTTTTGCAAATTTTAGGAAACCGTAACACCTTCCCCCTTTTCACTTAGAAATCTCAGTGGGTTTATCCACCTGACTCCTGTACCTCCCATGACCTAATTAACCCTTCAACTCCTACACTTAATCTGTACCACTCCTTCTACTTGGTGTGTCTCTTTCCACTTCATCTCCAGCTAGATGTAACTAGCTCTACTCCCCAACAATCCTAAAGAACTCTGGTCACCTATGGATGAATGTCAATTACTGCAGTTTGAAGATAGAGACTGGGTGTTTGGAGATGTTTGGCCCTTCTGCCTCACTGTAGAGGCCTTAGGAGCAAATTGCCCAGTGAGGTAAAAAGGCAGCTGACAGCAAGGTGAACTGCGATCTTTGCCATCTCTTCTTTCCCTAACAGTGGCTTCCAAATTATTTTGCACACAACTGCTCAATTCAATACAATGAGCCAAATGGTGTACTGCTATCAGCACCTTGTTTGTCGCAGAAACGGTATTTCCAAACTTGTTTTGCCAAGCCACTTTTCAGAGGTTCAGACTTATGTAAATTGAGAGATAAAAACAACTTTCCACTTTTTAATAATGTCTTGCCTATATACTTTCAGCTATGTTTAGGGTACCAGTGGGAACAGCTACAATTTAGCCTATCCTGTCTCTAGCCCTTACATAGCTCATGCAGATATGGAACCTCACCTCAGAAGATAATGCATGGTCCTCCACTCATATAATACAAACTCACTGCAGACAAGTAAGCAAAAAGGTAAATATATCCCAGAGACAGCAACTAACGCATACCATGCAGCAGTGATTTCCAAAGAAACAAATAGGGTTAATCAACAAAATCTTTCCTCTTTGTTTGGGACTCAATTTTCGCTACATAATAGTCACCTGGGTAGTCACTCCCATACAGCCCTCTCATTTTATGTATGCCTCTAAGCATCATATTCTAAAGGACCAGCATAGTGAAAACTAGACTGAAGAAGAGTGATGGTACTGTGTAGGAAGCACGATACAACACTGTAAAAGACCATCCTACATACATCAACATCACCACACATATTTCAACAGGAAGAAGGAAACAGCATACCACAACTGAGAAAGCCTTTTCTCTTGCAGCCACCCCTTGCGGGGGCACCTGAAGGGTATCCAAAGATGACCTAAGTATTGAAGCAGGTACATATGAAAGAAGATGTTCATTTAGGTACTCTAACCCCAAGCCATTTAGGGCTCCAACACTTTGAATTGGGCTCTGCAACGAACTGGATGCCAGAGCAATGAACATGTACAGTCCTACCTTTGCTTCTACCTTCATTACCAAAACTGGTAGACTAGATGAACTCTCATCTCTTCTGCTGCTTTGAGGCATAGAAGCACACAGAAGTCCTTTGCATCAGATGCAGAAGGAATTGTGATCTCTTATTTCTACAACAATTCAGCACCCTGAAGCCAAGGTCTGGACTCCACAGATATAGGAAAGAATATCCACTGCTTCATGAAGTCTGCTAATAAGCAATGTTTTCTCCTTTTGTATGGTATAACGTAATGTGAACAATTCAAGGAAGGGAAACCAAGTCCAGCTCACCAATATGAGTCAGTCTGTTCACAAATTTACAACTTCTTATGGTTTTCCTCCATGGGAAATGGCAAGCTGAGGATAATTATAACAACATTTTGAAGCCTTGTAAGTGACCCATGAGTTTGCACAGATAAAAAACCAAGTTTCTCACCCTTCTCACCCATCATTTCTCTCTTCATTTTTGCTACAAATGCTTCTGCTATGGGCTTTTTCTATATTTCTCTGAATTTGTGATGCAGGTTTTGGATTAAAGAAACACATTAAAAAGTGTATAAAATGCATATTTAACCATAAAATGTGTACAGATGTTCATGGACTGAAAAAAAACACTACACAAATTAATGTGAAAACGGGAGGCAATGAACGAATACATTCATGAATGCAATGATGAAACTGGCACAGACCAGAAATACGTCTGATCGGTTTATCCCTATTTACCATACAATCCCATACGTATAGATCAGCCTCTTCCTTTTTATTGATCAGGCCTCTTCTTTTCTAACTCTCTCTTCAATATTCACTTCTTCAGCAAAACTTGTCTAAAGCGCTCTAGCCAAATGCCTCTTAATTTCCTCCCCCACTATCCCGCCTTGCTCCTTCCGCAAGTTTTTTCACCTTTTCCTCTACCTCACTTCTGGTGCATCTGGACTGTAAGTTCTCTAGACAGGGAACAAAGCGCTTTTATGTCCTGACAATACCTAGCACACAGTCTGTGCTAAATAAAATGTAAAATTCTCAGTAGTACGAATGGACCATCTGCACAATTTGCTGACAGACAATTCTGTAAACAGTCCAGGAATCCAGTCTCAGCTCACGACATCCTCTGAAAGCAAACTGCATGGATATCCATTCAAGTATATGCATCCATGAGAATCTGAAGTAGATCTTAGGAACCTCGTTATGGCCTAATCCGCACCAAGCAGGATATAGCACTATAAAAGCAGTATGAAAGTAGTACATAAAAGGCAGAAGCCACACCAAGCAGGTTACAGCACTATGAAAGTGGTATGAAAGCAGGATATGGTATGTGTCAGTGGGCCCCAACGGTTGTCAGTGCACTTCAATACTGCTATAAAGCAGTAGTGTGGCTCCTGCCTTTTATGTACCACTTTCATAGTGCAATATCCTGCTTGGTGTGGATTAGGCCTAAGTGTAACTGCTAATGTGAGTAGCAGGAAGGTAAAATCCAAGTATTTAAGGATTTATTCCAGATAAGTACTTTCAAAAACTCCTATTCATTTTATCTTTTCATTTCCTGTTTGTCATATCCATTTTGTTTGCAATATCCTTTCAGAAGGGGGCCCATGCATTTTTAAGTATGCAAAATAATTGTCAATATAAACAACAGGAAAAAATGCAACTCTTTGTAGTATCACTATTCATTTATCTAAAGCTATCCTTCATGACCTTGGATTCCAGCTAAATAATCTGCTTGTAGGAGACTGTAAACAGTACCCTAGCTCTCCAAGATTATCTTTTGTTACCATATTTCATCGAATCTAAGACGCCATCGAATCTAAGGCGCACCTTAATTTCAGGGCCACCAATAGGTAAAAAACTTTGAGTCAATTCTAAGACGCACCCCTTTTTCAGACACATTCATATTTGAAAAAAAAGTGCATCTTAGAATTGAAGAAATACAGTAGGGACGAATCACGCTCGTAGGCCGGGCAAGGATCCTTCGCTGCTGCTGCTCCTCCTCTGTGTCATCTGCTCCTTCTCCTCTACCGCTGCTGCCGAATCCCAGGAAGGGGAGAGAGAGCAAGAGTGGGTCGAGCAGGGACAGGCAGAGGCGGTAGCAGGGCCCAGGCGAGGGAGGAGTGGCGGCGGCAGCAGCAGTGAGGAGGAATAAGTGACAAGCAGGAAGGGGAGGGAAGGGTGCAGAGAGCCGGGCGGAGGCAGCGGCTACGGAAGCAAGGACCCACATGCACCCCCCCAGCGACTCGGCCTCCCCACTCACCTCCATCACTGCCCTGCTCCTAACCGCCAGCACGCAGGATCGCGGCCTACTTCATAGTAACGTCACGTTTCCAGACCTTCTCTTCTACCGCTGCTACTGCCGCCACTCCCAAATCCCAGGAAGGGGTGAGAGAGCAAGAGCGGGGTGGGCGGGGGCAGGCAGAGGAGATAGCGGGGCCCAAGTGAGGGAGGAGTGGTGGTGGCGGCGGGGAGGAGGAAGAAACGACAAGCGGGAAGGGAAGGGCGCGGAGAACCGGGCGGAGGCAGCAGCCGCTGCAGCGAGGACCCGCATGTGCCCCCCCAGCAACTCAGCCTCCCCACTCACCTCCATTGCTGCCCCGGTCCTCACCGCCACCAACCTCCCCAGCCTGGAAACGCGGCGTTACTATGAAGTAGGCCGCGAACCTGCGCACTGGCGGTGAGGACTGGGGCAGCGATGGAAGTGAGTGGGGAGGCCGAGTTGCTGGGGGGGGCATGCAGAACCCCTTTATGAAGGCTCTGTGAGCGGGTGTATCTTCAAACCCATTCCAGCACTGGTGAAATCCGGCGATTCTTAGACGCAATCAATTCTAAGATGAACTCCATTTTTACAGAGGTAAATATGGGGGGAAAAGTGCGTCTTAGAATCAAGGAAATACGGTAACATGAAAATATGAGTAATTGTGGGGAGTGAGGGGGAATTAGCGAGGTCAATACATTAATTTTATAATAACACATTCTACATTTCTATTCACACAAAATCTTTTAAATGAGTATTGGAACTAATTAAACTAAAGAAAATAGGAGCTCCTTTAATTTTCACATTACCAACTAAATAACAAGACAAGTGCTGCTTACAATAAGCTGTATGGCATAATGTACTAGCTAAGAGTGTGAGCCACAAAAACTTCAGTTTCTATCTTCTCTTGCCTATAAACTGACTCACCATTGCTGACTCACCATTGTCAAGCCACTGGGCAGGTTTGCACAATCACAGCAAAAGAAAAAAGCCATGGTGCTGGTCACATGCTGACTGGATTTCCCTAATTATCCTAACTAGAGCCGCTTGCCTTGTCATCTGAACCCAGGTGGCATGGCTTGTTTGGGGGGAGGGGGCAGCAAGCAACAAGTAACCCAACAACAGCCCAGGGATTATTTGAGAGTTACTGCCTTCTCAAACAAGCCATAACACCCAGTTCAGACAACATGGCAAGCAACGCCAGAGGATAATTAGGGAAATCCAAACAGCATCAACGACAGCATTAACAAGTAACTACAGCTTGTTAACGACGACACAATCATAGAATCATAGAATAGTAGAGTTGGAAGGGGCCTATAAGGCCATCGAGTCCAAACCCCTGCTCAATGCAGGAATCTACCTTAAAGCATCCCTGACAGATGGTTGTCCAGCTGCCTCTTGAATACCTCTAATGTGGGAGAGCCACCACTTCCCTAGGTAATTGGTTCCATTGTCGTATTGCTTCAACAGTCAGGAAGTTTTTCCTGATGTCCAGCCAGAATCTGGCTTCCTGTAACTTGAGCCCATTATTTCATGTCCTGCATTCTGGGTTGATCGAGAAGACATCCTGGTCCTCCGCTGTGTGACAACCTTTCAAGTATTTGAAGAGTGCTATCATGTCTCCCCTCAATCTTCTCTTCTCCGGACTAAACATGCCTAGTTCTTTCAATCTCTTCTCATAGGACTTTGTTTTCAGACCCCTAATCATCCTCGTTGCCCTCCTTTGAACACGCTCCAGATTGTCTGCATCCTTCTTGAAGTGTGGTGCCCAGAACTGGACACAATACTCAAGATGGTGCCTAACCAGTGCTGAATAGAGGGGAACCAGTACTTCGCGCGATTTGGAAGTTATACTTCTACTAATTCAGCCCAAAATAGCATTTGCTTTTTTTGCAGCCACATCACACTGTTGGCTCATATTCAGCTTGTGATCTACAACAATTCCAAGATCCTTCTCGCTTGTCGTATTGATTAGCCAAGTATCCCCCGTCTTGTAACTGTGCCTTTGGTTTCTTTTTCCTAGGCGTAGAACTTGGCATTTATCCCTATTAAATTTCATTTTCTTGTGAACCGGGTCAAAGTCTCTCAGCCATAGCATCCTTATCTGAAGATAATAACTCTGGACTTTCTTTCAGAGTTGTTGAAAAGGATACATTAATTTGCCAGATGGAGGGGGTTTACGTGCCCATCCTCCCAAATTCTTTGGATAGATACAGTGTTGGAACAATACGTACTCCACTATGGAACTAGCTGAAATCAATAGTCTACAACCTAAGAAAAAACATCCACTACTTGGTGCAAAGGGTGAACAAAACACTGAAAAGCAAACTTGGGATTCATACTGCATTCTGCAGTGCCAATTGTGGACCCATGATCCCCAATGCTAGAAAGGACAGATCGACAGAGTGGCTAGCCATGGCTTTGTAGAACTGAGAGAAATGATGGATGTCTTCTCCTCCATTCCCACAGAGAGGCACAGAAAGGCTGTTATGTCCATTACAGTTTTTAGTATTGTTATCTTCACTATCAGTGGACATATTGCTTTACAGCGTAACATTAACCCAAAACAAAGCCAGGTGCCTGCTCTGAGAAACACACACATACAGTAGACTCCAGTGAGGTAGAAAGAAGAACAGGAGATGGTACAAGGGAAGTGGGTGAGCAACTGCAGTTAGTGGTAGTTACACTTCATTCCAGGTGGAGATGGATTACTGGTTAAATCAATGGCTTCATGCAAGAGGAAGGCTTTAGAGGTTTTACAGCAGAGCAGCAACAACACAAGCTAAGAAGCAGCAATGGCTAATGTGTGGTGACTTTTATGAGAACATGGGACCTTCAAGCAGCTCACGATGGTAAAACTGGAGCATTGAAACTCATGTTCAGAGATAAATTAGGATAGGACAGCAGGATGATTTGTGAGGAAGGCCACACAAAGCTTAAAAGTAGGAACAAGAAATTTGTTCTGAATGCGGAGTCAGAGGAAGGATTTGCGGAAGTTGGTCATGTGGTATGAACACTGAGAGAACTTAATGATTTTGGCAGCATAATTCTAGATCAGCCTTCCCCAACCTGGTACCATCCAGATAATTTGGACCACAACTCCCAGGATTCCAACCATTAGCCAGGAAGTTCTTCACACAGCGCATAGTTAAACTATGGAATTCACTACCACAAGATGTAGTGATGGCCACCAATTTGGATGGCCTTAAAAGGGAATTAGAAAAAATCTTGGAGAACAAAGCTATCAATATAGCTATATGCTACCTCCAGTAGCAGAAGCAGTAAGTCTATTTACACCAGTTGGTGAGGAACATGGGTGGGAAGGTGCTATTGCATTTGTGTCCTGCTCGTGGGTTCCTGGTCAACAGCTGACTGGCCATTGTGTGAATGGAATGCTGAACTAGATGGACCCTTGGTCTGATCCAACATGGCTGTTCTTATGACTGGGGGTGACGGGATTTGTAGTTTAAACATCTGGAGGGTTCCAGGTTGAGGAAAGCTGTTCGAGACAGAGGAAAGAGAATTAAGATAAGGCAAGGGAAGATTGGCTTGGAAAACTGCAGTTGTCATGGCAGTATATAACTAGAGCAAAAGAACAGCACTTTAGCTTATGGGAGAGGGAAGAAAGGCTGGATTTTTAGCAGTAGGAGAAACAACATGATGCAATTTACAGAATTTAGGAACAGATTATAAAGAAGTCAATCTGTAAACACCTTGAAAACAATGCAGTGATTACTAGCAGCCAGCATGGATTTGTCAAGATCAAATCCTGTTAAACGAATCTGATCTCATTTTTTGATCAGGTAACCTCCCTTGTGGACTGTGGGAATGCTGCGGATATAGTATATCTTGACTTCAGCAAAGCTTTTGACAAAGTGCCCCAGGACTTTCTGATTAACTAGTGAAAAATGGGCTAGATGGAACAAGTATTAGGTGGATCAACAGTTGGCTACAGAATCGGACTCAAAGAGTGCTTATCAATGGTACCTTTTCACACTGGGGGGAAGTAATGAGCGGGGTACCGCAGGGCTCAGTACTGGGCCCAGTGCTCTTCAACATTTTTATTAATGATTTGGACGAGGAGGTGTAGGAAATGCTTATCAAATTTGCAGACAACACAATATTGGGTGGGATCACTCATACCCTAGAAGACAAAAACAAACTCCAAAGTGATCTTGATAGACTGGAGCTGGGCTGAAAACAACAGAATTAAATTTAATAGGGATAAATGCTAAGTTCTACGCCTAGGAAAAAGAAACCAAATGCACAGTTACAAGATGGGGGATACTTGGCTCAGCAATACTACAAGCGAGAAGGATCTTGGAATTGCTGTAGATCACAAGCTGAATATGAGCCAACGGTGTGATGTGGCTGCAAAAAAAGCAAATGCTATTTTGGGTTGCATTAATAGAATATAGCTTCCAAATCGCACGAGGTACTGGTTCCCCTCTATTCAGCACTGGTTAGGCCTCATCTTGTGTATTGCGTCCAGTTCTGGGCACCGCACTTCAAGAAGGATGCAGACAATCTGGAGCATGTTCAGAGGAGGGCAACGAGGATGATCAGGGGTCTGGAAACAAAGTCCTATGAGGAGAGATTGAAAGAACTAGGCATGTTTAGCCTGGAGAAGAGAAGATTGCAGGGAGACATGTCCGGGGGCTATTACATGCCGGCCCCAAGGATGTGGTACAACCATCTGAGGCCCACTGTACTGAATTTGCTAGGCACTTCCAGAATAAAATCTTGGGCATCAGCCAGGACTTAGACTCCAGTGTTATAGCAGGTGAATCTAGCAAGGTGTCCAGAGCACAGGCTTGTCCTGTTCTCTTGGATGAGTTTCAGTTGATACAGCTCAAGGATGTTGACCAGATGCTTGGACAGGTTTGTGCAACCACCTCTGTATTGGATCCTTGCCCCTTTTGGCTAATAAAAGCTAGCAGGGATGGAACAGCCGGCTGGGCCAGGGAAGTGATTAATGCCTCTCTACAAGAGGGAGCGGCCCCAGGCCGTTTGAAGGAGACAGTAGTGAGACCACTCCTAAAGAAATCTTCCCTAGACCCTGAAAATCTTAATAACTTTAAGCCGGTGGCAAACGTTCCATTCCTGGGCAAGGTCCTTGAGCGAGTGGTTGCGAGCCAGCTCCAGACACTCTTGGATGAGACTGATTATCTGGATCCATTTCAGTCTGGCTTCAGGCCTGGTTTTGGCACGGAAACAGCCTTGGTCGCCCTGTATGATGACCTATGTCGGAAGAAAGACAGGGAGAGTGTGACTCTGTTGATTCTCCTTGATCTTTCAGCGGCTTTCGATACCATCGACCATGGTATCCTTCTGGGACTGCTGGCTGAGTTGGGAGTGGGAGGTACTGCCTTGCAGTGGTTCTGCTCCTACTTGGCAGGGCGGCTCCAGAAGGTGGTGCTTTGGGGACATTGCTCGGCCCCGTGGATTCTCCAGTATGGGGTCCCACGGGGGTCAGTCTTGTTCCCCATGCTGTTCAACATCTACATGAAACCGCTGGGTGCGGTCATCCAGAGTTTGGGAGTGCATTGTCATCAGTGCGCTGATGACACACAACTCAAGTTCTCCTTTTCATCTTCAGCAGGTGAGGCTGTGGATGTGCTGAACCAATGCCTGGCTGTGAGAATGGACTGGATGAGGGATAACAAATTGAAACTCAATCCAGACAAGGCTGAGATGCTGTTTGTGGGTGGCTCTGCTGACCGGATGGAGGGTGTTCAACCTGTTCTGGATGGGGTTGCACTCCCCCTTAGTAGCTTGGGGGTTCTCCTACAACCATCTCTGTCACTTGAGGCTCAGGTGGCCTCGGTGGCACGGAGTGCCTTCTACCAACTTCAGTTGGTGGCCCAGCTACGCCTCTATCGGGACAGGGATAACCTGGTTTCAGTTGTCTACGCTCTGGTAATCTCGAAGTTGGATTACTGCAATGCACTCTACATGGGGCTGCCTTTGAAGACAATTCAGAAGCTGCAGCTTGTGCAAAATGCAGCAGCCAGATTGATAACAGGAACCAGAAGGTTTGAGCATATAAGACCTACTCTGGCCCGCTTGCATTGGCTACCTATACGTTTCCAAATCCGATTCAAGGTGCTGGTTCTAACCTATAAAGCCTTACACGGCTTGGGACCACAATACCTGATGGAACGCCTCTCCCGATACGAACCTACCCGTACACTACGATTCACATCTAAGGTCCTCCTTCGGTTGCCGACTCTGAGGGAAGCACGGAGGGTGGCAACAAGGGAGAGGGCCTTTACGTGGTGGACCCCCAAGTATGGAATGATCTCCCCGACGGGGCTTGCCTGGCACCAACATTGTTATCTTTTCGGCGCCAGGTCAAGACTTTCCTCTTCTCCCAGGCATTTAACACCATATGTTGAGGGTTTTGTGTTGTTGTTGTTGTTGTGCTTTGACCCAGAATTGTTGTTTTTAAAGGATATGGTAATTATAACTTGTTTTTATGCTTTTTATGGTTTTAATTTTTGTATATTGGTGTTTTTAATGTTCAGTGTTTTTAATTTTTGTAAACCACCTAGAGAGCTTCGGCTATGGGGCGGTATATAAATGGAATGAATGAATAAATAAATAAATAAATAAATATGATAGCACTCTTCAAATACTTGAAAGGTTGTCACACAGAGGAGGACCAGGATGTTGTATTTATTTATTTATTTATTTTATTCCATTTATATACCGCCCCATAGCCGAAGCTCTCTGGGCAGTTTACAAAAATTAAAAACATTGAACAATTAAAACACCAATACAAAATTTAAAAGCATAAAAACAAGTTAAAATTACAATATCCTTCTGGGGCAAAGCACAACAACAACACAACAACACAAAAAACTTCATCATATGCTGTTAAATGCCTGGGAGAAGAGGAAAGTCTTGACCTGGCGCCGAAAAGATAACAATGTCGGCGCCAGGAGAGCCTCGTCAGGGAGATCATTCCATAATTGGGGGGGGGGCACCATTGAAAAGGCCCTTTCCCTTGTTGCCACCCTCCGTGCCTCCCTCGGAGTAGGCAGCCGGAGGAGGACCTTAGATGTGGATCGTAGTGTACGGGTAGGTTCATGTCGGGAGAGGCGTTCCATCAGGTATTGCGGTCCCAAGCCGTGTAAGGCTTTATAGGTTAAAACCAGCACCTTGAATTGGGCTCAGAAATGTATAGGCAGCCAATGCAAGCGGGCCAGAGTAGGTCTTATATGCTCGAACCTTCTCGATTAACCCAGAATGCAGGACACGGAATAATGGGCTCAAGTTACAGGAAGCCAGATTCCGGCTGGACATCAGGAAAAACTTCCTGACTGTTAGAGCAATATGGCAATGGAACCAATTAACTAGGAAGGTGGTGGGCTCTCCCACATTCGAGGCATTCAAGAGGCAGCTGGACAACCATCTGTCAGGGATGCTTTAAGATAGATTCCTGCATTGAGCAGGGGATTGGACTCGATGGCCTTATTGGCCCCTTCCAACTCTACTATTATATGTGAAGCAAAGAAAAAACAAAGATAAAACTGAAATTTTGACTTAAGGTGGATGGAGACTTTGTCAATGTTGTTCTTTGAGACGCATGACAAAATAGGATTAGTAGCTTAATCAGAACTAGTAACCATTTGATTAAGAACCAAAAGAATGGAATTTGTGCCTGCTATGCTGAGTGACAAAGATAACATTGTTTTTACTCACCTTTGGATCGAGTGGAGATATCCATCCCTTCCACCACCTCCTGCTCTGCCTTTATTTCTTCTTCAGCCAAGCTGTAACATTAAAGAGCTATTATGTTCATGCTGTAGCATATATACTGCAACTTAAAAGTGGTAGGGGAGCTTGGATAGACAACTAGCAGCCTGATCCACAGCTCCTTGAACTGCTACAGTGGTGCTGTTACCATTTGAAATAGAGGAATTAACATTTTCGTCCAAAGCTCAACACTGGAGAACACATCAAGCTCATACAATTATTTGGATTGCCACCCCCTACACTTACTCATGGTGCAGTGGTGATAGGAAGGGGGGGCTGGAATAGTTATGAGCTGGACTATGACCACAAAGCCCCCTCTGAAGGAGAGTATCTACACTATCTATTGATCAGGTTCGGAAGTAATTACAGTAAAATAAAGGTTTATAACAAATGCTGAAGATAAGGTATTTTGGTATGTTTTAGAAGTACTGGCAAGATAAATTAACCCTTGGGTTTGGGTTGGTGGTAGGCTGTACATTGAGCAATATACTTATGAAACTGTTCCAATATCCTTTCTTCATTAACAAAGGAAGAAAACAGCATTTTCACATTTCATTCAGTCCAAATGCAGAAGGAGAGAAGACATGGGAGTTGCTATGTGGTTCAATATATGACCATTTGAAACTGGAAAAAATATAGATTTCTAAGAGATAATATTCAAGGCAATATGGTAACTGTGGATCCAAAAGCCTATTCTGAAAACAGGTTTTAAAAGTATCATTTACCATATGCAATTTATTTTTTAAAGCTAAAACAAAATTAAACCAGTTTTTAAACCTGCCTCATAGAAAAGGCTATTCCATTTACCAAGGCAGAATTGCCTTAGCGAATCTTAACACTAATGTGGAATGATGTCTGGTGAGACTGAATGTACAGGTTTTCCATGGAAACCAGATGAAGATTATTTTATATCATTTATAAAGTGACTAGAAGTTGCTGTAGAAATATTTTTTTAAAAAAAAATCTGTAGTATAAAATCTAGTTATAAATCCTTATTGAAATATAAATAACAAATCAAATACAACCTCTACTGATCTTTCTTCCAGACCAATAAGTTTTAAGTTAGAGGCACAACTAGAAAATAATGGGTACCATTTATATTTATATAGTGGCATTGGTAAGGATATTTGCAGTTCTATTTTCAATCTTTTTAATGCTGCAGCATATTCAACTGATATTTTTAGTGAACTTTTTACTATTGCAGCAAGATGAATTCTCTATATACACCCAGACAACATTTACAATTGTCAGGAGGCCCTGCTCATCATTCCAAGGTGAACAGAATATCACGAAGAACCTCGATGGCAGGCCTTCTCTGTAGTGGCACCCACCCTTTGGAAAACTCTCCCTTGTGTGGTTCGGGAGGCGGAAAATGTAACATCCTTCAAATGCCTCCTGAAAACATCTTTTCAGACAAGCTTTCCCTGGACTGTAACTTACTCTGGTTTTATATGACATTTTTAAAGTTTTAAATCTTGATTTGTATACTACTGTTGTAACTGTAAGCTGCCCAGAGAGCCTTGGCTGTTGGGCAGTATAAATATGTAGTAAATAAAAAAATACAGTCTAAAATGACTGTATCAATTAAGGGCACAATCCTATCAGGTTGCCCATCAATCTCCAAACTCGCTGATGAGCATCCTATGCAGAAGGGGAGAAGTGCGGAGGCTATAAAAACATCAGAAGAACCATGCTGAATCAGACCACGGGTCCATCTAGTCCAACACTCTGATCACACGGGGACAACCAGCTGTCAACAGGAAACAGACAAGCAGCACACCAGTGCAATGGCACCCTCCCACACATGTTCCCCAGCAACTGGTGTATATAGGCATACCACCTCAGATACTGGAGGTAGCATAGAGCCATCAAGACTAGTAGTCATTAATAACTTTCTCCTCCAAGAAGTTGCCTAACCCCCTTTTAAAGCCATTCATATTAGTGACCATAGTTTGGGCCTTCTCCCATACAATCCGCCCCGCACACTCAGGTCCTCTGGGAAGAATTTACTACAGTCAACAAAGACTAGACTGACAACCGTTACCCAGAGGACCTTTTCTTCTGCCGCTCCCAGATTGTGGAATGACCTGCCGGGACAGATCCGGCTACTCACCAGTCTCCAAGAATTTAAAACAGCTATAAAGACTGATCTCTTCCGGCAGGCCTACCCAGATGAATTTTAAGTCTTTTTATTGGTGTTTTATTGGTATTTTAATGATGTATTGGTTTTATGTGCTTTCAATCAGTTTTGTGTATTTTATGTTGATGTTGTTCCCCGCCTCGATCCGGAGGGAGAGGCGGGTGATAAATAAATAAATTATTATTATTATTATTATTATTATTATTATTATGCTGTGGGAAGGACTTCCTTTTATCTGTCCTGCCACAGGGTTTTATTTTTATGAGAGTGGGAGAAAAATGTTTCCCTATCCACATTTTCCATACCATGCATGATTTTGTACACCTCAAACTTTGGCTCTGCACTCCTCCTGCTCTGTATTTTTGCTAGATGCTGTTTTTTGCCTGTCTACCTGGGGCTCGGTGGAGCAGGAGTGAAGGAGACTGGGGAGGCTGGAGGATTGCTCATAAATTGGCCTCCCTTCCCTGTCCACAGAACCACCCCCTTTCCCTCCTCTGAGGTCACCTTTGTGATGTCAGAGACACAGCTGGCATGGTTTTCCACACTGGCTGTGATGTGGAGGGGGAAGGGAGCCCAGATTCCTGGGTCCACGGTCGGAGTGCTATTTGAACTATCCCATGCCCCCCAGACAATGTCTAGGGGGCATAGGATTGCTCTGTAAAACTATTTGTTCTAATGTGTATCATTTTACAGCTACCCACAGAGACTCTCACCTAACATTCTGTTGCCAGTTCTTCACTTGGAAGATTTGTTTGGAAATCTTTGCATTTTGCTTTATATTTTGCTATCCTGAATAACTTGGTGTCATTGGCAAAAATGGTTACACAATTCTTTATCCTGGAAGAGATTATACCAGTCCCATAAGAGATCCTTGGGGAAGCCCAATATTCCCCTCTTCAACCTCTTTTTGCTAAGCAGGTAATGATCCATATGTGAACCCCAATCATCTTATCTTTAAGAACTATCTGTCAAACATTTACAAAGTATATAGTATAATATATAGTTATTTCTTCTAAAATAATTTGTCTACATGCTTATGAACATACTAAAATTTGCAGGCATGTCAGGAAGAGATGCAATAATTTATTTCTGCCTTTGTCTATTGTCAGATTGTGCTCAACTCCTCAATGTCTGAAAACTATAAAAATAGTAAGGTTTCTAAAATTTTGGAAGAAGCCGTTCAACTCATTTTTAGTGGTAGTTCATTATGTTCTGAACTATCAAAATGCAAGACATTCTTCCTAAACCACTCAAGGAGGAACACAGGTACCTTTTGGAATGGTGCAGTATGGGTTGATGGGGGGGGGGGGGCTGCAATGCGATTGGGAAACTGGAAGAACTTGGTGGAGCTATCTTGCTCAAGTTTCCACGTTAGCAAGACATTTGGTTCCATGCTGGTTCCTCCCAATATCTCATCTCATGATCAACTAAACATCAACGTCTATCATTTACACTTGTGAAGCTGGAATATACCTGATTTTGTGACAGCTATAAACAAATATTAGTTGTTCCCTTCACAGAATGAATGCATGAATGAAGCTATGCATAACTGACATATAGAGAATAAGCTGCACCTCTAATGTTTAGTAGTAGTTTATGCAAGAGAAGTCTACTCTTCTCAAATAAAGGACTTTTCTCAGGTTCCTGAAGATTTAACGGGTTCCCATATATTGCTCCACAAGCATATAAAGCTCTTCTCCTGTTTGTAATTGACAATAGGAAGCTTCTCTTGTGCATGTGTGGCATGTTCTGGATTGCATCCATCCAGAACGGTGTTGACAGATTTTAAAAATAATTTTTAAAAAGGACTGAGGATTTTTGAAATGTCAGAAGACAGCAGAGAAATGAGACTGCATTACTACAGTTTTGAATGAATTCATACATTCAGAGTTAATAAAGCTAACTTGGTTTGCATTGTTTGGACTACTGCAGCACACGACACTGATGCTAATGGAGGAAGGGCAAGTCTTTAAAATCTACACAAAGAGGATTTACACTGAGCTTAGGATAGCCCTTGGTAGAAGTGGTGGATCTCCAAGTTTGTGCTTTCATCACTAGAAAAATTATTTTCAAGCTATTTATACACAATAGTCTAAGGCTCAGTTCAGACAACGTATTAGTCAAAGCAGTGTGAAAACTCCATTCAATGGTTGAGTTTTTAGGAGGTACTCCCACACAACTTGTTCTAACTCCACCGTTGTGGGACTGTGGGCTACCATGGAGTTTTGTAAAATCCATTGCGACCTCTCTCCTCCCCCAGTCCTCCCGATGGTATCCCATCAGCCATTGCTGCGAAAAAACAATCCCGACGGCTCTCCTAGAGTGGCACTCGCCCCTTTCATAGCTGTTACCAGGGAACTCTGTAGCCAATGGGAAAAGTCAACTCAGCACAACGGAAAGTCCACGGAGCCCACCACACAACATGCAACACAACGACTGTGCAGGAACTCTCTTCTGCACAGCGTGGATATAATGTGTGGAGTGTTTTCCAAAAAATACCTCCACCGTTGCAGGAGTTTTCCCACCAGACAACGCGTTTCTCAACGGTAGTGTAAAACTCCACCATGGAGTTCTAAAACAACTGTTCAGAAAAGTGTTATCTGAACTGAGCCTAAGTCATCTTACCAGCAGTTTTCTCCTTCATAAAGGAATTAAAAGAGACAATAATTCAAAGATTTTTTTTCCTGAACAGCTGCAATTCAATATATATGCAATGCCTTTTCTGCTTTCTCTCTCTCTCTCTCACACACACACACACACACCCCTCTTCATTTCTTTTCTTTTTTAAAAAAAGAAGGGGGAAAGACCACATTGACAAGAGAAATGTAACCAGACTGTAAATATTAAAGAAAACTCAAGGAAAACTGAGGAGTCAGTGTACATTATCTTTGTTACCATATTGACCAACTATTTATCCAGCTCATTGTAGTAAACTGACATTTGTTCCCTTTTAAAGTTCATCTAAGAAACTACTGGACTGGGGGCTATCTACCAGAAATTATAGTGCTATAACTTCCAAGTTTCAAAAACTGCAAAAACATTTACCTGAGAGAGACTTATTTTCTTGAGAAAACCAATTGAAGACATGGCTTCTGTTAGGAAATCTTTGCTAACTACACCATTGACTAAAATTTATATTCACCACAGAACTAGTAGCTCAGATTTATCAGGTTCAGTAAGTCAGGCTTAAGGCAGTTCCAAACATTAAAAACAAATGTAATTTCTTTCACAAATACTTTAACTTGCATTACAAAAAGGATTTGCAAATGGAGGTTCACCCCCCCCCACCACCCCAGACACACTTTTTTTTACAGGAAAGCTGAGTGATAGGAGGTAAAGAGCACAAACCTACCCAGTGGATTTGCAGCATATCTATCTTTTTCATGATTAAAAAACCCCCATAATCCCGATTAGCCTCTATAAGGCATAAATTCTTACTTTTAGACAAATAAAGTAATCTGTTCTTTTTAAAGAAGACTATTCCTTTACTATAACTTTAATGTAAATTTTTTTTTATAGAAATGCAGAAACACCTACCCATTCCTTTAGCCTAGGTTAAAAAGAGCAGTCAAAAGTTGCAGATGAACTGCTGCACCTTGACATTTAACCAGGAAATCTGATATGGAAAACTACTTAGAAGATATTGCCCATATATACAGCATTCTCAATTTATGGAAATTATATTAACTTAATCTCAAAACCCATACATTTTAGTAGCTATTTTTCTTTAAATTAAGCACAGTGTTTAACATCATGAGCAATCAAATTCAATTTTATCTTCAAAATAATAACTGTTTCTCCTAGATTTTGAGTAGCAAGCATAAAATAAAATTTCCAGAAATTGCATTTAAGAAAAAAATGGACATAGTAGTTTGCATGCCATAACTGAATAAATAGCATCTGTGTATAAGCACTCACCTATAACAGTCTCTTACTCATCGGTAGCTATGCTATTTATGCAGGATTCTTAAAATGGCGTCTGGCAGCACTGCATTGCCTCATTCCTATACTGAAGCTAAAATGGTAGCAATTTATTCAATAACTATGTCCCTTGTTTAAACAGCAATACTATTTTCAAAGCAATCATCTAAGTAGTAGAAAAATGGTAAAAAGATGACACAGTGATATCCAACAGCCTAATGTTTAACTAAACTGTATAAGACAGGGATCTTTGTGAAGTCACAGGTTACTAAGGAAATCCTTCCATTTTAGATGCTGTCTTCAGTTTGAATATGCAAGGACTGATGCTGTCTCTCCATTTACCCTGTAAAAAGCCTAATGTGCATTAAGATTAAATACAAACACTAAATTGGTTATATGTAAGTGGGAGGTTTAGGCGCTAAAACCTTTATAACATTAATTTTAATGTACTTTTTGATAAAAGGCAAGAGAAAATTGTAATGATGTGAACAGATTTCAGGGTCACAGGCAAGGAACTGCATATACAACTTAGCATAAATAATTCTTATGATAGTAACAGCTTGATCCTATGGAGAGGCTGACATGGGTAAGCCAGCTCATTTCATAGGATCCAGCTGCGCATCTCCAAAATATGAAATATTGCTGAGCAAAAATTCTTGCTTTACAATATACACTAGGGTAGTGTTGTCAATATTACCTCTGGACAAAGCTTTTTATCATCATGATTTAAATCATTCAATGGATGCATAAATACCATGGGCTTGTTAGCACTGAAGGGAAAATGTCTGACTGTAGTGAAGTATGTCAAACTCAGCACACATGTAGCATATTATGTGAAAGAGGTAATACTTTAGGCCTTTGGTTCCCAAAGCCAATCTGATGGCTTGGTGAACATATTTTGCACTGCTATGTTGAGAATTTGGTATAAGCACACCAGAATGCCAAGATGCTATCTGGGTCTTTAACTTGATACCACTCTTGGCTCAACAGAATTCAGGGCATAGCTGGCACTAAGATGTATCACTCTTGAACTGATGACTACAAAGTAGCATCTGTCAGAGGAGAGTCTGAATTCCCTTTATTTCTTGCCAGGTGTAAAACAAACATGGCCTCTTTACAGAATGAGAGTAGGGGAGAGGGATATTATACTGAGAGATGATGTTAAAAAACAGATTTTAAAATTTTTATTTTACAAAATATATATGCCACCCATTAACAGAAGTTCATGGGCTGGCTTACAATAAAAGAGAACTGATCCAGTAAAGGTGAAGTTTATTAGACATGCTAAATTTACAAGTGATAGTCTTTGCAATGAAAAAGGACCATTTTGTACACAGTTCTTCCAAAGTCAACAAAAACAGGTGCTGAGGGAGAGAAAGGACATTTGTTTGGGGGCACATCAACACAACATGCTTTCCTTTCCCAGAGTTGCTAACTGCTATCAGTAAGCTTCAAAAATGTCAATCATTTTTTATCCATTTGTTTAATTCCCAACTAAAATAGTTTGCATACTCAGAATGAAAGGCATGTGGTGAGGTTTTTATATATATATATATATATATATATATATATATATAATGTTTTTATTCTGTTCTATACACTAGAACACTGTTATTCTGTGCTATGTTTTCTGCAGAGCTAATTGCAAATGGTGGCCTAAATAATAATGGCGAATTATATTCATCATGGTCTATCTAAGTAACTCTCTACTTGCCCAAAAAGATTAAGAGGAATTGTATTATCAATAATTGTTATGCCTAAACTTATTTTCTAACAAAGGAACACATCTCAGCTATGTTACTTCAGACAACCCACACTGAACACCAACATCTGCAAGGTTCAGTTCTTACTGGGCAGGAAGAATAAGTGTTCACCCACCCATCCAGCCCTGTTGTTTAAAGAAGAGCTATATACCCTATCTTAAACCAGGGGGGAAACAGCACATAGTGCTTCTATGCATGCTATCCATAAAAGTGATTGATATCATACCTTGCAAAGGATTAAAAAATATATGGAATTCTTCAGCTTGGCTGAATTTGCTTTACTTAAGATCGAACAAAGATGGGAGAAATTTCCAGAAGGCCTTTCTCAGCCTCACTACAGTATTTGTCAATCTTTAACCTATCCTCTGTTTCTATTGGCTCAGACTCTCGACAGAGTAGCATGATTGGGCTGATCTGGGAACACTGCTGTCTCTCCTTGCCTCAGACATCTTGCTGCAATGCAGACATTTATATTTTGTGAACTATGAAAGAATTAGCATTTGAACAGTTTAAAAGGGTGAACTTCAGGGGACTTGTGATGCTGTGTTTCATTATGTGCACAAGGGTAGTCCATGCAAATATGCTTTCCCATGTCAGCAATACCTCTGGAGGTGTAGATTTGAGACACATCCTTCAACAAAACCTAGGGGAGCCATTTTAATTCAAGCATTCAGAGTACAGCTCATTTTCTCTTGCTTCTTCATAAGATAATATTGTGTAATGTTAAGATTTCACATCCAGCTGCTAATGTACAATAAACTGCTGCAAGACAAATATGTCTGTGCACTATTTTGACAACCGAAGTACTAAACTTATTGCTCAGCAATATCCTAATATTATTTGTACATGCAAATAAGTTCTAAAATAGCATAAAAGCCTGATAATGAACTTCAGTTCCTTTAGAAATGGTGATGGAGGAAAGAGAGAGACTAATCTGAATTAGGCATTATAATGGTATATACTTTGGGGGTTTCACTTTAAAAACAACCAGGGCAAAAGGCATGTTAGCTAGAAGTTTATCAAGTCCATGGGACCCTTTATAAAATTAGCAAAGTATTTCTCAAGACACATTTGTATAATATTATGAACAGGACTGCAATAAAACTGTGCACAAACTAAATATACAGCAGTCTCTGAAATACTGTGAGAAAATGTCCACTGAAAAAGCTACTTGGTGAGACATGCATACAAAATGTCACAGTTCCAGATTATTTTAAAACCACAAGTTACTCAAAAGTAGTTCTAAAACCAAATTTCATGCTGGATGATATCTCATAGGATAACAAAAGCATAGGGTTACTGAAGGATAGCCTTGTAACAATGTAGTAAGATTACTTTGCTGAGAACTAGCACATTCATCACACTTCAAAAGCCTGAGGAAAGTCTGAATTGAGCTTTAACCTGCAAATACATTAATTAAAAGGGTCTAGGAACAAAGAATAAGCAGATTTTTTTCCAGAGGAAAACAGGAAGTATATATTTCAGGAGTGGCAGAACATTGTGAAAGAAATGAAAAATCATTTTGGCACACAGTTTATATGAACAGAATTCTGAACAGACAACAAAAATAGTTTTTAACTAGCTATCCACAGAAATTCTCTGGCTGGATTAAGTTTGCCCTGTTAAAAGCAAAAGATTAAGAACTATCTAAAATTATCAGAGAATAGCAGACAAGTTTACTTACCAAGTGTTCAAGCAACCATCTCATTTTCCCCAGTAAATATGATACAACAACAAGCTGGCAGATTTGGGATTTGACCAAAAGGAAATTTTTGAAATAATTACGTAGCATCATGCCAAAAACCAGAAAAGCCCGAAAAGGAGAAAAAAATGAACATGTAATGCTCTCATGAACCACACATGATTTTATATCACCCCACCTCAGAGAACTGTGCCTGATATATTGCAAAAGAAAAAAGCACAGTTAAAAAGTCCATTAATTTAATTTGTACTATAGAAAAGATGGTAGATAGCAGTTCAAAACATTTTGTCTTTAATAGGTAAGGCACTGAAACAGATGCATAGCTATGCCTGATGGTTTCAGACCTAGACCTTAACTGTTTCTAAAACCTACAATAAGAAAATCATTTTTAAAGAGACAGCTCTGCAAGCTAAATATTGCCTTCCAGAAAATCACACACACTGCATCGAAGGATCCTGTAAGAAAAAAGTTAAATATCCATTTTGAGTTCAGGTAAAACTGCACAAAAACATGATGAAATAGCACTCCACCACTTAGGCCCAGTATCTGCAATCTACCATTAGCACTATTTGCTGCAGTCTAGGTGCCTAAAAATCCCATATTTTATCAGGGATAACTTAGCTTAGCTCTTCTTTTCACTGTTTGAAAAGGTAAACTTGCCTGTTCTGCTGTCTGCCATTATCCCTGCTTGTCTCCCTGTAGGGCAGTTAAATGCATCTGCTCCCTAGCTTCCATTTTCTCTCCAGCAGGCATGTGACACAACAGACAATAGTGCAGGCAAACTGCTCAGACACAGAAAGCAGCTTTGGAAGAATAGTATCTTGACAAACTCTAAAAACCAGCATCCCCTTGTGAAGAAGTATGTATGCAAACGTTTTGCTAGTCTGTAAAATAAAGCTATGGCTAATGGCTACTAACCATGTGACCTAAGAAAGCAAATTTAAACATTTTCAACTTAATAAAGTGCTGTGGGGTGAGTTTTGCGCGACAGATCACAGAGAATCACACTGTTAAGCCACAACTCATAGGTTTTAGAGAAAAAAATGTAAAAAAGTAAAGCTTACCTCTGTGGATGCATTGTTAACACAGTGTTATGTCAATACTTATAAAACATGGAGGACAGGCTCTCAGTACTCAGACAGAAAGGGCTTGGCACTTCAGCTTGATGATCAGTCTTCCTAATAAAAGCTAATCCTGGATTGGCTACTTTGGAAAATCTGAATGTAAAGCTTCAGGGGATTGGCTGAAACACTTCCTGAGCGATTATCTTTGTGCAGCTCTGGCAAGCAGGAGCCATCCTGTGCACAGAGAAGACAGGCTAAACTAGGCCTGTTTCAGCAAAAGAAACTTAAAAGAATAACCACACACATACAAACTCCTTACAGAAAGCAGATTTTCGAGTAGAATAAAGTGAATACCAAGTGCCAGTCTAAATAAAGCATTTCTTAAACCACATCTGTTGCTTCTGCTAGAGGTTTTTAAAACCTGCAGGTTTCCCTAGGTCACAAAATCTGTTTTCCTCCAGAGAAAGCATTCTGAAACACACCGTGAAAGCCACACCAGCAAAGGAAGAAAAGCATTTTGAGGCAAAGCACACATACACACCACCCAGAAGGCATTCAATTAAACATATTCTGAAGGATCAAGGCTAAATGCTGTAGTTAATTTGTTGTATAATATCTACACGGCTCAAAAAGCAAATATGATTGTTCTATACACATTAACAAGAATGTAGTAAGTTGTAAGAACTCACATTGTGGATTTTAACCAACATACGCAAAGAAAGTTGGGTTATAAATAAGGAGTCTGGCTTCCTAATCAGTTGCAATGCCCCTTTCCTAATTAAATATAAAAGATGCAGAAAAAGCTACTTTTTCCAGTAGAATGCTAGATGCTGTTTTCACAAACTGCCCTTCATCCCTAAGGCCTTCTAAAGTTGTCAGTTAAACAAAAATCTGACTTGCCTATTAGCCTGCTGCAGCTGCAGCTTCCTGTCCATTAACCCTATCACATTCGGCTCTTTTTAAGAAACAGGCCTTGTGAAGAGTTGAATTTCAGTGTGTGGAAAAATACCAGAGCTGCTTTCAGAACAGGGAGGAACAATGGAAGTGCAGTCTCAGTTTAGCAAATTTCATGTACGGTTCTTAAAAAAGAAGAACCGATTTTTAAAAGAAGAGAAGTCATCTTAGAGTTAGAGTCCATTAATACAACCAGTTTAATTTGGGGTCAGTTCTTAAGCAAATTGTTCAAGAAAAAAATGGATCTTTCATTCTTCTCTAAAACAGCCTGTGTTAGTTTTGTTACCACAGGCCATATGATATGTTGCTATGCTGCAGGAAGGAAAACAGCTCTAGATGAAACATTTTAAGCAGGTTTTCACATAGGCCCTCTACTAATACTTATGTTTATACTGACCTTTCTTTGTATTCACAAATTAGGTGGTTAAACAAGAAAAATCCTACAAATTACTGTGTGCCTAAATCTATATATGAAAATACATATTAATAAAATTCAACCTGTGTTCTACAGTATATGAAGAAACTGGCCAAAAAGTGGGTATTATCTAGAGGCCGATAGCAAGAAAAAGTCAAGCGCTAAGTACAAGCCGCAACTAATAAATTGCAACAACCAATTATACTTACAATACTATAATAGGGGGTTCACATAAGCGAGAGGGTACATAAATAGGTAAAGTGCCTTAAAATTAGGAAGGCTAGCAGCCAAATTAATGTTTCTTAACTAGCCTTCTAAAATACACTGGTGCAATAATCATGAAATGAAAGTTAAAATAATTTCTTTCAATCTCAACAATAAGCAATGTAATCAAAGTTAGGTCATACATACACCTTTTGACTGTGAATTTTCATTTCAGTCACATACGCATAATCCAATGCAAAGAAATAATCCTAGACTGCAATGCCTCATACTGTGGTTACGTTTTCCTGAGATAACAACCATCTTCACACTTCACAGGGAAATTCTCATGCCACTAAGAAGCTGTATGTTCTCTGCCAAAGCTGTTTTTCAGGCTGTACCAGTAAATTAAGTGTAATACTCATTTCATACACAATCCTACAGTTCCTGCTAGAGTTTCATGTCTTTAAAATCCTAGCCACATTTTTCAGGACAGAGAGCAGTAAAACTCAGTATGTTCCCTCACTGTTTTGTTTTGTTCTGTTTTTTAAATGCAGCAGGAACTGAACACTGGAGGGCAAATAATACAACTCACTTAAAGCACTAAAGGGAAGCTGAAAATGGATGGCAAATCCATGAAGTTTGCCTATTGTCTGAAGTGTGGAATACAAATTTCTTGGGGGGTGGGGGAAATAATGTACAAACTCAAACCCTTCAGTGTAAACCCTCTTTAAGAGTCTGGAACACAGTGGTATATCTCAGTGTACAGATGTCAAGCAGTGTTATTTTTCAATGAGATATTATTCAATAGCAGAAACTACTGAAAAGTAAAAAACAGAGAATTCTGATCAGTCTTTGTTTCCAATGATTTCTGGGGTCAATTTATAGTCTAATGGGAGATTGTGAGCCTATCTACACTACTGCTTTAAAACGGTTTATAACAGTTTTAAACTGTAATAAACCGTTTTAAAGCAGTAGTGTAGATAGGCTCTGTGACAGACAGATAGAATTCAGATAGCATCTAGCACACTATTTTAGGTTGAAACTGTTTAGTAAATACATTGTTTCATGTACATGCCCACCTCCCTGTATTTTTTTTTCCATTTCTGATGAAAGTCAACATTTTCAGATAGTCACAGCCTGGTACTCCATGTTAATTAATCACAGAATAACCGTAAGTGCCTGATTCCATACTCAAAAGCACTAGTACTTCTACCAAAACCACTGAAAAGGTGGGGAAAATCCAACATTTTACCCCTCTTTGACCACCATGATTGTGCATACTACAAGATGGTTGAAAAGCATTAAAAGATAACTAATTCATAATAACGTGGTTTAAAGTACGCTGATTCTTATGTGAGAAGCTGTAAAGTCTTTCTCCAAAGTGTTCAGTGTAGCTTAAAGGGGGGTATCTCATATTTTCCTCCTAAGAACCCTGTGCAGTAGATTAGGGTGAGAGACAGTAGCTTGCCCTTCTGTTCAAGCAAGAATTTGAACCCAGATCTACACCGTACTGGCTCTTTCCTACAACTTGCCCGTTTACAGGGCAGGGCACCAGTTTTCCCCTCTCCCCAGACTGCAAGAAAGAGCTGCAGTTTGCAACAGGAAGGGGCAAGGTCCACCAATCTCCCCTTCCTGACTAAGTCTGTTGACAGGGAAGTGGGTGTTGCAATAGTGAAAGTCACCACATAGTCACTTTAGTTCATTTTCCTGTAACAGGGATTTCATGGTAGGCAATGGGACAGAAGTGGGAACAGTGAGAACACAAACCAAAGGAGTTGAATCATGGCAGATGTCGCAGAGAGCGATGGAAAAGGAGTGAATGAAAGGAAGTATCTTTCTTACAATATTTCACTGAAAAATTAATTCTCCTCATGTAGTAAAATCCACTGGCTGGAAATACTTAACTACCATTTTAGAGCGCACTTGTGCCATTAATATATCACACTTAAAGAAGAGAGAAAAATTCAAAAGGTAAATTTCTCCGATGGTAAGGTATAAGAAAAAATGCAAATCTGAGCACTGAGAGACCAATGTAAAGCAAAGGTGGTCGAACCTTAAGCTCTGAAATCTACTTTGTTTTTCACTAGGGCCCTGAGATCAAGACATACATTCGAATTAAAAGTTTATGTGCCCAGAAATTTGTTTTGATTACCAGAACTAAACTGAACTGAATCCATAGTCCTTCCACACACAAAAACAATCCTGGTCAACTCCTCCCCTAACTTTCTTCATTTTAGTAATATAACTGGGGAGATCTATTTTGTTGTTGCCAATGTTAAAGAAATGAGAGTCAGAAACCATTCCCAACCTACTTCAAATCTCCCAGAGATCTACCAGTAGATTCTGATTGACCCCTGGTATAATGGAATCAAGACATTCACAAAACTGTAAAGACGTTTTTCTAACAACCATAAAAAACATGAAAATAAGGTATACATAATTAACTGAAGTAACAACAATTTAATTCATGGGGGGGGGGACATTTTGGTATGAAAGAACAGCTGCTTTCATTTCTGCCATAATTTGTGGACTTCAAATATACTTTTAATTTGCACTTGACTGGACACAAGTGGCAAACAATAGGGGACCAAGCATTCATACTGCCATGAAAATGGCTGCCAGCAGCAGGATCATTGCTGTACACAAAATGTCCCTAGCACTGCCCTGTCTAATACAGACGGGCACTAGGAAAACTGCACATGCAGCTCCTTTTTAGCTTTAAAGAGATACTGATTCTGAAGCTGAAAGTGAAATAGGGTCCACTATGGAGGCTGCTTATGTAGCTTTATCTTGCTGGCAACTCTGTTTCAGTGTTATTCATATCAAGAGCAACATTCCCAAACAAATACAACTGAAATACAGTTGATTCTCTCTGGGAAACATATCCTGGCTCTGGGACTGTAATGGCACTGATGGTGGCTGGGCACATAGCCAAAGTGACACACACAGTCCCTGGAGAGAGGATTTGGTCACATATCAGATAGTAATTTAATAGCAGCAATAGCTAGATGAGGCCTCATGTTCTGCTCTTCTAAACCAACAAGATGGTTTACTGAGCTAAAGGAAAGGATCCTCAAGTGCCAGTAAAAACAGAGGCTAATTGGGACTCCTCTCAGGTAGCTCATATTGTTTTGAACTCAAACAAGAGTTACCTCACTACGGTAAACATGTTATTTAACATGTGATTTTATATTAGGAAGGGGGAAGGAATCTTAGAGCTTTATCGTCCTTATTTGAAACGAACTTGCACATTAAATCCCAAAAGAATAAGAGGCAGAAGTCCCATTTTAATGGAACAATTTATGTTGCTAAAAGCAAGCACATTTTCAAGCTTCCAGCTAAGGCAGCTGAAAGAAACCCCTGCTGCAATCAGTGAATGAAGCCTCTTATCCTGTAATGAAAGGCAATTAAAATGCATGGTCTACTGCAGGCTTAACCAATTGCTTTTCCGGGGTGTGGTTATTTAGGTGGAGGGGAGAGAAAACAATGAAGTGGGGAGGACAGGAAGGAAGGCAGAAATAGAGGGCTAAAGTCAGAGATGCTAATCATCAGTGCTTTGAAGAAGCAAAGTAGTGAAAGCTGAAGTGGGGGGATGGAAACCATGAAAACAAATTAAAGGCTAGAAGGAAACACAAAGATGTGGAGAACACAAGAGGTCAAAACCAGCCACAAGCCAGAAGAAAGCTCTAGAAACATCACTTTTCTCCAGTTCTTTTCTTTTTAGAGCGCTCCAGAGCCAGTGATTACTGCTTATCATGGAATAGAGGGAACAGCTCCCAGAAAATGACACGCACACACATAACCCACAGCAGTGCAAATCAGAGATCTTCCTAAATAGTACCTATCCTGCCAGGCACAGACAAAAAGATACTTGTCGGAGAACTCAAGAAATTGTATTTTCAGCTCACACGACAGGACAGGACAGTTACTGCTGAGACATGTTCAGGCAGAAAGGAAAGAACTGCAGGATAATTGAGAAACAGGCAACATGAAAAGGAGCTATGAAAAGAAGAAAAGGGTGTATGCACAAGTGGGCTGCTCAAATATGCATTCGACAAAGGAGTCAGAGAGCTGACACAGATGGTTCACTGTACCAGATGGGAGCTTGGTGGGGCATGGAGTATGTTTTTGGAAGGAGGGGGGGAAGAGAATACTCATCCAATGTTGACAGACAGAAGACAGCATTTCAAAAGTAACGAGAAAGAAAAGTGTTTGCCTTCACTGACAGAGAAGATGGGGGGGAAATCGACTGGTCTATGTTTATTTTCAAAAGACACGTTACTTCCATGATAAAGGAGTTCAAAAAAATTTTTAAGCATCATGCAAGTAAGGAAAATCCTTTTTCCTGAACGATAGGGTGCTCAGATGTTACAATAAATATTTGGAGTTTCGGATAAGAAAATCAGAGCCAAAACACGTGACGGAGAATATCAGACTTCTCTAGTATTAAAAGCTTACCTTCTGGTTTAAGATTTCTAAGCATATCAGTTTACAAGCAAGCAAAGGTACAAGGGGGGAGTACACAAATCTATCCAAGATAATAAGCTAGAGGGGTAAGAAGAATAACAATGTCAAATGACCCACAGCTACGTAAATTACCCAGTAGCAATAATAATAATGATAACAACCCTTCTAGCCTATAGCAGCAAGAAAGGTATTTATTTATTTATAGCATTTTTACCCCACTCTGGGAAGAAGAGCAACTTACAAAAATAATAAGACAGACTTGCAATCTAAAAGACATGGCACCAAAGGAAAAGGAGTTGGGATGGAGGAAGAAAAAAATCAAACTCAGGCACTAATTCTTAGTTACAAAGTTTTATGACCAACTTTCTAGCAGGGAAGGGCAGATCAAGCTTCCTTAAGTTGTTCCCACTCTATCTAGTCTTATGAAGAGGGCCAGGTTGGTCTCCCACTTGGCACGCTGTTCTTCATGGGATCTCTCTTTCAGAACACTTACACTACCTTCTGGGGACTCCCAACTCAACATCAAGCATCTCTTTCACAAGTGCACATGAATAAATTTTTGCATGCAGTTATGTGCATAAAGGCTGCTGTTGTGTATGAGGATCTGTGGATTAGAGTAGTAACTCCACATTGCTAATAGAAGAACAGGAGAGGACAAGTTAAGAACATAAGAAGAGCCATGCTGGATCAGACCAAAGGATCATCTAGTCCAGCACTCTGTTCACACGGTGGCCAATCACCTGTCGACCAGGAACCCACAAGCAGGACTTGGGTGCAACAGCACCCTTCAGCATGTGCCCCAGCAACTGGTGTATATAGGCTTACTGAAACAAAATGTCAAAGTTTTTCCCTACTCCCTAAAAGAAGTACTCCTGTTCAGAACATCAGCCAGCCTGGAACAAGAGCCATGCATATGGGGGGGAGGGGAGTTCAGGGAGTGGAGAAAAGATTACACCTTTTTTCTCCCTCCTCTCAGGACCTTCCTCTGCTGAGTCATAGGTCTTTGTGTGAACATGAGTAGGTTAGGGATTCTTTTTCCTTTTCTTACTCCTGAAAGTTCCCTGTATAATGGAGAAGGTTGCCTTATTTTTGGATGCTCCATTTCACTTCCAAACTGATAGGCAAGCAACAACCTAAGCTCTCTGCTAGAGGAAAGTATAACTTATACACAGGAAAACATTAAAAAAGTGGGGGAACAGCTCTTTCTAAACTCTTTTCTCCCCAAATCGCATTTGATGATGCTACAATCATCCCAGTATAGGTACAATCACCCCAGAAATTCAAAGTCAATCATGAGAGTCCATTACCAGGGAATGTTCATTTACCCCAATTTTATCTGGTAGGCAGGACAATAATACAATAGAGAAAGTTTTCCCCCTCTCTCAGAATAATGGAACCAGGGGTTACGTAGTGAAGGTGAATGGTGGAAGATTTAGGAGAGACAAAAAAAAGTACTTCATACAGTGCATAATTAAACTATGAAATTGACTACCATGAACTTATATGATTTTAAAAGGGATTAGAGAAATATATGGAAGACAAGTCTAACAATGGGCTGCTAGTCATGATGCTCCGAGATCAGAGGCATAATGCCTCTGTATACCAGTTGCTGGGGAAAAACAACAGGAGAGGCCTCTTGCCTTCCTGTATGGCTTGTGGGCTTCTCATAGGCATGTGGTTGACCACTGTGAGAAACAGGATACTGGACTAGATAAGCCTTTGGTCTGATCCAATAGGGTTCTCCTTATATTCTTATTCCTCCCTGAACCTTTAATCTCCAATTTAGGTGCCCCATGTTCCTCTACAGTAGGGGTGAGACGTATGTGTCCCCTGGCCTTTGGAGCAGCACCCCACTGCTGCTGTGCGGCAGCAACAGTAAAGTAATTGGCGATGCAACTGAGGCTGAAAAGGGCAAAATTTAGCTTTAAAACAAGGCAAATGTGGCCATTTTCAGCCTCCAGTCACAGCAAGCTGCCAATTGCTTGCTGGTGGTGGTATGGGAGCAGTAGGGCATTGCCCCTCGACAGGTCCAAGGGGTAGAAATTGCCCCCCATATCTTCCAAAGTTGGCCTGTTTTATGGCCTAGCTTCTATTTTGTTAACTTGGTTGCCAGACCTGCCCAGTATATATACATTTGCCACTCTCTCAGTGGATCTAATGAAATTGGCTAGTGCTACATGCGATCTTACACTTGATCTTAGCCAAAAAGTGATACAATCCTAAACATGTTTATTCAGAAGTAAATATAATTCAGTTAAAGGTAAATTACAAAATTAGTCTTAATCTAATCTATTTCAAGAGATGTGCCATATTCCATTGTTCTTTTGCTTGAGGTCTTGTGAAAATTCAAGCAATTCCTCTCTGTTAGCTGTGATTAAACAGGTTTTTTTTGCAAATGCATGCTTGCCTCTAAACAAGAGGCAGTTCTTGTTTATTTGGAATTCTGAGTACTGCTTGTCTGTCATTGGCTGAGCTTTCCAGCTTCCTCCTTGTCCATTTTAATTAGGTTTGGTTGCAGTGCATGATGCAATTGCCTACAGCTATATAGTTGCCAGCAATCTAAAGCAGACTATCTGATATCTGACTAGAGACCACCCATTGGATCTCATGTTTCAAATAGATCAATGGCTGGGTTAGAGTTTTTGCATTTCTGGAACTGTTCCCAGACAGTCAAACTATTAACCCTGCCTGAAAAGACGGATATTTTTATCCACAGCTCAGGCTGCCTGAATCACATGACTGAGGTGAACCAGTTTCCTAGCAAACATAGAACTTGCAGGTTAGATGTATGCAGTTTTGTCTATCTGAACAAAAAAAAAATTCATTCTTATGGCTTGGCTTATTTTTTCTAGCAAAGGCCACACACACATTCCCCATCTTGTTACAGACTGGGTGATTGTACCTCATCAATTTCACTTGGGGATAGCTTGTCTAAAAGCATGCATGTACACACACACCCCATATAAAATGCACAACCTCAAAGAGCATGCTAGTCTAGAAGCCTTCTTTTTGCTGGCTGTGTTAATGCAAAACATGATTAGGAATGAACGGACAGGCATATTTCATACACACACACACACACACACACACACACATCTGTTGTGGTTTAGTGGCATGAAAAGACTGTATGACATCAACTGAGGTACATTTGAATTATCCCCAAGCACCAAGGGTATTAAGGGTCCTGTTGCATTAAGGAAATATTGCAGCAGATAGCACTGAAGATTCTGAGGAATATTAAACTTATGAAATCTATACATGGGAAAAAGGACAAAGAAGACTATTTAAGGGCACTGCTAATACAAGAGTTTTACTTTTAAGAGTTCTTCTTTTATTGTGTGTTTTGTGCACAAATATGGATTTTTTTAGGAACTAATATTGTTCTGGGGCAAGAATGCAACACAGGCTTACATTTGGAAAGAGTTTCCCTGTTGAATACCTTCTTGGATTTATGGATCATTACGTGTGAGCACTTTAAGTCTCTGTCAAAAAAGGAATATTTTTATAGAAGGCAGCCATGGTGAAATCGGCCATCATCCAATGCATTCAAGGTCAGCAGGAATGCTTGCTCCTAATTCAGTCACAGATGCTTTTGAGTTTATTGGAACTGGAAAGGCTATTGAGCATGATTTAATGCCCAAAGACACAGAGGAGCAGAGAGAGGTGGGGCTAAGACAATGAAGACAGGCTAGTGTGTGCAATTGTGGGATGATGTCAGCTTCCTGAGTATTTGAATATTGTTTTAAAAATGTTTAAAGCTACCGTGTTTAAATAAAGGATGGACAGGCAGTGGTGGACGTAACAGCTGCTTTGCACTACAGTGTGCATGACCCACTGAATACATGTCAAATTACATGTTGCAGTGATAATCTGTGTTTTAGCATGGAGATCATATTAAGCAGCTGTAAATTAACAGGATGGAGTGACTGCAAGCCAAGAACAGGGTGTTGAACCCTTCCCCTCCTGCCATTTCCCCCTTCACAACCCCTTCCTCCCAGCCTTTCTTCTTCTAGCCCTACAACAATAACAGTCTGGGAACAAACTACGTGAAAGTGGCAGACAGATGTGTTCAGCAGATCTTTGTGCCTGCTTAAAATTGCTCCCGATCTACCTCTCTAGAGCTGTACAATCAGTATTCCAAGTCACTGGTCTGCAGCTGTCATGTGTAGTTCAGCTCTGTGAGTAAAAAGCATTTATTTTTAATGCTGGCAAGGGCATTTTAAGGTGCTTATATTTGCTATAGGCAAGTGCTACCTGATGAGTATTTTTCCTTCGCAACTAACTACATGACACAGTTGTTCTGTTAACAGAAAGCTCCAGCTGCCACTGCCAAGACCAAAAATACCAGCCAATTCTACTGGCAGGAAGCAACTTAGCATCAATTGGCCCACATACTAAACTGCTTGTTATTTATCTGCTGGCTCAATTGAATGTCAATTTCCACTTGATTCATGTTCCTGGCTTTATCCCTGGAACATATACACCTCTTTTGGCTGTGGGATGACCTTGGGTATATAATTTGCAAATTTTTATAAGCTGTCCGCTGGTGAAATGCAAAAAGGCAATAACTAGTTCATGCGATTGATTCTCTTCAAGTAGCTAAAAACAGAGAAGGAAACATGAAGCAGGAAAACACTATCTGACTGCCATTGTTCCCAAACAATAGAAATGAATACTGCTACAAATTTTGGATAGTATCCAACTGATGTCCCTCCTCTGATGGATGTCTCTTTGATCCCATAGAATGGGGAGGTAGGTGATTTTTTTGTTATTTCCCCTTCCTCTCTGTAACCCATTGCTCCAGTCACTCTGCAATATGCAGGCACTTATAGGCAGAATGGCTGACTACATTCTTTGTGGGCTGCTAAACTAATATATTTGAATGTAATAGATAGGCAAAATCAATTCAGCTCCAAACTGCAAATTGTCATTGTCAAAGCCCTAGCACAGCAACAAAACCCCTATTACCAAGAAAGATGTTAACAATTGTGCTTCATTCAGCTTTAAGCTCCTCCTCTTATATTATAAATCCCAAGATTTTATGATGGCTCTGCTTACTAGTAGTTAGTGTTGCAGACACAGAATTAGGCTGATAAGACTTATCTACTCTGAAGTATCTACTGTGACTTATCTACTCGGAAGTAAGCTCTGCTGAATTCAAATGAATTTACTTCCAAGGACAATTCAAGATCCTATTCAACCAAGTTAACCCAGGAATCTGCAAGCTCACTCTTGTGTATGATGAATCTTTCCTGATTGGGCCTGTAGGATTTACTGTAAGTAGTAATTAAATTTAAATTAAATTCTATCTGTAGTCTTAAGTCATATCCAAGTGAAGACACTTGTGCCATAAGTAGTCATTAGATGGTTTCTCTTTATGTGTCTGCTCCTATCTTTGTGTTCTCCACTAACTAGTATATCATTTACTGAAGAAAAAGGGACAGAAAAGTGGCCCATGTGGATGAAAGGAACAGTGCAGGGTGTTAATAATTACTTCTGTTTTCTCCCTTTACGTTAACAGAAATACAGCACCCCCTAGCGTTTCCATACTCTGGAGTCATGAAAAGGTTACATTAAATGACAGCAAGGGCTGTACTTATATATCTGAAGCAGAATTGTACAACCAAACATAGCCAAAGACAATCCTTCCTGTGTGTAGGATTAATAGCTAAACAGAGCAGTCATCAGCAACCTCAATTAAAAGAAAAGGTGCACCTATATCTGTGAGCAGTGAGAAGTTCCATGGGCACAGCATTTACTCAGGTTTGGTTTCCTTTGGAAGGAGATTACGGGAGGCTTATTGACATATTGACCCTGTTCAGATGACATGGTAAGCCACGTTGGTTAAGCATTTTGAATAAACATTATGGCTTAGCATGTCACGTGAACCATGACTTAGTGTGTCGTGTCAACCATTCCTAATTACATGACCACATTTTAAACATGCTCACTAACCATTTGCTACAAAAGGGTTTGCAGCCTAACCATGATTTAGCGTGTTGTCTGAACAGGCCCACTATAATATTTGTATTTATTTACAAGTATACAGGCTGAGCATAGGGGAAGGCTCAACTGAGACAGGCAAAGGCTACTGCTCCCACATCAGATCTCTAGAGAGAAGGCCAGCATCCCAAAATGCTGATATGGAGTACCAAACTCAGCACTGTGTCTCCCTCAGTCTCAACTTGCCATCTTTCCTCACACAGAGACACCTGAATTATCTCATTCTTACCTGGGAGGGGAGAAGGCTCTGACCTTTCTCCAATATTTTTTTTCTTTTCAGAATATTCCCTGCTTCTTGCACTGTACTCCACTAAAATTCCTGGAAACTTAAAATGCAGCACTTATTGTTTCATCACAAGACAGAGATATTCCATATTTCAAAGTGCAGAAAAAATGAATTTGAGACTTGCAGGACTGCCACACCAAGGCTGAAAAGCCTGAATGGGTGTTTGCTCCTGCCATAAATGACTAGTCTGAAAGCAAGTTGAAGAAGTAAAACTTACCACATCTTCTAGGAAGCCATAATCCAGCTGGGCACAAACCAGTATCAAGGTGAAGCTGTGTATTACTAGCATGTGTGAAAGGCTTCTTAATTAGGGATTAAGAAGTCCCTTGTCCTGTTTGTGGGCCACTTGCTGGACTCCCGCCGGCTGCCTGACTCTGGTGGGAATGCAGGGCAAGCTGCCAGATGGTCCATGGGCACCCAGCAAGGGTTCGCAGCCTCACTTTCCCTATGAGCCGCCATTTTATGCAAAAATTTCAATACTACGGAAATTGCCATTTGCACAAAATGGTGGCAGTAAATAGGACCATTTGTGCAAAATTGCAGGCATAAATGGTATAATTAGTCCCAATATTTCCTGTCTGTCAAGTTTGCATGCATTTGTGAACCTGGATATGTCATAATACCTTTTCATTTCTTGAAGCAATGGATGCAAAGGACATTTATTCATGTTGTATTTATATAAATTTTGGCCCAGAACATCCAGGCGGTTTGGGGCAGTTGGCAAAGCATATAATAGGGTATGGAGACAAGGTGCTCTGAGTAAAGACACATTTAGGAAGCCCCCTCTCAATTTCTCCTGGCCAGCGTTGGATGGGGTTCAGAGGAGAGCAATGAGGATGAACAGGGGGCTGGAAACAAAGCCCTATGCGAAGACACTGAAAGAACTGGGCATGTTTAGCCTTAAGAAGAGGGGAGACATGATAGCACTCTTCAAGTACATGAAAGGTTGTCACACAGAAGAGGGCCAAGTTCTCTTCTTGATCATCCCAGAGTGCAGAATACGGAATAATGGGCTCAAGTTCCAGAAAGTCAGATTCTGGCCAGACATCAGGAAAAACTTCCTGACTGTTAAAGCAGTATGACAATAGAACCAATTACCTAGGGAGGTTGTGGGCTCTCCTACATAAGAGGCATTCAAGAGGCAGCTGGACAGCTATCTGTCACGTATGCCTTAAGGTGGATTCCTGCATTGAGTAGGGGGTTGGACTCAATGGGCTTATAGGCCCTTTCCAACTCTACTATTCTATGATTATATGTTTCTCCACTATGGTGAGATATACTATTTTTCTATTTAACCCTTATAGGCCCCTTCCAACTCTACTATTCTATGATACGGTTCACCATAGGCCTTACACATCCTTCAAACCAGACTTGTGACATTTTTTAAAACAAAATGATAATAGAGTTGCAGATAATTTGAAAAAATGCCAATTATTATTATGCCATTGAAAAGGTGAGCATACCCACGTACATAATTATTGTTGCAGAGAAATGACATTGCTTTAGTTTTTATTTAAAAACAGCATACTTTACTTAAAAAAGAAAACCACAAACGGAACAGGTGCAGGCAATTTAGAAAATTAAATGGTGGCAGTTTCTCTAGCAAGTACAGCCAAATACAAGCTCACAACAATTCTATTTTGAATTATGAGAGATTACAAATAACTAATTTGTGAAAAAACACAATTTCTTATTGGCCACCAGGTGTAATATAAGTTTGCAGGTATACACACATGGTTTGTTATTGTAAGATATCTTTCCCCTTTGTTTTTTTTACCAACTGATGTTATGTGGCAAAAGGAGGGGCACTGAGTATGCCACATTGTTCAGAAGGCAGGTTGGTAAGGGAGAAGGTGCTCTCTCAGGTATCCTGGTTCCAAGTTGTTTAAGACTTTGGATACTTTGGATACCATTAATCATGGTATCCTCCTGGATTGCTCCTGTGAACTGGGAGTTGGGGGCACCATTTTGCAGTGGTTCCATTCCTATCTACAGAACAGGTTCCAGAGAATAGTGCAGAGGGGCTGTATTCAGGGGGACTGTGGGGTGCCTCAAGGTACCATCTTGTTTCCAATGCTTGTATCCAGTGCAAGCAATAGGGATTTGGGGTAAGGTTCCATCAGTATGCTGATGACATCCAACTCTATTGGATTCATTTCAAATGAAATATAAATATCATTCATTAATGAATATAAATAAATAAATAAAGCTTAAGTTCACTTAAGTGTGTATTAGACTGTGACCAGTCTGTTAAGACCTAATTAAGTATTTGCATTAAAAACAGTTTTGCTCAGATAAAAATGGTACAAATGGATGTCCCCTCATAAGTCAACACAGTATTTTAATCATGAAAACCTTTCTTAAAAATCACCACTGAAGGTTTCAACTGCAACTGTTGTTTTTTTTAAAAAATCTCATTCATTTTTATTTTAAATTATGGAAATTATGGTAAAGGTTTTGTGTCATTAATCCATTAGAGCCAAAATGATTTTTAAAAAATATTTGAACATAGGTTACTCACACTTTGCCATGTATTTGTTTTACAAACAGTCTCCCCCACATCCAAAAAAGTGGGAGTGGTACAGATGGCACTATTGTCAGAAATGTTAAAAATCATTCTAAACAATTTTGTTTACAATGACATCTGATTAATCACATTCTCTTAATTAGATCTTCCTTGAGGAGGGAAGATTCTCCTTGGATTCAATCTGATCAAGTTTATCTGTGAAATGTCCAGCACAGATTTACTTGGTTCTATTAAATGGCTGTCACTGATAAATTAGTATGAAAAAGCTTGTTTCTCATTTGAATGAAATACTGATCAGAGGCAGACAACTTTATTAAGCACTAAACTTATAATTTTGTAACTGACACTTTGACAGATCATGTACAAGTGTTCCCCATACCAAAAGAAATTTCAAATATTTCACAATATGCAACTCTTCAAGAAATAAAAATCATCATTTTTGAACACCATTCTACCTTTTCTAAATGCACTAAACAAATGAGTAACACACAAAACTGTATTCACACTACTCAGACTTACAACTCTTGCTAAATCCAAATATAAATGTTTACTTGGAGGGAAGTCCCAATGAATTCACTTGAGACTTCAGTAAATATGATTGGGATTTAAATTTGACTTATACACTTCATTTGAGCCTGTTCCTGCATTATATTCTTTAGGTGTTTATCTAAAAAATGTACAATACGGACATACTTATTAGAGAGCTGTGATTCCTCCTTGAGTGTACACTCTGTGCTGCCTGGGTTTATTGCTTATACTATTGTGAAATGGCCATTAAATGTACACTTCTACAACCCTTAAAGGTACGGTTCTTCATTACACACATTTTTAGCTTTGTTTTGGCATATAAAGGCTCAATCCTATGCTTGAGTTATGCTGGCAGAGGGGCAAAGGGATATAGCAGAAATCCTGTTTCCAAACGCAACACAGATATGCGAGTGGAGCAGTTTGGAGAGGCCAGCAGAACACTCCACTGGTCCAACGATTGTGCCAGTGAAGATGCAATAGCAGAATGTTTGAAATGAGGCAGTCAAAGGCAGTATGGGGGAAGGAAATCTTTATACCAAATCCAATACTACTCAGTCAGACCACAATTACATCCCTGTCATTTGTGGAACTTTACATCAGTTCTGGACCTGGTACAAAGAATTTCCTTCCCTCTGAGTTCACTAGGAGGGAAAAAATAAATTAGAGGGAAATTGCCACCCCTAACAATGACCGCCCCATCCATATTATCACAGTAGAGTATAGGATACGAAACAAGTCAACACCCAATCACAGCACATTGTCAATAGTATATAGGCTGACCATATGAAAAGGAGGACAGGGTTCCTGTATCTTTAACAGTTTCATAGAAAAGGGAATTTCAGCAGATGTCATTTGTATATAAGCAGAACCTGGTGAAATTCCCTCTTCATCACAAAGTTAAAGCTGCAGAAGCCCTGCCCTCTTTTGTACATGGTCAAGAGACAGGGCTCCTGCAGCTTTAACTGTTGTGATGAAGAGGGAATTTCACCAGGTTATATATGCATACAAACAACACCTGCTGAAATTCCCTGTCCTTTGCAACTGTTAAAGATACAGGAGCCCTGTCCTCCTTTTCATATGGTCACCCTAATAGTATATATAAACCCAATAAAGGAAGACCACAACTCAGTTAATGGGGTATGCAACATGAGGCTTTATCTTGCTGGCCCCCATGTTGTGCCGACCTAGAACTCACAAGGGAGAACTCTGGTTATGGGAAACTGGGAGAAAGTGCACTTTGCAAAGACATCCTGTCTTCAGAACTCATATAGGAACTTGAGCACATTGCTAACCCTTCTTTTCTCAGAACCCTTACAGCTACCTTGCCTTGGGGAGTCCAGACACAAATACCCAACAGCAACACCCACTCCATTTCAGTGGCTATAGGTACCAGAACAATCAGTAAGCAAAGGAAGCAGGCAACCATGCTATAATGTAGAACTACTGCAACTGTCTCTCCCCTGCGCTACATGTCAAAACATGTTTGAACTATTCTGCTCTAACACTCTTCCACCCAAGAACGGGGAGCAGCATCTCCCACACAGCAGAAGCACTCATTGCCACACACATGTAGGCTCTCAGTTGGCAAAGGTCAGACATTCTACTCCAAGCTTTGCCACTGCTGCCTGAGTATTTTTGCTTAGCAGGGCACAGCCCAGATGCATACAGCAGAACAAGAGCTATTCCTGCACACACAGTTTCACTACAATGCAGCAATATATGCCAAGAGCACAGGGGTTAAAGGAGATGCCCTACATGCTACCTACAGCAATCTGCTCTTGTGAGCAATCCTATGGCCCCAAGTCAAAGTCTGGAGGGCCATAAGATATTTCAGATTCCTGGATCCGAGGCCAGAAACAGTGCTACGACTTCAGACCCAGGAGTCCGAGCTCCCCACCCCCTCGCAGCCAGAGTGGAGAGAACCATGCCAGTTGTCTCTATGACCTTGCCAACAAGAGCTCAGAGAGGAGGGAAAAGAGGCAGTTCTGTGGGTGGGGTTGAAACTGGGGCAGGTGGCTTATGAAGAATACTTCAGCCACGCCAGTTTCCTCCCTCCCTCTCCACTAGGGTGACCAGATAAAATCCAGGTCAGGGCTCATGTAACTTTAACAGTTGTAGAGAGAAGGGAATTTCAGCCGGTGTCATTTGTATGCAATTAGTTCCTGGTGAAATTCCCTCTTCATCACAACAGTTAAAGGTGCAGGCACTATACTAGAGTGACCATATGCAAAAGAAGGCAGGGCCCCTGCACCTTTAACTGTTGTGATGAAGAGGGAATTTCACCAGGAACTAATTGCATACAAATGACACTGGCTGAAATTCCCTTTTCTCTACAACTGTTAAAGTTACATGAGCCCTGAGCTGGATTTTATCTGGTCACCCTACTCTCCACAGACCCCCAGGTAGAAGGACAAAATCGCCCATCTCATGAAAATGGCTGTGTGATAGGAGTGTGGAGCCAATCTCCCACCCTGCATAGAATGCCCATTAGCTTCCGAATTCAGATTACACCCGTCTTATCTTTTACACCAACTCCAGTACATCAGACTTGGCTATTTTAGCTTGACCGTACTTACCCCATCATGACAACAAAATTCTTGAGTGACTTTCTTTTACAGCTCTGGAAAACAAATCAGACAAATTTGAGTTTAGATTCCAGATGCAGAAAAAAAAACCAATAAAGTGTAGTTAATTTTCCCACGTTTTGTTTCTAATATAGTTTGACACATTAATATTCAAATAGATTAAGCTAGTGATGTAGAAACAACACAAAATATTGTAATCTTCAGAACAGAAGTTAATCACAGCATGTGTCCCTATACAGTAAAGGTGAGGGTCTGATCTAATGGTATAGGATTTCTTTTCCCCCTTTCTCTTTCTAGAGCTCATTAATTTCTTCCATTCTTATATGAAATTAATTGAAAACTAGAGAAATGTGGATCTGGCAGAAAATACTATCTATTCAGAGGGCCTCTTCTACTGTGGCACCTAAACTTCCATTGTTTATTCCTCTTTTAATTTCTATTCCAGCAGGTACCTTTTAGACCAGAGGTGGGCAACTTCTAGGCCAAAACATTTGGAGAGTCACAACTCCCCTCATTTCTCATCATTGCCCATTAATGGGGAATGTGTGGCCCTCCAGATGTTGTTGGACTGCAACGTTCACCAGTTCTAGCCAGCATAGGCAATGGTGAGGAATGATGATGACAGGAGTTGCAGTCCAGCAACATCTGGAGGGCCTTACATTCCCCACCCCTTCTAAACCACTTAATATGTGTAAAAGACAGAGAATCATCAGTGGTAGAGCACCTGTTTTGCATGCAGAAGGTTCTAGGTTCAATCACTGACAACTCCTGAAACTCTGCAGAGCCACTGCCAGTCAGTGGCAACAATACTGGGCTAGCTAGACCAAGGGTCTGACTCAGTACAAGCCAGCTTCCCATGTTCGATTAAAACTAATGGGATCAATGTAAAATGCAATAAAGAGATACATTAAGGCTGCAATCCTAAACACACTTACCTGGAAGTTAGTCCTAATGAACTCAATGAGTCTTACTTTTGTATGAATTGCAGTACAAATGTAATTTGGTAAGGCAGTTTTGGGGCATCCAATCCCACCCCCACCTTTACATATTCATAGTACAATATATTTCTAAGAGATCTCATCAAGTAATACATCCCTACTGTACATTAGAGATGGAAAACATGCGGCCCTCTACATGTTTTTAGACTGCTACTCCTATCAGTCCTAGCCAGTATAGTCAATGGTGAGGGATGATGAGACTTGCAGTCCATCCACATCTGGAGAGCCACATGTTCCCCACTCGTGCACTACACTGTTTCCCCAATCCACATACCACTCTTATACTGCAACTTTACAGCATTCATCAGCTTTCAGCAGGTGGCTACAGTTTCCCCCCAATGTGTTCCTGCCCTCTATGACAGGGGCGGGCAACCTTGGGCCTGCCCAATGTTTTGGCCCAAGACTTCCATCAGCCCTAGCAGCATAGCCAATGATGAGAGATCATGGGAGTTGTGATCTCAAACACGTGGCAAGTTGCCCACCCATTCTAGGAGCTGGCAGGCCAAACTTTCTCCACCTCAATAGCAATCTGGGGATAATAATACTGCTCTACTTATCAAATTTTACCAAGACCTTGTAAATAAAGTGCTTTGAACACTTCAGAACACTATAGTATCCCATTGTATGCCCTCTTTTGGTCCAGCTAGCCCAGTATAGACAACTACTCTGACCAGCAGCATCTCTGCTACTTCTTGTTTTCCAATCCTCCTGCCTTATGTGTTTTATATTAATTTTTAGCTCCGTATGTCTGTGATTAAACTTGGGACCTTCTCCAAGCAACCTTGGAAGGAGCAGGAGATCAAAGGTAGAAGACACCAGAGGCCAGTTCCTGATGGACTGTCCCCTTCCCTACCACCTGCATTGCAGAACAATCCTGATTAGTTATGTTTTGATCAATAATGACTTGCTGTGATTTTATTAGAGGTTTTTTTTATTTTACTTGTAAACCACACAGGAGGAATTTGTATCCCAACTTTACCGTGAAATCCTCTACATGTCTACTCAGAAGTCACTGCCAATGTGTTCCACAAAACTTATTCCCAGGTAAATGGGTATGGAATTGCATTTATTAGGGATACAAATAAATAATCCTATATACTAATAGAAAATTAATTCTTCATGTGGATCACCTAGCCAAAACAGCATCAACCATACACAAGACCAAGAGCAGTCTGGGGGAAATCTCAGGGTTTGTAGAAGTACAAATGATATTTGGACTAGGAATGGGGGAGAACACAAGAACAGCTAAATGAGGACTAAACATGTTTGATGGGCATGGAATGCAGATTTGACACGCTGGGGCGGGAGGAAAGGAATGGGGAATAAAGAAGCAGGGTGGGGTAGGAGCCCTGGAGTATCCTGGGAGAGGTCAGGGCATGGCAAAGGCTGCTGGCTGGCACCCTGAACAGGAGCACTCCACACTGCAAAATCTTCTTGCAGGTCCTGCTTGTAAATAAATTCATTTAGGAACTGCCATTCTAGGTAGCACTTCTTTTAAAGCTATTATTTTGAAAGCTGCTTTGAAAATCCACATTTAAAAGCAGGAAACGATGTGTTTAAAAAATATAGATGTAGCCACAAGGCAGCAGAAGGGGAACCCCAGCCAGCATGGCCAGTTGTTAGGGATGATGGTAGCTGTAGTCATACCACATCTGGAGGGCCACAGGCTCCACATCCTAGCCATAAAGACACACTTTATGAACAGATGCAGCCCAGTATGCGTCTATTCTGACTAGCAGGGCCAGGCCAGGCCAGGGTGCCCTCCCTGGGCCTCCCAGCTCAGATTTATTTATTTATTTTATCCCTAACCCCAGCAAAGCACGTGCTCTGTTGCTGCTGAGCTTGTGGGTTCACCCTCTGAACCGGATTCATGTCGAGCTGTTCCAAATTAAATGTACTTAAAGCGTGCTCCCTGTGTATTTCTACTCCCAAGTAATCCCCACGAAGTTCAATGGGGTTACTTCGGATAAAACATGCTCCCCCCCCCTCTACCCCCAGTTTCACAAGTGCGTCCCAGTTTCAGAAAGAAGCTCGTCCCACGATTACGATAAAAGCAAGGAAGCACATTGGAAAAGTATATTTACCACACGGGGTCTAAAGATACCTGATGCTCTTTCTTCCCAGTTAAAACTCCTCAGAGGATGTTGTCTCCTCTACAGGCACAAGAGAGCGGTAACAAGTGGAGGAACGCTAGCGGGGCCCACCTACAGGGAGCCCTGAATGGCCGGATTCCGTGTCATTCACGCTTTCCCCCCCCCCCCCCCACGGCCGTTTCAAGCGTTGGCCAGCCTCTCTCTCGCCGCCCCTAGAAAGCTCGCTTCCAGGCAAGCACAGGGATTGGCCGTTGAAGCCGTCAGTCATTACAATCCCGCATGATGGTTGGGCGAATCTGGAAAGAAGGGCGGTTAAGAGTTGTGGACGGCGGAGGGGGGGGAGGGGGTGTGAGAGTCGTTGGTGTTTACTGGGCGTGAGGGAGAAGCCGCTTGTGGAGGAGTGAGGCAACGGCGGTTCGTCTCCGTCCTCAACTTTGGGCCCTGGAGCTTCCCGCGTTCGAAAGCTCTCCGCCGTTATGGGGCTCCGCAAGAAGAACAAGAGCCCGCCGGTCCTGAGCCATGAGTTCGTTATCCAGAACCATGCGGACGCCGTGTCCTGCCTGGCGATGGGCCTCCTCCTGGGCCTCATGTTCGAGGTATCATTGCTATGGGGAGGGGAGGGGAGGGGAGGGGAGGGCGGCGGCGGCGCGCGAGCTTTTCGGCCGAGCCACGCCCCTTTCTGTTTCCCCCTCCCCCCATCGCGCACGGCCCCGCCTTTCCCTGTTCCGGCGCTTCCTCCTCCCGCTGTCGTCCCTTTTTGGTTGTTCTTTCTCGCAGCCTCACGCCCCTCTATGTGCGCACACTCACCCGCTTCTTTGGCCAGCTTTCGGAAAGAGTCGCTCGCGTTCTGCCTGGCTTGCCACCACAAAAGAGGTTGGGTGAAGGGGCGCCCACCTCCACAAACACGCACCTACGTTCTTGGCCGGCAAAGGACGAAGGCAGCAGACTTGAGAGCACCCCCAAGTGACTCGTACAAGTCACCCAAGCCACAAATTCTGTTCGGGGTGCCAAAACCACAGCCGGATTCTCGGTGGGATAAAACTAAGAGGCAAACACCACTGTTTCTCCGTAGCAGTGCTGTGCCTTTATTTAATGCATTGTTAGTTAAGGCTGTTACTGACTAGTAGTCATAATGGCTATAATTTGCCTCCAGACTCCAAGGCCGTATGTTTCCAGTTGCTGGAGAACTTAAGTGGAAGGGGGCTATTGCACTCGTGTCCTATTTGTGGGCTTCCCACAGGTAGGTGGCTGCGCAAACAGAATGTTGGTGGACTGTATAGGCCTTTTTGGTCTAATTTAGCAGGGCTCTTAGGTTCTTAAGAGGAAATGGAAAGTAAAAGCCTTGTGAAACCTTTTGTTGAAGGGTTTTTACCAGTATCCCCTTATCTCCTATGTAAGTGCCTTCCCATTTTCAAGGCCCCCCTCATATGCCCACTTTGCTTCCCATTGGAGCTTGTCCTAGTAGTAGAGCTTAGCCCTGGGATTTGTTTGCAGTGCTGAAGTTTAGTCTTGAATCGTATGAAGCAAGAATAAAGTTTTCTGAGGAGATGTACTTTAACCACATTCTAAATAACCACAGAGAGTCCCAAACTTCAGGGTTTACTTAGTGGGAAGAGCTTACAGATAGTAGACTAGTGTTTTCTGCACATCCTAGAGCTTGGTATCTTCTCTTCTGTGCGAAATGCTGCTGAGAAGAATAAGCTTTGGGGGTCTTGGTCACATGTTTATATGAGTTAGCAGTAAGCTAGTGGTAGCATTGGTTGGTTAGCTAGCTGTACCTATATGTTGCTGCTACCATACTACATTGAAATCTTCTACAGTTCACTATCATTTGGGGCTTGCAGCCCATTCCTGTGCATATTTGTTCAGAAGCAAGGAGGTGGGTAAGGCATTTTGGCTTTTATGGGTCTAATATTATGGGGAGCTGTGTTGAACTGGTTATGGGTGGTTAATGCTGTTTCTAGGGGTTGATTGAAGAACTACTTCTTGCTTACACTTGTTTCATCCCGGGTAACTAATTTTGATGGTAAGGTACAAGATGTATCTTTGTTTAACAGCATCCCAGGTGGGAAGCACAAACAACTCTGCATGTCTTACTGATAATAGGCTTATAAACAGTCATGTCTCAGGGGTTTTCAAATTTTCATCAGCATATCTGTAACCTAACTCATCAACCCACCAAATGGAACTCAGAAAAAGAATGGTCAGAGTTAGCTTTACAATCTTAGAACTAATATGAATTAACTGTACTACAGTTTTGATAACAGTCTTCTATTGAAAAAAAACATTTTAGTGGATTATTACTTAGAAGTGAAGATACGAAGCCCCATACAGTGCTAAGATATACAGGAAACTTAGAAAGACAGGCCAGGTTCAGACATCATGATAGCCCACAATGGGTTAATAAGCTACTCACAGTAGCTTATCTTTTAAATAGCCCTTGATCCCCTTCCACATGAGCAGGCTAATAAGTTATTATCAGTATCTTATTAAGCTACAGTGTATAATTTGACTCACCGCCCCCTTGCCTGTTGTAGTCCTCCCACCTGAGAAGTGGTACTGGTTCACCTTTGAAGCGCTGGAAATTTTCAGGATCAGAACAATACTTCATGCACAACTTCCCCCATTCAGGAAGCACCCATCCACCATTAAACCCTTGTGCAATAACTCACGAAGGAGGGAAAATCCTAAGAGCACCAAAATGGTGCTAGAAAACCTTGGGGGTTTGCAAGATTGGAACCAAATCTCATAGCCACCCTCTACTAAGGAGGCGCCCAGTGCACAAGGAAAATCTAGGATACCTCTTGACGGACAGTTTCCGTTGACATGTCTTTGCACTGGCAGCAGTAGTGTTACATGACGCAGCTGCAAATGCGAAGACATCTAGGGGCAAAGGCCCTTTGCTGCAAACTAAAAAAGTCAGCCATTAAATGCAACTTTTTTAGTTAACGGCAGTCCTCCCCCCCCATTTAAAGTTGTAAAATTAAAAACAAAACTGATGCTCCTCCGCTGTCCTCCCCCCTCCCCCCATTTTGTAAAAAAAATGTTTAAAACACTTATCCGGGAGCAGGGGAGCTGAGGCTCCCAGTCCCCCTCCAGCAGCCGCCGCACCGCCAAATGCTCGGCAGCGCGGGTGGCAACAAAAGAAAAGGTGCCGTCACACCCCTTACATCAGAACTGGCGTAAGGGGTGTTAATGCGCCGCGCGCCGCTGGGGAGGCGTCAGGGCGCAGCGCTCCCGGCAGCGTGAAGACGGGGCCTAGTGCGCTAACTGAAACAGCAAAAATTCCAGATGCACCAAAAAGCAGGAGATGCCGATAACACCTTGGGGGGTTGCAGGATCAGAACCAAACCTCATAGCCTGCCTCCTCTGCACTGCTAACTTGGTTGCTTTAACGTGTTCCAAAGTGGTAAGACAGCAAGAGTAGATAGAGCAGCAGCTGTTTTGACCGCTATTGCCACACAGCTCTGTAGCCAGCCCAAACAACTCATGGTGACTGCCACACAACACGATCACCCAGGATGGGTTAAATAACCCACTCTGCAATCCGTGGGTTATCAAAGTGGGTTATTTTGGCCAAATAAGCCATCACAGGTTATAGTGATGTCCAAACCCAGTCAACAGTGTCTCAGTGCATTTTGGTTTATAACTTTCTCAAGGCAAAGGAAAATAACTAGTTAGAATACTTTATTCACAAAAATGGTGAGGGGTCTGGAGACCAAGTTCTATGAGGAAAGATTGAAGCTGGGTATTCATAACTCGGACAAAAAAAGAATTAAGGAGGTGATCTTCAAATATTTGGTTATTTTCAAATATTTGAAGGACTGTTACATAGATGAGGGAGCAAACTTGTTCTCTTTGCTGCAGTGGTGGAGTCCAACCAGTTCAAATTAGAAGAAAGGGTATTTCACTTAAACAATAGGAAGAAAATCCTTGTGGTATAAGCTGTTCATCAATGGAACACATTGCCTTGAAAGGTTCTGAGCTCCCTTTCTTTAGAAGCTGATGGCTGCCATAGCAGCAGATTTCTTGCATTGACAGGAAGTTAGACTAGATAACCTTTTGAGGTACCTTCCAATTCTTGTTTCGATTCAAAGTTTTCTCAAAACAGCTGCCCCGTTGTAATGGAGGCAAGATGCTGGCTTTTGCATAGCTTGTGTGCACACATACATAGAGGCTGCATTCGGACAACACATTAAGCAATTGAGGGGGTGGAAACAATAGTCAGTTGTGTTGCTTATTGTGTTGTGTGGAGGGTAACACACCGCTCACAAACTACTGATGGTATGCTATTCAGCCAAAATAAGCAATGGAGAGAAACAACGTGCTTGCAAGTTGTTTAGCTCGAAACCAGTTGTTTAAAGTGTTGTGTGGAGGGTTGAGTGTGTTAATGGCGTGCGGTGAGTGGGTTAAAACACAAGCCCATAGAGGCAGATGGCAAGAGCGACCAAAGCGGCGGCTGCCACTCTGCTACAACTGACACAACTTGCAGAGGCTGCTGGGATAGCACCGGGAGGACCTAGGAGGGAGGGGAGAGGGGCAGGGGCTGTGTCAGTCAAATGCCGGGTTGACTGTTAGTCCACTCAATGCCAGCCCCAACCACCCACAGTTGTGTAGGAATATGTTGTGTGGGGAGTACCCACAAAATAACCAACTGTGAGTTGGCTACTCAACCCACCATTGACTAATGTGTTGTCCGAATGCAGCCACACACTGCTGTAGCAGTATAAACCATTTATCCTTCTAATGTGTGCAGTGTTGAAGGCCTGCAGACAGATCAGGGTTCTTGTTTATCTGGCGCTGAACAGCACTTTGTAGTAAGATCATCAGATGTTATTTCAGGAGGGATCAAGTTCTAGTTGATACTGATAAGTTAACTGAAGACAAAGTTATGAGGTCAAGTGTTGGAGATAAGAAATAGATAAATTCAAGTTGACTCACCAAAGAAATAGATAAATTCAAGTTGACTCACCAAAGGACAAGATGCTCCTCAATAATCCCATGTCAGAATCTGGGTCTGAGATATAATCAAAGGTTAGGGAATTGATACAGGGCAGTAAGGCAACCCAATCTAAAGAAGGGAGTAATGGAACAGCATACAAATTTTATTGTTTTAGAATGTTCAAGGACAAAGAGGAAGTTCATAGGGAGAAGTGGGTTATATCATCCATTTGGTTCTTGGGATGGAGTCAGAGAGGAAAAGTAAATTGAGCAGGTCCAGCAACTTCCCTGCTATTGTAGTACAAGCTTAAACTATTGACGTAGTGTTAGAGTTCACTTATGCTAGTGCTGTGTCAGTTGTGTAAGTGGTGTGGCAGCATTGGATACTGCCCACAGAAACTTCCATATGCAATATTTTACATGGGCAGTTCAGCAAATGCAAAGTATGGTTTATATAAGGGAGGACTGTGCTGGTCAGCATGGGAAGAACTGCCTTCTGTTGAAGTTGGACCAGAACAGGATGTTTCTCTTTGCCTTCCATACTGCCTTTGCCTCTCTTGGGACATAAGTTATCTCTGCTTTTTGTAAAACAAAACAAACTCTTAAGAACTGAATGCAATGTGCATCCCCTATCTGTATGAAAAAGAAGATAGTACTAGTAACTGCATTTGCAATTTACATGTGCATGCATGTGTACCTGTGGAGTTGGATGCAGATTTTATTACTATTAATTCTATAATGATGATTATGGAACTGGTAGCAGGCTCTGAAAATGCATGTTCCTACCTTTTCAGGCCCTGAGCTTACGCATGGTTAGGCATTAGGCTTGTTCACATGACACGACAGTTCACCGTGAGTAATTTAAACCACATTGTTCCTGCAGAGTATGTACAGACATCATTTTCAATATGCAACCCCACTTGGGCATTGTTGTGCTGTGCGAACCCATGGTCTGTTTTAGTGTTATGCAAGGGTTGTTCATTCCTCACATAGCCCCACACTGGCCAGATTCACATGACACAACAGCTCCGAGCAGGGTTACATATTCAATTTAGCATCCAAAGGCACCGGTTAAAAAATCCACTACAAGCCGCAGTATGTCATCATCCAAACCTGGGCATTATGTCTGCATTTATGTTAATCTAAGCTGAGTTTGCTCCTAATAAGCTTCAACCTCTAGCTTTCAGTCCTGGTTAGGAGCAAACATAGCTTAGTGTCAACCACCAGCGTAGACATCATGGCTAACTATTGGTAAGAGTCATGGGAAGAGGGGATTCTTATATGAGAGAGAATGGAGGGCATAATTCTTTGTGTCAAATATGATCCCAAACTTGTTGGTGTTACATCACTACCAGCCTTTGGTGTGGCTTGGTGTCCATTTTTTACCTTGGCAATGCGATCCTGCACTAAGGAAAGTTCAGCATTCCTGCTTTGTGCAAATTCAGCAAGACCGGAAATCAAATTTCAAAGTACGAAAAATATAAAATTGACAAGTAGTAAAGTAGAAGAAATATGAAAGTGGAGCAACATTTCGGTAATGTAAGAATTTGCTAATCTGTCTCTTTTGTCTTAAATTTTAGGTAACAGCCAAATATGCTATCATGTTTATTACTGTTCAGTACAATGTTACCTACACTACAGGTAAGAGTCAAAGTAAACTGCTGCCTGATTGCTTGTCACTTTTTAAATCAAGAGTAGGGAACCCTTTTCAGCCCAAAGGCCAAATTACAAAATAGGAAAGTTCTCTGGGGCACATTCCATCTATAGGTGAGGCAAAATGTGAACAGGAGGACTCCATGACACAGTACTTCGAAATAGCATCCCAAATATCAAGCCTTTGCATGTCTACTCACAAGTAAGCAAGTCTCCTGCCAGCAGTAGACACATCTCAGTTCTGTGCAGCGGCGCTCCTGCCTGAAAATGGCACAGCTCAAAATTTTTGCAAGAGCTTGATTCTTTGCAGGGTATTTAAAAGTTGATCTCATTTAAATATCTTTTTATCTCCAATCAGAGATAATAGCAAAAGAAGTTTGTGAGATGGATGGGGAAGCAGGGGCTGGGGAGGCCTTTCCTGCCAGAGGTTTCTCATTTGTTGTAAACAACATCTTATTACAGTGCAATCTGCTGTGTATACTTAGAAGTAAGTCCAGTTGGGTTTAATGGGACTTGGGTTTAAACTCACGTCCGTGTATATAGGATTGCCTCCATAGTTGATACTGCCTTGGTTGCAGCCATCTCTTAACTAGGTACCCTCCAGGTACTCTTGGACTTGAGCTCCTATCAGCCCAGCCAGCATGGCCATTGCTACAGAATCCTATGAGTTGTAGTCCAAAACTTCTGGAGGGTACCATGCTGGGGAAGGCTGCTCTTTGCAGTACAGTCTGATCCTATGCATGCTTACTTAAAAGTTCATTTGGGCTCTGCCTGAATAATACAGGGGACAAAATAATTGTTTTCTCTTTTTAAAACACATTTAATCTCTCATAATAAATACTTGTAAGACCTGTTAATACCGTTTGGTTGAGAAGAGCTTATTGTAGAAATGTAAGATAAGCAAAACTAACTTTCTGTGTGTTCTCCTGTTGTATAATGATTACCAAGTACATTATACAGCAGGATAGTAATAATAATATTGTGTATTTCAGATGATAGGCCTGAGCCAGTTCATTTCTATGAGTATGGTCCAAAAGACATCGCCACCATCTTTTTCTACATGCTTATCGCCATTATTCTGCATGCAGTGATTCAGGAATACATACTAGATGTAAGTTTACAATTATGAAGTGGGTGTGAATGTGGTTGTTTTGCTGTGTTCTTAGTTCTTTATCAGTAAATACATCTACTATGATGGCATCACTTCTTCTTCGTGGTCTCTGTGCATCACACATATGGGCTCACGCCGGCGCCGAGCCTGCTTCGGAACTTCCCTAGCTAGCTTAGATTTTGGCGGGAACCCCTCCCCCCGCCGTCCTATAGCGCATGCTCAGGGTTCCCACCTACCTCAGTTCTTCTTCGACCGCCTCGCAAATTGCTTTGGGATGTGCATTGTCCCCCTACTCTTCCACAGTGTGTAGTAGGGTACATATGTTTTGGCTTTGGCAGCCATGGCTGTGGGAGCCATGGTATTCAATGCTTGAGCTTTTACCTGGCCAACCTTCTGCTATGGGAGTTCTCTAAGATCATTCCTCCAGAATTAGCCAGATCCCTCAGATGTTCAGTTATTGGTGGTTCACTTTTAGAGAACCTTCAGGGTCAGAGACTAGGGGGTTGCAACCTTTCTTCCCTTGACTTTCATCTGATTGTAGAGCAGAGCTTCCTTTATGAAGCTGTTCAGTTTTTCTCCAAAGATGCGGATGAGGACTTGAACATGTTGACTCTCTGACAAATAATTTTGAATTTCAGGAATCAGTTTCAATAAGAACTTCATTAAAGGATAGTGCACCAATAGTGCTTGATAGACCTCAGACTTTATTGATTTTATGGGGGCTCCTTTGAAGCTCCTTTGAAATGAATAGCTATTGCACAGTAGCAATGCTTGATAGATTGTTCCATGTTTCCTCAGTAGTTCAGTTTCCAAGTTTAATTTGGAAATTTATTGATAAACATAATTAAATCAAAGTAGTGTTTCCTCCCATGTGAATCTGCCTGGCAGTTAAAATCTTAAAGAGTCCTTACTCCAGGTGACCCCATTTTTAGAGATTAGGCAGCTATGAAACATTCTCCCCAAGGATTTTGCCTGGTATAGCTTTCCACATTGACACAAGGTAACAGTGCTAATACACAGGTTGACTACAGTCCACAGCTGATGCAAGGATGGACAGCTAGGTACAGTGGACCATTGCAAGACGCATTAGGAATTTTGCTTGATGTCTTCCCCACCTTTCCCCGGCTATCTTCTAAAAAGAGCTCAGCGACTGCACTTATTTCACCAATGGGTGCTTGTTATGAATTGCCCACGAAAACTGCTGTTTCATAACTATATAATATACTTTCTCAGCCACCACTAAAGTAGAATTCACCTACCACTTTTGTTAGTCAGGAGGCTGCCTAATCTACTAATGGGCTTGGTTCAGATGTCCGTATTTCTCCTTATTAAGACAAGTTAAGCATGAGCCTTGTGCCTGCAGGCTTCATTTGTGCACTCCCCTTTCCCTCCCCCTTCTTTGCACATTGCGATTGAAGACTTCCTAGGTTAATTAACTAGGTTATTTCCCAATTATGTCTGAACCTAGTAACTAGTTTCCCAGGTCTGATACCGACGTCAAACTAGTTTAAGATCCTGGTTTGTTCCAAATCTGATAACCTAATCTGTGGTTTATTTTATTTTATTCATTTACTTTATTTATATCCCAGCTTTCTGCCAAAATGATGCTCAAGGTGGTTAATTAATCCAAGGTGTCTTCAATTATGGTGCATAGAAAAGGAGCAGTGTAAGAACAGAGCACGTAGTCACAAGGCTTATGTGTGTGTGTCAGCTTAATAAACTCAGATGTGCATCTAGGCCGTTGTGTCCGCAGTGTGAGGTTTAGGACCCACGGGGGACAGTATGGAACACAGTGTGGTGAGTTTGCTATGCATGTTATGTCTTTTGGTAACACTTGAGCAGCAGCTGCTTTTGATAGGGTAGAACTGTTGATCTTGGCCAGCAGCAAAACAAAGGGCTAAATGTTCCAATTTCGAGCATTGCTGCATTGGAATATAAAGGTTGGAGATGACATTGCTGGCATGTTAGATTAGTTTCTTGGGCAGATGTTGTGTTGTGATAAGTACATAAAAACGTTGATTTCCTAACCATGTAAATTATTACTCATGTTTTGTTTTGTTTTATTTTCTAGAAAATTAATAGACGTCTCCACTTGTCAAAAACAAAACACAGCAAATTCAATGAATCCGGGCAACTAGCATTTTTCTACTTGTGTTCATTTGTATGGGGAGCAAGTATTTTGTCTGCAGTAAGTAAGTCAAGCTATTTTTCTGGAATTTAAATTTAAAGTGCATTATCCCAAAATATATTATCAAATCTTTTAACTTTATATTTTTCTCCTTAGGAAGAATTCACAACAAACCCAACTTTGTTGTGGAAAGATTACCCTCATTCTCACATGTTGTAAGTCTTACTTTCTTTTTCCTTTGACTGATTTGGTATGTCTTGTTTGCTTTTTGCTTATCCAATCAAATTTCCATTTAAAAACAGACTTGAATGACTGCTTTTTAAATATTCCTTACTTAAATTTTATAGCCTTCACTTTCTCTGGCTCTGTTGTACTTTTTTGAAGTAGAAACATGACTTTTAGAGCAGAATATGGGCTTGATTTACATAATGTTTTTATTATATTTACTGATATGTTTACTAAAGATTAACATTGTGTTTGTCTTGGCAAATAGTCTTCTGCTGTGAACCCCAATATCTTTCCTGATGAAAGCTAGTTCAAACCCTGTATACATATAAAGTTGGGACTGTCGTCTTAACATTATTTTTCACTTATGCTGAATTTCATTTGCCATTCTGTTGTGTAATTACCCAGCTTGGAGCCCTTCACAGTAACTTTGGGTTTTATTGTCCACCAGTCCAAATAGAGATCGTAAGGTTGCTCACTGTCAACACTATGATTGCGTTTGAATGTCATGATAACCCATGATGGGTTAAATAAGCGACGGTGGCTTATTTAACCCATCATGGGATTTGTGTCATCTGTCAGAAGTTTTTTAACCCATGATGGCTTATTTGGCCAAAATAACCCACTATGATAACTCATTGTCTGCAGAGTGGGTTATTTAACTCATTGTGGGTTATTGTGTCTTATAGTGGCCACAGTTGATTATTTTGGTCGCCTACAGAGTTGCTTGGCTGCCTGATTGCACTCACAGCCCAACGCCACCCTAACCTTTGCCCTGCAGTGCGCTTTGCAACCTTTCTAGGTGTTAAACACCATGTCAGTTGGGTGACAGCAGCTGCGCAGGGTTGTCATTTTGCCAAGGGAAACTGCTGAATGCTGTGTATGAGCCAAATGTAATACTTTTTATGGATGTTATTGACTTTTGTTCTTTTACTTCTAGTTTTCAAGTTAAATTCTTCTATATCTGCCAAATTGCCTATTGGCTACATGCACTGCCAGAACTCTACTTCCAAAAAATAAGAAAGGTATTGACTTACAATTTCAGTTCACGCATTATGATATATATATATATATTTAAATGCTCACTTAATTTAAGTTCACTTAATTTACATTTTTAAGCATTAAAATTTTAAAATCAAAATATGTGGACAAAACCCAACAAACTACATCTTAGGTACAAAGAAGAAAATTGGGTTTTATATAAAGCTAAGGCTAAGAATAATAGGGAGGTGAGAAATATATTCCAACCCCCCACCCTCCCAAAAAACCTAAGTAAGCAAGTAGTGGAGCAGGTCTAATTACGCAGTATATTATCCTGGCTTGCAGGTTATTCTGCATCTGTTAATATTTTTTTTGTGGAAGAACTTGAGTGGAGAACATGTCTCAATCAGAAAAAATAGTACGTAGGCAACATGCAGAGAACAAGGAAAGCTGGCACATCTTAAGCTAAGTGTTTTTGTCTTTTAATTGTAATATGTCTGTTTTCTCTCTTCCATATAATTCTAGGAAGATATTCCAAGACAGTTACACTATATTTGTCTTTATATTGCCCACATTTCTGGTGCCTACATTTTGAAGTAAGTATTTGTAAGTTTATTTTGATGTTTGTAGTGTGCAAAGTGCTGTTCAGGAAATGTGTCATTCATCCTTGTTATAACCTTATATGAAGTAGTTTTTAGTGTTTCCATGTCACAACTGGGGAAGCTATGGCTACTCAATTTGATCATGATTGAGCAAAGATTTGAATGTGCACGTGGTCAAATCTACAGTATAACTAACTCCCTGTCTGCTGTGACTAGGCTACACTGCATTTTGTTGCTGATGAGCTTATTAAGTAAATTAATATATTGAAGAAAATAATTCTTTTTAATATTCCAGTCTTCAACGTTTGGGTCTAATTTTGCTGGTACCTCATTACCTTGTGGAACTTATTTTTCATGCCTCACGACTTTTCTACTTCAGTGATGAGAATAAGCAGAAAGGGTAATCTTGTTTTCTTATTACTGTTGTGAAATTTTAGTTTTTTCTCTGTAACCATCTTTTACAACTTGCCCTGTTTTGTGTTTACTGTTGAAAAAGCCATTTGTTTGGGGGCCAGCTGTACCTGTATGAACCTGCCTGGGGTTTAAGATTTGTCTTGGAGGCCTTGCTCTTTAGTCGACCACCAGGAAATCTCAAATTGGTGCCTATCAGAGATAGGTTCTTTTTGGTGGTGGCCGCATATTTGTGATATTCCTTTCCCAACGATTGTGATCAGGCTCCTTCTTGAAGACTCATTCATTTTCTTAAAGTTTCCCCGAATTATTTTGTTCTGGCTGCTTGTTTTACCTATCGTTCAGTTTTTGTCTTTGCATTGTTTTTGTTTTTTAAATTGCAAATTATAAGTTGCCTTGTTAAGGTTTTGTATTGAAAGGGAGAAGATGGCTGGCTGGTGCATGCTGGGAATTGTAGGACTAATTTCTGTCTAAACATGCATAGAATTGCGCTCTTAAATAATTTAGGACACAATCCTATGCATGTTTAGACTGGCTGGCTGGAGAATTGTAGGAATTTATTCTGTCTAAACATGCATAGGATTGCTCTTCAAACACTCCAGTCATACAAATAATAAAAGTATATCAGCCTACTGCAACAGAAAATCAGGGAAGCTGAGATGTCTTTTCAGCATTCCTTTCCTAATCTGAAATATTTTTAGCATACACATTCTCGTGTGCATCCTTCTTTTAGAAAGTTAAAAATCTCACACCACAAAAATCTTGCAAGCAGAATCACATTGTCAAGGAAACTGTTTCCTAAATTGTTTTACCTTTTTGTATACCATTTTACAGCATTTCATAAGGTGTCTCTGTTGCTTCAATAAATACTCAAGCGTCCTAAAACTCTCATGCAAGCATATGACTTAGAATAAATTTGAAATTTAGCTATGCATTGAGATATTATTCTTATTATTTACATTTATATACTACCCCATAGCCAAAGCGTTCTGGGCGGTTTACAAGATATACTTCTTTTACTATGCATTTAAAATGGCTGGCCTCCCTCTTTGTTCCAAGGCAGTTTCAAAAGTAAATCTCTACTTTAATGCCTGATGTCATGGATTTCCACTAGTAGTGGGCTGTAAAAGTATAAGTAGAAAGTTTTTACTGACAGTGGCTACAATTCAGGCGTGATGCAAATAGTAGTATTTCAGAAATGCTCTCTAATTAGCCAAACCACAGTTTTCAACCTTGGTTAGAAGTAGGTGACACAAACAGGTTAGCATTTATGTCCAATGCAAATAGCTAACCATAGTTTGTTCCAAAACTGAAAGGAAAGGCATGCCTAAATGTGGGGATGAGTGCACAGTGAGCAATCAAACTCTTACAAATGCAGACATGTGTGAAACACAGTTGCCATATGCCAAATTGAGCAGTTATTGAAGTTTATGTTATTTTTAAAGGGGCTAGCAATATATATTGACCTGGTTCACACATAACGACAACCCGGAGTATGGGTTGAGTTGTGGGTGGTTGTTGTTGTTGAATGGTGGGTTCTCATTATGTGCAAACCCTGCAGTATGGTTTAACTATGGGTTATTAACCAAAAACAGCCCAGAGTTCACAACCCAACAAACCGTGGATTATCTTTCTGGGTTGTTTGTGGTCAACAGCCCATATTTAAACCATAGTGCAGGGGTTGCACGTCATGACAACACGTCATCTGGGTTGTTCTGTGCAAACAAGGCTGCTCTGGAGAGTTGTGATCGAAAAACAAGAGGGAAAACCTTTTATATACCAAATGGTTTCCTGCTGGCTTTTCTGGATGACACAATTAACTGCAAATAGTAGCATTCAAGAAATATTTTAAATCTGGGAATTTAGCTGTTTGTGAGGCAACTGATAGAAAAATACTTATTGTGGTTTTCTTTTCAGGTTTACCCTGTGGGCTCTACTGTTTGTCATGGCTCGTCTTCTGACTCTAACGTTGTCAGTTCTCACATTTGGATTTGGTCTGGCAAGAGCAGAAAATCCTGGCTTTTCAATAGCAGAAGGAAACTTTAACATACTCACTATTAGGTATAATTAACTTCATAAAATTACTCAATGTACTTTAAATCCACATATTCCAAGAATTAATGTTGCTCCAGAAAAATGCTACTGTTGCATTATTATTATTAATTCTTTTTAATTAATGTTGGTTTGTAACTTGTATAAGTAAGCTTTCCTTGGAACCTTCTTTGAAATCTGTCTTCATTATCATGTTGAATATGTTAAATAGTCACAAGAACATACAAATTAGAACAGGGATTCTATTTTTTGTTGTAATGTCTAATAGCCAGTAATATAGGTCCATTAAGAGACCTATCATTTAGGAACTTCATGCTGCTGTCAAAAGCACAGAAGTCACATCCCTACTGACCAAGAAAGGTGTAGTCATGTTTCAGAAAAAAACTTAGATTTCTTGAGTGCTCCATGCATTATTGTAGTCCCATTTAAACATCTTTGCCACCAACATAACTCAGGCCATTTTAAATGCATTTTCTAACTTTTAAAAATGGACATCTGATTCAGTGTTTGCAATTGTAACAATAATGTAGGTAACTCCTTTTTAACTTGAAATTTATTAGAATTGGCTGTCTGGCTGCAATTTGTTTAACCCAAGCTTGGATGATGTGGAAATTCATCAATTTTCAGTTAAAGAAATGGAGAGAACATATACAGAACCAAATTCCTAAGAAAAAAATAAACATAAAGATTAAACCAACAAAAAAGGAATCATGCAGAGGTAAGTAGAATCCTAGCATTTACAGCATTAGAGCTGCTAGGTGGAAATACACTATGTGTGGTTTAAAAAATTCTTAACACTGGTAGGGGTGTTGTGGCATAGAATGCAATTTGCCTATCCCATCCATATCAGTATAAAGATTATAATGCAGAGGTTGGCAACCTTTTTTTCTGTCAAGGGCTGCATACCTTCATGGGTAATCTGTTGGCTAAACTACAGCTAGCAGTAGGTAGAGCCAGAGCCAAAAGTAGGTGTGGCATCTCTTTTTCTTTCTGCCACCTTTTCTCTCCTGTGTAGCAGGCTACCAGGGAAGAGACAGATCATTCTTGCCAGATCATTCTTACCTCTCATATGGAGAGGGCTTTTGAAATTAGGCTGAGGGCTGCAGGTCACCTACCCATATTATAATGGCATGCTTAGTGAATTGCACCTCGTCTGTAAAAACAGGTTTATTTGTTCATAAACCTCTGCCTCTGTCATGGAAGTTTTGTTTTTGCTGTGCATAATATTAATACAGAGCATATTGACCAGAAAATGCATATTGCCCAAAGAATGTATGAAATGCAGTTGGGACACCCAAGGCCTGTTGGAGATTGTGCATAATGGCTGGAAAATGTGCACAGTTCCCTATTTATGAACTTATTATATGCACATTCTCCATGAAGTGTGGTGAATGTGCACAATGGTTGGTTGTTATGCACATTAACCATTAAACTCATAGTACTGATAACATTTGTTAATCTGATGCTCTGTTTATCTTTTATTGTACTACAGCTAACTTTGTCAACGGAGCAGTCAAATTTGAAGAGGGCACATCACCTAGAAAAAGAAAATCAAAATTTTTGTGAGGAGCATATATCCAAAGGACAATGATTTAACAAAAGACTTTGATTGCTAAGTTCCATCATGACACACAGAGACTATCTTGACTGTTTTGGCTAAAGGACTGTAGTTGAAATAATATATTTTTAAACTTAAGTACATCAAAACAAAACTTACGATGACCATCTTTCATCATGACTTTAGCTTATTTAACATGATACAGTCTCAACCATTTCAGTTTTTGAAAATGGAATGTGTTGTCGTATTACACGTAAGTACAATGCTGCAATGTTAGGGGAACAGGTACGTGGAAGGCTTATAAACCACATCTTTTATTTGGAACTTTAAAATGTAATATTTCAATTTATAAAAAGTAGTTCTTTTAGAAACCTTAATTTGTGGACTTAGAGCTAAAGATATTGTTTCTTTTTGTGCAAAACTTTTTCTAAATAATACTGTCCTCTTTATTATACTGCCTGATTATGTCTCTTTATTTAGAGGCAATTAAATGGGGTTTTTTTATTTTAAAAGTTCACTAAGTTCTGATACATATTTGGTTAAATGCAATGTTTAAAGAGTGATGAAACTGATCATCTTTGAAAACAGTCTATTCAACATTGGCTGCAATGTGTATTTGAAGAATGACTGCCAAGTAGTAATTTAAGGCCAAATTTTGCAGAATTGGTCTCCTGATCTAATCTGAGACTCCAAATAGCTAGTTTTTATATAAATGGCTTCTGAAGACTTTTAAGGGAAGTTTTGAAATTAGATGCTTTTTAAAATGGTGCTAAAAAGTTTGGTTTATTTTGATTTAGGGATCCATGAAACTGGTAATAGCTAAGCATCTTTCAAAATAAATGTTTAATATTGCAGAGTTGTAGATCATTTCAAAATGACTTTTCAAATGTAAAAAAGTCAATTTCTGGCATTTTGTAGTGTAATTGCAATGAGTTCTTTATTTCTTATCACAAAACAACAAGATTACCTGGCTCTTCAACGTAATTTCAGGCAGTGGGTCTGTTCTTTCATCATACCAAAAGCTTTTAATCCCAAAACAAATTAAACTGTATATTATAAAACCCTGTATTATAAAATATATCTGAGGTGCATAATTACTAAATAGCACTACTGTGTGCTAAAACATTATATTATGATTAAATGACTGACACTTCAAGACAAACAACATTGGCTGGGATTCAAAGAGCTAGTTGGGCTCTTGCAAGTGGCTTGCATTCGCCCTGTGATTTTATTTTTATTTTGAACATCTGATTCCTGTGCCATGTCACAAACATGTGTTTTAAATTCCTTTCAGTTTGCAAAGTAGTTTGCCATGCAGTGCAATGGAAGAATCTCCTGGAAACGGGGGGTGGAGGGCGGACGACAACTTTTTTTCTGTAGATAAATGGGACAAATGGAAATTTAGGAAGCAATCCTGAAAGTACATTCTAAGCTCAATAGGGCTACTTTAGAATTAGAGTTCATGTGCAACAAACTACCCCATAGTTTGTCAACCATGAGTTGTTTGGCAGCATGTGGGAGTAAGAGTGCTGGCTCCTGACTGCTTGCCCACTTTCATTCTGTTCAATGAACCGTCCTGGGTTGTTGTCTGTGACAAGCAAACTCAGAACTCTGGGTTATTGTGGGAGAAACATGTCAGAATTTAAACCTATGCTTAACAATCTGGTATCTTTCAGTTAACAAAATGGAAGCAGACAAGTGGTCAGGACCCCTCTTGCTCACTCCTACATGTTGGTTATTGGGCTGTTTAGAAATGTACTAAATAAACCATGGGTTATTTGTGTGTGAACCAGGTCATAGAGCCGTTGGACTTTTTGCTATCGCTCTTTCCCAAAAATTCCTGTAGCGCCAGCAGCCACTTCAGAAAAAAATATAAGTAGGTTAATTGTAGTTTTTCCTGCCTTTCGTTTGGATTATCTAAAAGGGTTTAATGTTTATCAGTTCCTTAAATAGGCCATGTTGTTGGATGGTAACACAAAAGTTGATTAAAATCTGTAAGGGTGTAAATCCTATACACATTTATACAGAAAACATCTATACGTGTATAGAATTGTGTCCTGAGGCACTATAGAGCAACCTTCAACAACTTGGTGCCTCCAGATGTTTTGAACTTCAATTCCCATCAGCCTTAGACAGCTTGACCAATGGTCAGGAATGCTGTAAGCCGTAGTCCAAAACGTCAAGAGGGCTTCACGTTGGGGAAGGCTGCTGTAGAGGTTCAATCCATATACTATTAAAACTCTCAATAATTACAAAAGTTCTAGTTTATCTCCTAGTAACCTTCCATAAGCTCAAGGGTTTCTCTACTCAATTCAATGTAGACTCTTATGTCCACATTCCCATGAAGTGAATGGAGCTGTCCTAACTTTGCACTCATTAGAGAAGCTTTTCCACACAACTGTGCTTATTGAAATAACTCATATATAATAAACCTTAGGGATAGTTTATCCCAATCCTTCATTGGTATGAGAACAGTAAGGTGCAGAAGACGGCATGCACACCAACAGTCTGATGGGGTTTAGATGGCACACAGTAGCTCGTTATAGGCTATTTAACCCATGATGACCTGTGGTGCCTGCAGATGTCAACTTGCATATGAAACCCCCACTCGGGACTTGTTGTGCTGTGCATACTTGGCGAACATCGGTTATGCAAGGTTTAAATAACTCTCACATAACCCTAAAACAGACCATGTGTTATATGAGGGTTGTTTAACCCTTGTATAACCCACACTTGCCAGGTTTGCATGACAACACCCCTGAGCAGGGGTTGCATATTCATAAAGGCAGCTGCATGCACCCCAGCCTCACCCTGAGATAACCTATGGCAGTCAGTCGTATCGTTTGAACAGCTTCCCCGTGTGTCTGCTTTTAATTTAGATAAAGAACATCCTTCACCATCCTAAACCACATATGTTGGCTATGAGAAGTTATATGGTTGTTTTTAGTTTTCATGCAAGCTGTTATTTAAAAAACAAGGTTTGGCACTTAGTGCTAAACATCAGGAAAACAGTACAGGTCTATTGTGGTGTTGGCAAACTGTTAACAACTGATTCAGAAATCAAGGTATCTGCCTCAGTCCAATAGTAAAATTACACCTCCTGACCAAAATCCTGTGAGAAACAAGAAGCCTAAATTATTCTTTATTTCTCATTAGCATTCAATAAACCTTTCAATCACATTGAATTGTATTTAGGTATTGCTGCGTAGGAAAAATCATTCTTTTGATATGAGTGATGAGACTTTTTGTATATTACTTAACATAGTCATATCATTTGTATGCAAAATGCTATTCAGGATTTGAACCCATTTTTCTCATTTGCCGAGCTGTTCCTGTGTGCAAATTAACTAGGATTTTGTCTGATGTTTCATAATCCTGTATATTTCTACTGAGAATGTTTTACCATGGAACTAGAATATATATTTTTTATGGCTTTAATAAAATTTGTTTGTATGATGATTGCCTCATTTGATAAAAGCATCGTCTTCTGAGCAGTTTTGTTAAAAATAGTTTTCTGATTTAGTTTTCAGCTGTACTGCTCACAAGACAATGCTTTCTCTGATCAGTATGCTTAAAGGACCGCTAGTACTATAGCAGAGGAGTCCAAAGGTCAGTTACACCTATTTCATCATCAGGATGGTAGCTGTGGATACTGTGGGATAACAGGTTGAGGTTTGTATTGTCTAAACTGTTCTATGTTACTAATTTCAAATAATTTCCCCGAACTAGAAAGTTATCATAATATTTGTGTGCCAGTAGTTGAAGACTTTAAGGAAATGGTCATGGACTTTGAATTTACGGAGTCTATCCACTGTTCCATGTTTAGAACTACATTGCATATCCATAGATCATAATGGTTCAAGTACTCATTGTTACCAGAATTAAATTCCAAACATACACCTATAATTCTTCTAATTCTCTATACATTTTAATTGACTCCCTTTTTTATTTCTGAAAGCTAAACTCAAGTATTTTTAAATGTATGTTACTTAAAATGTCCTTGAAATACAAGTATTTTGTGTGTGGATATGTACGTGTGTGTCTCTCTCTGTGTGTGTGTACACCTGGTATCTGTGGACTGGAAAGAAAAATACGTCGTTTTGCAGCATGAAAGGAACTTAAATTGAATATCATACTGTCCTGTGTCATTGCACTGCACTGATTGATGTTTTATGTACTATCAAATGCATTAAATAAAAGGTGGTCATGTGCCTTAGGGTACTTTTGGTGAGCTTTAAACAGTTTTTGACAGATTGTTTGGGTGATGGTGGTTTTTAGTATTTGTGCGAAGGTGATGTATAGGTGGTCTGGCACTTAAGACTTCAGATGATTATGTAGTTAGCTGGTAGATCATGAGAAATCCATGCTTGGTGCAAGTGTGGGATCCCACCCCCCTTTTTTGAGAGACAGAGAGAGAGCTTCAATTACTTGAGTGGCTACTGTAGCACTTCGTTGATCCCTGGCATCTCCAGGTGGGGCTAGGAAGGAATCCTGGCTGAAACCTGGAGAGCCACTGTCAGTCAGTGTAATCAATACTGGGCTAGATGGACTCAGCATAAGGCAGCTTCCTCTGTTCAGAACAAGGGGCTTGGGCAAAGTCAGGGATTGACTACATCTCTACAGCAATCCTGCCCTACAATTACTACAAGCTCTTTTACCAATGTATGCAGTGCAATCCTATGCATGTATATTTGGAAATAAGCCACATGTTGAGCAGAAATTACTCCCTAATTCCTAAGCATGATCTGATGGAGCAAGGTTCAACAGTCTTACTGAAGCTAAGTATGACTTAGATTCTCAGCTAGGTGCTGACCAGACAAAGCGAGCTACTGTTCCTTTACTTTGTCCAGTTTTCCTTTTGTGAAAGGAGTTTTGTGACTGGCATGCCCACTATGGCAGCCATTTTATGAATGGACAACCCTGTGCTCTCCCCTGACAACTAGAAGCCAGCCAGAACTAGGCTGGCAGGTGTTACCCAGAGGACCTTCTCTTCCATCGCTCCCAGACTATGGAATGGTCTGTCGGAGGAGGTTAGACAAATTGACAGTCTAAATGAATTTAAGAGAGTCATGAAGACTGTCCTCTTCCAACAGGCCTATCCAGATGAATTTTAAGATGTTTTTAATGTTGTATTTTTTTTCTCTTGTTTTTTTTTTTTTTAAATTAACTGTTGTGATTTTTATGTTTTATATTGTTGTTGTTCCCCGCCTCGATCCGGAGGGAGAGGTGGGCTACAAATTATTATTATTATTATTATTATTATTTTGCTGCTGCGCCCCAACACTCCTCAGCATTCCAAATGTGACCACCACCCCAAGAGTTGGGGATCACAGGCTTAAAATAATAATTTAAAAGTTCATTCTGATTTATTTTCAAGTCAGATCAGTAATCCACTTATTTCCCCTATCTGCTAGATATCTAAGTGAATAGGACCCTAAAGTTCAAGGCATAATGTAATTTGGTATCCCTAATTGTTTGCATTAAATTTCTAGTGAATTGTCCTCCCATTGCAAAGAAAGCTAGAAATTTTGCTAGAAATTGGTGTGACCAAGTATGTAGCTTCTCGTTTCCTGAGGCCGCAAGTCTTTGACCTGTTATCTGAAAAGCAGAGGACAGCTGCAATTATCTCTCTTAACTCCAGAACTAACATGTGTGATGATTACTCTTAAAATGAACAATCCCATGAGCTAGGGGCATTTATCAAGCAAGGCGGACTATCAAAACTACTGCAAATTTGTCTATGTGCCTTCTGTTTTTTTATAGAAACTGGTTAAGTTTCCTTGCTCATCAAGCAAAATGTTTTCAGGCAATTAATGTTTGGTGGTCATTCTTCCTCTCCAAAGTATTTGAATAGAACATATACATCAGATTATCAATTCCCTTCATTCTCATTAAGTTTCATGTATTGGACTCGAAAGAGCTGATGATTTATTGTTGTGGTACTCCAAGGAGGTAGGGATTGAGTCTTGATAGTAATATCCTTTTTGCACACTTAAATTATGAGACTGAAAAAAGGGTTGTGTGGGAATCCATTTTTCTGATGGAAGACATGAAGGTTATGATTGATGGAAAAAGCATGGAAAATATGATGGGGAAAAGTGTTTAGTAGAAAGGTAGCATTTACAATACCAATACTGAACATTTGATGAGGAAAAATACAATCATCTTGGGCTCCTATGAATGTTTGTTTTAGAGGTAATTCCAACTCAGTTCTCTGTTAGGGGCTTAAGTAAGTACATAAGGTACTACTGGATTGGGGATGCAGTATTGATCCAAATCTCCAACCACACCCTTTTATTTGATACTTGGTAAAACCAAGTCCTAATATGAGTAGAGGTTTGAGTAGAAGTCTGATCTCATAGAATTTAAATAGATCCTTTTTATTGGCATGATTTTTTAATACATCGACCTTACAAAACCAATATTAAATCACAGCTCACATCCTTGCCTGTGGGTTTCACCAACCATAAATCTTGAGCTTCATGGTGCCACCATGATATAAAAACACTGCTACAAGGCATTGATTTGCATGGATTTTGTTTAATATTTTACATGGAAGCATCTCCCATCTTGCCATGAACAAACCCCATATCATCAGTCTTTGAATGTTTGAATAAGGGTACCAGTTCCATCCTTAAGTCAGAAATGCCCAGCCTCTGAACCTGACAGTTGGCCTTTTTACAAGACTGTTAATCCCATGCTGGGATATATAACAGAGCTGGGAATAAGTTAGGGTGTCTTATTCTTACTGCAGTAGAATTTGAACTCAATCTTCCTGTTATGTATCCTTAAACCTCTTTAAAGCTCCTTAAATCTAACTCAACTTCTTTATGCTAAAGAAGAGTTTTAAATAGGGATGTGCACTGACCCCCCGGATCGGATCGGATAGCGGATCGGAATCGGACCTGGGGGGTCGGATCGGATCGGATCGGATCGGAGGCTGGTCGGATCGGATCGGACCAGATGTCCGATCCGGATCGGACGCCATTTTGAATGCTTTTTCCCATAGCCAAGTATTGTTTTACAAAAACGCCTATAACTTTTTCATTTTTAAAGATAGAAGGATGAAACTTGGGCACATTGTAGACTGGTTAGGGGTAGTTATCTGTGAGAAATTTCAGAAAGATTGGTGCATGCATTTTGTGGCAATTAATTTTTTAATAAATACCCAGGAATGCCTATAACTTTGTCATTTTTAAAGTTACACACATGAAACTTTGCCACATTGTAGGGGGTACCTTGGGACCTATGTGTGTGAAATTTCAGAAACGTAGGTGCTTGTCTTGTGTGGCAATTAATTTTTAGAAAAATGGGTAGTAGTGGGGTAAATACAGTTACGCCTCCCATTTTTTTATTTTTGAAGATACAAACAGGAAACTTGGGCACATTACAGGTACCACTTGCCTTGATATGTGTGTGAAATTTCAGAAACATTGGAGCTTTCCTTGTGTGGCAATTAATTTTTGAAACAATGAGGAAAGAAACACCTATAACTTTGTCATTTTTAAAGTTACACACATGAAACTTTGCCACATTGTAGGTGCTACCTTGGGACCCATGTGTGTGAAATTTCGGAAACGTAGGTGCTTGCCTTGTGTGGCAATTAATTTTTTAATAAATACCCAGGAATGCCTATAACTTTGTCATTTTTAAAGTTACACACATGAACCTTTGCCACATTGTAGGCGGTACCTTGGGACCTATGTGTGTGAAATTTCGGAAACGTAGGTGCTTGCCTTGTGTGGCAATTAATTTTAGAAAAATGGGTAGTGGTGGGGTAAATACAGTTACGCCTCCCACTTTTTTATTTTTGAAGATACAAACAGGAAACATGGGCACATTACAGGTACCACTTGGCTTGATATGTGTGTAAAATTTCAGACAGCTGGGTCCAGGCATGTGGTGGCAAGGTATTTTTGAAACAATGAGGAAAGAAACGCCTATAACTTTTTTATTTTAAAAGTTAGAAGTCTGAACATTGCTCACTTTGTAGATGGGTTAGGGGTAGATATGTGTCAGAAATTTCAGAATTATAGGTCCAGGCATTTGATGGCTATGGAATTTTTAAATTACATGTTTCAAAAAAATTTCTACAGAGGCCAGGTCTTCCCCTCCCGCTTCCCGCGAAGAAAAGGAAACACTCTCTCGTCTCGATCCCTTTGATCCTTGCTAGTAGTATCCATTACAGGGCTCGTGTTTCCTTTCCTACTTTCACTTATCAAGCAGAACGGCTGAGCCTAGCTGAGTTTTGCAGCCATGCGTGCAAGGAAGGATCACTCTGGTCTCGATCCCTTTGATCCTTGGTAGTATCCATTACAGGGCTCGTGTCTGCTTGAGTACAAAGTGAAAAGTGAAAGTAGGAAAGGAAACACGAGCCCTGTAATGGATACTACTAGCAAGGATCAAAGGGATCGAGACGAGAGAGTGTTTCCTTTTCTTCGCGGGAAGCGGGAGGGGAAGACCTGGCCTCTGTAGAAATTTTTTTGAAACATGTAATTTAAAAATTCCATAGCCATCAAATGCCTGGACCTATAATTCTGAAATTTCTGACACATATCTACCCCTAACCCATCTACAAAGTGAGCAATGTTCAGACTTCTAACTTTTAAAATAAAAAAGTTATAGGCGTTTCTTTCCTCATTGTTTCAAAAATACCTTGCCACCACATGCCTGGACCCAGCTGTCTGAAATTTTACACACATATCAAGCCAAGTGGTACCTGTAATGTGCCCATGTTTCCTGTTTGTATCTTCAAAAATAAAAAAGTGGGAGGCGTAACTGTATTTACCCCACCACTACCCATTTTTCTAAAATTAATTGCCACACAAGGCAAGCACCTACGTTTCCGAAATTTCACACACATAGGTCCCAAGGTACCGCCTACAATGTGGCAAAGTTTCATGTGTGTAACTTTAAAAATGACAAAGTTATAGGCATTCCTGGGTATTTATTAAAAAATTAATTGCCACACAAGGCAAGCACCTACGTTTCCGAAATTTCACACACATGGGTCCCAAGGTACCACCTACAATGTGGCAAAGTTTCATGTGTGTAACTTTAAAAATGACAAAGTTATAGGTGTTTCTTTCCTCATTGTTTCAAAAATTAATTGCCACACAAGGAAAGCTCCAATGTTTCTGAAATTTCACACACATATCAAGGCAAGTGGTACCTGTAATGTGCCCAAGTTTCCTGTTTGTATCTTCAAAAATAAAAAAATGGGAGGCGTAACTGTATTTACCCCACTACTACCCATTTTTCTAAAAATTAATTGCCACACAAGACAAGCACCTACGTTTCTGAAATTTCACACACATAGGTCCCAAGGTACCCCCTACAATGTGGCAAAGTTTCATGTGTGTAACTTTAAAAATGACAAAGTTATAGGCATTCCTGGGTATTTATTAAAAAATTAATTGCCACAAAATGCATGCACCAATCTTTCTGAAATTTCTCACAGATAACTACCCCTAACCAGTCTACAATGTGCCCAAGTTTCATCCTTCTATCTTTAAAAATGAAAAAGTTATAGGCGTTTTTGTAAAACAATACTTGGCTATGGGAAAAAGCATTCAAAATGGCGTCCGATCCGGATCGGACCTCATCGGATCGGATCGGATCGGATCGGAGGTTGTCCGGATCGGATCGGATCGGATCGGATTTTCCCGATTTTGGGTCGGATCGTGGATCGGATCCGATCCGATGCACACCCCTAGTTTTAAAATAGGTAAATGGACAATGAAGTGGCAGTAATACTGTCCCTTCTCATAGTAGCATGATCAGGAGGGAGGATTTTAAGAGCTTTTGTTACATCCCCACAACCCATTGTCAAGTGGCACCTCACACTCATTTTATCAAATTGCACCATAATGAAAATGGATACTCAGAGCTTAATTTCTAAAATGAGAGCTGCTTAGGCTCAAGCTTATTCAATAATTACAGCTTCTGCCCTAGGGGCTGTGACTCTTTGGTCAAACTGAAGATTTTCAGTGATGAAGGGACTGAACTCCACAGATGGTTAGAGATATTTTGTATTATTTCTCAGTGGCTGGGTTCACACAACACAACAACATATTCATGGTGGAACCATGGGTTGTATTCTGTGAACTCAGCCATGCTAACAAACCATGGTTTTTTTAAACTATAAACAAGCCACAAAGATCACATGGTTGTTTTGTCGTGAACTGTGGGTTAACAAATCTTGATTCGTTAATGCAGTCAGGATCACACAACACAGCAACTCACGGTTCAACAACAACCCATGGTTCAATGACAACCCCTACTCAACCTTGAGTATGGGTTGTTGTGTGAACCCAGTCATATGTCGCAGCATTTGAAATAGGCCCCAAACTAGGCTGTGCTGAAGCTTATCATGACACTTCACCTGTTAGGAATTAGAGTTTGTCATATAAAATCTTAATGGCCCCCTTTTGGGTGAATGCATTTCTGAGGTTTGAATGGAAGAAAGTTACCAAACAGAATGTGTAAAATAACTAGAAGAAAAAAGGCTGAATGGTTCAGAAAACTGTACGTGCAAAGCTGAGTATGGAACGTGAACAACAAGATGCAGGTAAATAACTTAGTTTCGGGAAAAACACTAGACAGAAGATACCAGATAAGATAAGCCCAAAACTCAATAATTCAGGAATGTTGCTAACAGGTGGAATGAAGGTTGTACAAATTTCTAAGGGAAAGGTGATGTCCTTCAACATCAGAAAGAAGAGTTTCCAAAAGAAAAAAAGACACGGCCAAATAACCTACAACCAAACATAAAATCATAGAACATACTTTTCCACATTGTGCAAACCCTTGGGGAAAAGTTTATATAGGATACACCAAAACCACCGCAACTCTGAGGAAGACATGTACGTCAGAGAAGCAGCATTCTGAATATGACCTGCTACTTATTATGAGCTGGGTTGGACACCAGGTTGCCTTGGTCCAACATTGGCAATTATCTGAACGAATGTATAAAGTGTGAATGCATTTTATCTAAATGTGTTCTAAAAATTGCATTCAGGGTTTTGAGTCTGTCTGTATCTCACCCCATGATCCCAGTATTTGTATTGCTCGTATTATCAACCTGCTACCACCACTTGAGGAAATTCCTTCTGTTACCCAGTATCCTCAAGTAGACAAAAATAACTTTGCTGTTGCTATGAAAACTGTTAACCTTAAGAATAACAGTGTGCAAGCCACACTGGATAAGCAACACTGTAATTTCTTTAAAATAAGTGTAGCTTTATACCATTTGCACAGAGTCAACCAAGCCAAATAGGTAGTTAAAACAAAATAGACAATTGTCACATAATTTATGGTAGTGAACTTCCTTCTGTTACCTTTCCCTTAAATTACAAGACATGGGTTTGTTTCTAGACTTAGTCATATTTAGACAAAAATGTTTTTTTCAAGCAAAGGTCAAAAGAAAATACTGTTGGTCAAAAGAAAAAATACAAAATCTGTATTAGTGTAATACCATTTATCAAGCCAACTCAAAGGTTATATAATCTGTGCAAGTGTTTTGAGTATTCCAGTACTCAATCAGGTGATATTAAATAAAGCCAAAATGTGGTGGTGGTGGGTGGGTGGATCTGATATTCAAGCCATGGAATCTGCATTTGGTTACAGTCAAGATAGAAAGTAGGAGGAAGCTGCAGATATGACTAACTTGCGTGTCATTGATTTAAGTGGGTTTTCTCTAAGTATGATTAAGTCTGGATCCAACCCACGTACCAACAGTCATTGGTATGTGTGTTATATAACGTATATAATGGAGCACTCCTTTATTCACTTTCCTAGGAATTCTCCCATTTACTTCAACCCCAGCTTCTGTCTGTCCTCATTAAATCTCCTGACCTCTCTTAACTGCTCTCAGAACTCCACTGTTCAATCCCATTTAAGAAAAGAAAGCAAATCTCAAAAAGAAGCCTAGTTTCCATAGCTAATTAAGATAGCATGTTTGCCTCCCTCCTCTACTAATAATCAACTTGTTGGACAGTGTCATGAAAGCTAAAGCTCAGAATCGGCTGAGGTTGGCAAGGAATGCCAAGAGGAAGAAAAAACACTTTTTCAGGTCTGCTCAAAATAAGAGGAAGGAAACAGTAAAAATGATGATGAATTGTTAACAGCTGAAAAAGGATTATGGGATTATATGTAAACTTGCATAAGTAGTGCAACTGGTGAAAGGTCAGGATTGCAGTTCAAGGTTGATATGGAGTTGGCTAGGAACTACCAGTTACTTTAAAAAGTTCAAGATTTTTGGATCAGATGAATTGCACCCTAGGTTACTAAAGGAACTTGCTCATGTATTCTCAGAACTTCTATCATCTTTGAGAAAGCCTAGAGGTCAGGTTAGATGACATATGATGCTAAACAGGCAAAAGTCCCAATCTTCAGAAAATCTGGAAATCTATAAACCTGTAGGTCTGACTTCGTTACCAGGGAAGATCCTAGAACAGATTAGAAAGAGGTTATATTTGGTAACAATGCAGAGTTTAGTAGAAGCCAAAATGGATTTGTCAAGAATAAACCTAGCCAGACAATTTTTTATCTCTGATTGGGTTACTAGTTTGGTGGATTGTGGAAATGCTCTGGACATAATTTATCTTGATTCCAGCAAAGCATCTGACAAGGGCCTTCATTATATTTTGAAAAACCAACAAAGAGTCTTGTAGCACCTTAAAGACTAACAAATTTATTCTGGTATAAGCTTTCATGGACACTGTCCACTTTATCAATGGCAAACTGGTTAAATGTTCCTTAGATAATACTGTCATGTGATTCAGAGCTATTTGGGAAACTACTCAAACTGGATTCATTAATAATACCTCATCACACTGGATGGAGTGCCGCAGGGCTCTATCCTGGGCCCAGTATTCTTAGAATTTGTACCAATGACAGATAAAAGAATAGAGTAAACCATTATCAAATCTGCAGGTGATACAAAACCGGGAAAATTACCTTGATAAAAATGGAAAACATTGCTGCAATTAACAAAATGAAATCAAAGAAAGACAAATGCAGAACTCTGCAAGTTATGAACAAATAAAACACACAGGTATAGGATCAGGGTTTAGTAGCAGTACATGTGAAAATGATCATAATATTGTAGTTCATCACATGCTGAACATGTCAACAGTGATACAGTTGCAAAAGTTAGTAAAATTTTAACCTGCATTAATAGGACCATATTTTATTCCAGACTAGTCAGGCCTTATCTGGAGTACTGTATCCAGTTCTGAGCTCTGCACTTTAAGTGAGGATATAGACTTAGGGGTGGGAAACATGCAGCCCATCCATGGCAGGTTTTGTGGGTCTCTCCCCCACTGTGGTGGCAAAAAAAGGCAGGAATTTTTGCAAGAAAACACTGTGCACTTTCTGTCCACCTTTCCTTGCAAAATCACCTTTTTTTTTTACAGCCATGACAACAGCAATTCCAGCATCAGCATTTTTGTCATGGGCAGGGCTCCCAGAGAGTTCCTGGGAAACCCCGCAGTCCACCCCTGATACAGACAAAATGGGCTCAGAGGAGGCCAATGATGGTCAGAGGTATGGAAAACAAGTCCTATCGCGAAAGGCGGCGGTGGCTTCGGATTGGCGGCAGATGGGTTATATGACGCTGCCGCCAATCCGAAGCCATCTTGGGTCAAAGCCCCAAAACTCCGCACTAAAAAAGTTGGGCATTTAGTCTGACTTTTTTAGTGTGTAGCGAAGTGACGACAGCATTTGCCATCTGTCACTTTTACTCTGGCGTTTCTTGGAGGCGTGCTAAGTCTATGGCGACCACTGATTGGTCGCCATGGGCTGGGCACAGAAGGGGATGGTGCAGCGAGCCATAAGCTTGCTGCACCACCTCCACACCTCCCAAAAAAACCGCACCTCCTCGGTCCACCCTCTTTCTGCAAGTAAAAAAAAAATTAAACCTAAACTCCGCGCCTCCTCGGTCCTCCCGCCCCAAAATAATAAGTAAAAAACAACAAAACTTACCTTCAAGTTTTGAAGGGTGCAGCGGTGGTGGCAAGAAAACCCACCGCAACGCTGCTGCCGGTGAAGAGGGGCAGAGGGAGCACAAATGCGCATCCCTCCGCCTGCCTCTGCAACATCAAAGACTCTGTGAAGAGGCAGCCTTGTTCCCTGCTGTCCCAGACCTAATGGGCTTACATTACAGGAAGGTAGATTGTGTTGAATGTTAGAAGATACTTCTTAATGGTAAGAGCAGTTAGACAATGGAACTAATTACCTGGATGTGGGTAGACTCTCTTTTACTGATGGTCATCCAGCAGGTTGTTGGGGAGGTTCTAGTCCCAGATTGCCTGCAAGACCCCATCCAGCTCTGATTTTATGTAACATCTTATTTTTTTATCGACATATTCTTCATTTGTTGATCTTTAATATAACCCAACAACCCTGTGGTCCAAATATGAAAGCAAATGCAGAGATTGGGAAGTTACCCAGTTTTTCAAATTTAATTTCTTATTAGCTACACTGGAGGTTAGCAGAAGGCCTGAGACAATTACACTTGTAACCTGTCCCTCCTCAAAGGAGCTTAAGGGGGCATACATAATTCTCCCCCTTCTTTTTATCCCCACAACAAACCTGTGAGGTAGGTTAGCCTTAGACTACGGCAGGATCTACACTACTGCTTTAAAACGGTTTATAATAGTTTTGACAACTGTTAGGGCCCATGATACCCTCCATATACAGTTTTCAAAACTTTTTCAACGTATTTTATTGTGCATGGCGTAGTGCAACTTGTACCCCATCAGATATTGTTGGACTGTAACTCCCATCAATCCTAGCCACTATAGCCAAGCGTGAGGGACAATGGGAGTTGTAGGCCAAAATACCCAGAGGACCACATGTTCTCCATCCCTGGCTTTAGACAGTGAATGGCCTAAGATAAGCGTCAGGGCCTAGTGGGATTTCAACCTGGATCGCTTCTCGGATGAGGAGTCATTTCATTGGCTCCTCATCTGCCTAAAAATATTTTGGCAACTCTTCATTCTGTTTGTTTCCCTTTTGCGACAGGCAGCTGGCCTTCAGGCCGGACCCGCCCCAGGCTGTCTCAGCTACTAGGCCCTAGTAACTAAGGCAATGCTCATATCTGCCATGGAAGGTCGCGGTGTACACGGGATGGAAGGCAGGGTGGCTTAAGAGTTGTCATCCTGTCCATCATTTTGGCGTTGCCTTGGTAGCCGGACGAACAAGGACGGGGTCAGGCCTGAAGAAAATCCGACTCGGCTCCGCCCACAATCTCCTGGCTAAAATCATCTTGTTAATGGATATGGGAGAGTGAGGTGGTTCAAGCAGGATTTCTCTCCCCACCCCCGTAGTCATCCTCAGATCTTTAGTGAGGGGAGAGGACCCGCTCCCTTAGTCTTCCCCCAGTCTTGATTGTTCCTGCTGCGGCCTTTTGCCTATAATTCCCATCATTCCTCACTATTGGCTATGGTAGCTAAGGTTGCTGGGTGTTGTGTAGGCCAAAAAAAAGTGTATCGCCACAAATTGCCCACCTGAGTGCTATAGAGGTAGAAAATATACTGTCACACGCAGTCGCAGTCCTATCACTTCCTGTTTAGGGTTTAACCCATTTTCCATTCTTAACTTCCAGTGCTAAGGATTGAGAGTTTTAATTTCAGAGGTGCCCATGGATAGATCAACACATAGAGAATTACACCCAAGAGCGGATTTCGCGGTTATTTACCGGAAACTCAGAGTGTGTGTGACTGTAGGCTTTTTTGTTTTGGGTAGGTTACTCTTCCTGGCATTTGGAGTTTGGTTGGTGTGCAAAAGAAAGTTTGGGCTGCAGGACTCCCTTCCTTCAAGCATTTTCGTGGAGCCCTTTTTGTGTGGCGTTACTACAACATTTTGTCCTGCTTTTGCAAAAGGTGGTTTATAAGAAACGCTTAAAATCAATATAAAGCTATTAAAATTGCAAATTTCTAAATGCATGAACAAATAAATAAAAAATCAAGCTTAACCACAGCAGAAAAGTCACGTTTGTGTAAGGAAACCCGAGAGAGGGTCCTAAAATAAATAAATTCTAGGGTGCAATTCGTAAAGAGGGTGGTATGCCTCAAAATTTAGGAATTGTATAAAAATAATCTATGACAATTGGTAGGTCTTTGGGTGTAAAAAGCTCATTGGGGCTTCTACACAATCACCTATAAAGTATTCAGAAAAATTCATTGATTCATAATTTTTGTGAGAGATCTTAACAAGCAAATCAAACAAAATAATTAAAAATCACAATGGGATGGGATGTGCGTGGGTGGGGTTGGGGATTTATCCAGGTAGGCTTATTTGTATAATGACTGCATATATCTATAGTGTGAGTGCCTGGCATTTTTGACCCAGTATCTGATCATATCAAAAGCTTTATTTCTGAGTTCATCCCCACAAACTGATAGGAAGGCGGAAACCTGTAAAATGGAAATGAATAAGAAAAGTGTATGTTAGTGACTCGCATGAAAAATGTTTTTCTTTTACTGGTGTGGAACCTCAGCATTAATCCCACATGTACGCTTCAAGGCAGGGACACCATTCTCTTGGGTGGGGGGCAGATGCTTAGCAAGTTTAGAGGCTTATTAAATTGAAAACGAAGTCTATTTAAAGGGCATTGATTATAGTTACTTACTTCATAATTACTATAGCCATGTAATGAACCAGTGAAACAACAGTCTCCGGCACTATTTTTAATTTTTGTGTCTAACATTTTCAACTATACATTAAACCAATTATACAGAATATCACTGTAATAAATGAAGAATGGATTCCAGTGAAAAGTGAAAAAGGGAACTGAATGTTTAATTGTCCACCTCAGAAAAAAGAAAATGATAAATAGATCGCAGCAAAACAACGTGTTGAGGGGCATTTTCTGTGCCAAATGTTTTTAGTTTCCCCTTTTTTGTGTGATTTGAGATAGATCAGTTTTTGCATATTTAAATGCTCTCATTATTTTTTTGGAACAAATTTTTAGAATGGGTAAAGTTGGCCCTTTCCAATGTGCAGCTACCCTATCTTAATGTGTATTCCTCGTGTTCTAGAAGAATTCCCAGCAGTTCTGTTCCAGTGTATACTGTTATATGTAGGACTATAACGTTTTTTATATCCTCAAATACCTGTCTCCAAAAGTCTCAAATATTGAGACAGGACCACCATCTGTAGATGAGAAATCTTGTCTCAATCTCACGGCATCCTTTCTAGCATTTGTCATAGGATAATATATTTTTGGGTACAAGCAACTGAAATGCCATCTGGACATAGTCTTAAAAGTTAACTCCTGGGTTCTGTCACTAATGTGTGCTATTGTATTTGAAGATAATTTAGCTTCCTGCTTGTATGTGACAATCTCTCTGCCTATAACTGCTTCTCGGTATACCATGAGATTCAGTCACCACAGTTTTAATGAGAAGCTTATGAATTATGGAGACTGCTCACCTAACAGAATGTCATGATAAAAGTGATTTGCTCCAAATCAGTAAGGTAATATTTAACTTGCATAAAACATGGTCCATACAGACAAAATGCGTAACCTTCATCCATTTAAAGCAATTAACCATAACTTCAACTAATTTGGCTTTTGAGTTGTTTAAAAAGGATTAGTTGACCGTAGCACATCTATAACTTTAAAAAGCACCATATTCCTCCACTAACCTATTTAATATAAATAAACAAGTCTGTTAGCTGTGGGTGGTCAATAAAAGAAACAAGGGGGAATATGGGTGGGGCTTGCTTTTTAGAAAGCCCCAAATGGTTTATGAACAAGCTATTTGAAGGATTTCCTTCTGCCACATGACCCTGCACATTGTTCTACATTTGAGACTTTGTTCCATGTTCTGTTGCCATCAGAAATCCAGTAAACTGGGATGGAGCCTTTTCAGTTAGAAAGCCCAGAAGGACCAGCTGGCTTTCAAAATGTAACTTTTCAAAACCTAACTGAGATATAGATGCTTAGGCAGGCCACACACATTGTCTAATCACAGTTCACCTCTGTGTTCACAGACTGCATAATAAAATAACATCCAGCTGTTTGTGGCACCAGCGTACCATAAAAAAATCAATGTGAGACATATGTCCCCATGATTTACAGGGAGACACGACAAAGCCACTGTTGAAATCATATCTCATATCCATAGCCATGGATTGCATCATAAAATAATGCAGCTTCTTATGACACAAACACCTAGATCTCAGGTATGGATCCTTATCTTTATATGCAAACTAGCCGTTGCTCAGACCCCCTAAGATATATGTTTGCGAGGTAATAATCTTAAAGTGATAGGCCGGCGTACATGTGCTATGTACATCTCTGATGATGGAGCATGTAATAAAAAAAGGAAATCTAAATCCTTTGTGGTGGTCCAACAGTGCAATAACCTGAATCTCAAATCCTCTTCTTCTTGTTAAAGTTGCAGGGGCCCTGCCTTCTTTTGTATATGGTCACTCTAGTATAGTGCCTGCACCTTTAACTGTTGTGATGAAGAGGGAATATCACCAAGAACTAATTGCATACAAATGACTCTGGCTGAAATTCCCTTTTCTCTACAACTGTTAAAGTTACATGAGCCCTGACCTGGATTTTATCTGGTCAGCCTAATTTCTACTCACTGCAAAATAACCATTGATCAGCACCTTGTGGCTGCACAAGCTCATGCATGGGTCCCCTTGGAGACCCTCATCAAATTATTAAATGTGTACTCTCATCCCCGCATATAATCACAGTATACATAGATGGCTTATCTTCTTAGCATAGGGATGCACAACGCATGTGCTGCCAGCAGCCCACTATGGCCATTTATACAACCCCCTGGTCTCTGCTATCACCATTGCTGCTGCCCACAAAATGCCAGCAATTTTGTTGGGAAACAAAGCATATGGAGAGCACATATCATGTTTTCCAGCGGAACTGGGCTCCTGAAAGCTGCCATGGAGCCAGTTCTGCTGTTTGGTGGACGGTCAGGATCCCAATTCTGCTAGGAAACAAGGTGCACACTCCCCATGCATCATTTCTCAGAATTGCTGGGATTTTGCTAGTGATGGCTATTTCCAGGGACTGAGGGGAGTGGTGTAGCCCCCATTGGGTTGTGGGGGGCAGCGTGGACTTCCAAGCCCCAGATTTTGCCCACCCCTGCTTTAGCATGGAAAAAAATCATCCAGTGTATGGCTCTGTGATTTCAGTGACAAATAATACAATATTAATGGCACAGCCCCTCATGTGTTCTCTTGTCATTTAATAGATTGCTGATATATAGAAAATTCCGTAAGGACTACCTTCTGACATAGATTCCTCCCCAAAAGCCCCAGTCATCATCTGAGTCACTACTTGAGATTCCCTAGTGTCATAAAGGTAGGCAGGCAGCTGAAAGGTCAACCCTTCTTGGTGGTTCACCCACACTGTGGAATGCTCTGCCAACAGAGATTCGTCAGGTTCTGGCACTTTACTGTTTTAGGCATTATGTAAAAACATGGCTCTTTAAGAAGGAATTGAGTTAAAAGGTTTTAACAAAACTTGAGTGTTTTTATCTCTTAACTTTATTTTTTGTCATTGCCTATATATTTAGATGTTAAATATTATTTTAAAGATTGTAGATCTTGATTTGTTTGCCGTCTTATTTATTTACTTTATACCTTGTGTATATATATATATATATATATATATATATCACACACACACACACACACACACACACGTCTAGACAGAGTCAGGAGTGATGGACAATAAAATATAAAAATAATAAAATATATTAAAATTGTTTTAAAAACAAAGTACGAATAAAAAATGTGCTGGTTCAATTAACGAAGACTTCTTGAAAGAAATACGTTTTCAGGAGGCATTGAAAACAACACAATGGTGTTGCCTGCTTGATCTCCAGAGGCAGGGAGTTCCATACTGAAGGCTCTTCTCTTGGTAGACTCCAGTTGGGCTCTAGGTCCATGCTGAACCATCAGGAACATGCCATCTCATGACCTCAGTGATTGGGCGGATTGATAAGGTGCTCTTTCAAATATCCTGGTCCCAAGTTGTTTAGGGCTTTATAACACAAATATCAAAACCTTAAACCCAATCCAATAGCGACCAGGCAGCCAGTCTTGAGTTCCATTTTAAAGAAATAGGGAGGATATAAGATTTTTACATAAATTAATAAAAATGCTACACTTTTTATAATGTTTAATATCTGGACGAATGCAATGAAAGCTCACATCAAGAAACTGGAATCCACTGTGTGCTCATTGATGTGGTTCGCAGGTAACAACAACCCATGGGTTGTTTAAATCACGTCTTATTGGGGCAGCGCAGGAGTGAGTGAGCACCTTCTTCCAGCACGCTCATAGCTTCCATTGAATCTGGTCTCTCAAACAACTCAGGAACACCCCGTTCCTGGATTGTTTGATGCAACTCCTAAATCCAGACTTGTGGGGTTTTGAGAGACAAATAGCCCAGAGTTTGGAACCATGGTTTCTTGTTGGGTTAACACTCTGGATTATTTATCCCTGTTTATGAAAGCTGATGCCAAATGCAGATGGTGAGCAGGTGGGAGGCAGCATGCTCTCTTGCTCATGCATGGCTTTGACAATTCATAGGTTAACCAACCCATTAATTGCCATTAAATTTGAAATAGGGCATTTCCCCCCTTCTGATCCTATAATATTCAGTTTCTTATAAATGTGTGGATATGTGTGAGGTTCATTTGGAGATGTGTACATGACTCCATTGTAAAAACAGAATTTAGTGAGTCCTAAGAACATAAAAACATGAGAAGAGCCATGCTGGAGCAGACCGAGGGTCCATCTAGTCTAATATTCTATTCCCACAGTGGCCAACCAGCTGCCCATGGGAAATCCACAAGCACGACACAAGTGCAACAGCACCCTCCCACCCAAGTTCCTCGGCAATTGGTGTGCATAGGCATTCTGCCTCTGATACTGGAGGTAGCATACAGCTGTCAGGATTAGGCTGGAAACCCTGCACTCCCTCCTTGGAATTTGGGTTACCCAACGCCAACCTAGGTAAATAAAACTCTGGGGTTTGGGGGGAAGGTGAAGCCAAGTCAGCACCGTGAAGACAGCACCCAACTCTAGAATATCTTTGTTTAAATGTGGTGACCAGCACTGTACACCCTATACTATGTGTGGTCCACACTATAGATTTATATAAGGGAAGTATGATCTTACCAGTTTCAATTCCTTTCCTAATTATGCCTAAATGGAATTTTCCTTTCTCTCAGTTTGGAGATATCCTTTTGGAACTCCTTGCAATCCCTTTTTATTTGAACCACCCTAAATAAGTTGGTGTCATCAGCAAACTTGGCCACTTCACTGCTCACTCTTAGTTCCAGATCATTTGTGAACAGATCCCTGTGGGACCCCACTGTTTACATTCCAACATTGGGATAATTTACCATTTATTCCTACTCTCTGCTTTCTGTTCTTTAACAAGTTACTGATCCATAAGAGGACCTCTCCTCTTATTCCATGACTGTTAAGTTTGCTCAGGAGTTTTTGGTGAGGGGCTTTGTCAAAAGCTTTTTGGAAGTCCAAGTAAACAATCTCTACTGGATCACCCCTATCCACATACACTCTCAAAGAACTCTAAAAGGTTAGTGAGACAGGAGTTATCTTTGCGGAAGCCATGTTGATTATTTTCCAGCAGGGTTTGTCTTCCATATGCTTGCTTATTTTATCTTTAATAATGCTTTTAACCAATTTACCCAACACAGACAGTAAGCTAATGGGCCTCTAATTCTCATATTGCCCCTGGATCCCCTTTTTAAAAAATTGGTGGTTCATTGGCCATTCTCCACTACTCTGGTAGAAAGGCTGATCTTAATGACATCTTACATATTTTGGTTAAAAGATCAGCAATTTCACATTAAAGTTCTTTAAGAACTCTAGGATGGATACCATCTGGGCCCAGTGATTTATTAACTTGCAATTTGACAATAAGATTGATAACATGCGTTCAGGAATAGGTATATATCCTACATCATCTGCTGTGAAGACAGATGAAAAGAATTCATTCAGCTTCTCTGCAATCTCCTTATCTTTCTTCAGCACTCCTTTTGTACTTCATTGTCATCCAGTGGTCCAATTGCCTCCCTAGATGGTTCCCTGCTTCTGATATATTTAAATAATTCTTTATTATTAGCCTTGCTATTGCTAGCGTTATGCTCCTCAAAATGCTTTTTTGCATCTCTTATTGTCTGCTTGCATCTTCTTTGTGCAAACTTTTTTCCTCTTTAGTTTTACTAACTTGGGCAAGAATTCCATTTTCTGAAGGAAGCCTTCTTTTCTCTAATAACTTCCTTGACCCTACTTGTTAACCATGTTTGTGACCACTTGGACTTGGTGCTATCTTTCCTAACATGTGGCATACATTTTAGTTCAGCTTCTATTATTGTGGTTTTATGTAACCTCCAAGCATTTTGAAGGGATTTAACCCTTTCAATGTCCTTTTTACCAGTTCCCTTATTTTAGAGAAGTTTCCTCTTTTGAAGTTAAATGTCACTGTGTTGGACTTCCTTGGCAATTTCCCACTTGAATATATATTAAATCTGATAGCACCGCAGTTGCTATATTCAAATGGTTCAACATCCAGTATCAGAGGCAGTAAGCCTATATACACCATTTTCTGGGGAACAAGGGTGGAAGGGTGCTGTTGCACCGTGTCCTGCTTGTGGGTCCTTGGTTGGCCACTGTGTAAACAGGGTGTTGGACCAGATGGACCCTTGGTCTGATCCAGCTTGGCTTTTCTTATTCTGTAGTAGGTCCTGAGTGCGACCATTTAGGATTAAATCCAGGGTCCCCTCCCCTCTTATAAGGTCAATGAAAAGAGGGGAGGTATAGTAATTTAGCACATCAAAAACTTTAGGACACAATCCTATGGAGATCTCAGAGGCTGACGACTATCCAATACAAGGTAGCCTGAGCACAGAGGCAATCTTCACCTCTGGCTGTCCTACATTTTTGCTAGACAGGTGATTCTGCCTGTGTAACCAGGGAGCTTTGCAGCAGGAGTGGGGGAGGCCGCACGGAACATAGAAAGCTGCATAATGCAGCTCCCGCAGTTTTCTCCCCGCCTTGCCCCCTTTTTGCCATCTCCATGCTCCACTTCCAAGCAAAGAGACATAGCCAGTGCAGAGAGAACTACGCAGGCTATGAGGGGACAAGGGAAGGGGCGTGTTTTCTTGGCTCCAGTGTTGGAGCCCTGGTTCCAACCTTGGACCGCAGAAACTGAAAAATCCTGTGTCTTGGGGGCATAGGATTGCACCCTTAACCTCTTTATCATGACTGTAACATGCATTTATCCATTCAATGTGGGGGTAATTGAGGTCACCTATTATTAAAATATTGCCTTGTTTGGAAGCCTCCCTGATTTCATTTCCATCTCAAGGTCTCCCAGAGCATTCTGGTCTGGGGGACGATAGCATGCTCCTAGTATTAAATTAGTTTTGGAGCCTGGTATTGCCACCTACAGCACTTCTGTGGAGGAGTATGCCACTTTTACGTTTTTTAGTCTGCTCGACACTATGCCCTCTTTGACATACAGAGCAACATCCCCTACAGAATTCCCTTCCCTGTCCTTCGTATAGAGTCGATATCCAGGGATGACCATATCCCACTGCTTCTCCCCGTTCCTCAAGGACCTTACAACTGCACGTACACATGTCATTGGTACCAACACAGGCCATGACCACTGACTCCCCCTACCTACAAAGTTATCTATACAGTGTGTGATATCCATAATTTTCATACCAGGCAGGCAATTTATCATGCGGTCTACACAGCTATCACAAACTTAGCTATCTATGTGTCTAATGATCGAATTTGCCACTCCCACAAACTCCTGCTCCCTGGAAGCATATCCATGGTGCAAGAGGATATTTGCTCATCTTCTTTCCCTCTTCCTCCGAATTATGCCTTTCTTCCCTTAGAACTAGGGTGACCATATGAAAAGGAGGACAGGGCTCCTGTATCTTTAACAGTTGCAAAGGACAGGGAATTTCAGCAGGTGTTGTTTGTATGCATACATAACCTGGTGAAATTCCCTCTTCATCACAACAGTTAAAGCTGCAGGAGCCCTGTCTCTTGACCATGTACAAAAGAGGGCAGGGCTTCTGCAGCTTTAACTTTGTGATGAAGAGTGATGAAGAATTGACACCTGCTGAAATTCCCTTTTCTATGAAACTGTTAAAGATACAGGAGCCCTGTCCTCCTTTTCATATGGTCAGCCTACTTAGAACGCCATTCCCTATGACAGCAGAAGAGCTGTCAACCAGGGATTGGGACATCACTATGAGGTCTCATCCATCAACTTCTCTACCTCTCTTAGTTTCTCCAGGTCAGCAACCTTAGCTTTAGGGAAACAAACTTGTTCCCTGAGAGCCAGAAGCTCATCACACTGAACATACACCCATGACTTCTATCCAGCTGGCAGACAGCCATCTATGTGGCACTCAATGCAATAAAGTGAATAGCCCTTCATTTTTACCCTTTTATTGCATTTGTTTACCTGGAAAACTGAGTAGTTTTCCAGGAGAAGATGAGGATTTTTTATTTGTAGTTACTATGAGAAGGGAGGAAAGAGTCAGTTACCCTGGCCTGCTCACCCTGTTGCTGAAATTCACACAAATGCTTAACTTGCTTGTATACTGACCTTTTGTCCTTGGGCTCTCATGCTTATAAAGCTAGCTCCTTCACAAGCCTACCTCCTTATATAGCTCTAACTAACTTGCCCCAACTACTGCTGCTGCAGTCAATTTGATTAGAGAACCTCCTTTGAAAAGCAAGGGGAGCTGTGCTGAGTTACTGGTCTGCACTAGCTTCCAATCAGAGGAAATGTATGTCAGTTGAGCCCCCTAGGTATGGAAATTTTCTATTTAGGGGATAGGACAATAATCATTGGGTTGTTAGAGGGGACAACAGAGAAAAGGTAGGTTATTTGGGAAGGGATGTAGTTCAGGTTCCCATGAGGATGCAAGGGGCTGAGAGGTGACACTGGGTATCTGATTTAGGTAGGGATGTGTGTCCCTTTGTGTGTGTTTAAACTAAATTATAAGCTGAATTCTCAAATTTGGGATGAGCTTTAGTTTATGAGCTGCTCTACAAGACCTAAAACTTGAGCCTACTCTGAGCCCAAACTGAAGCTCACCTACACTTCTTCATTTTTCAACAGATTCTTCCACTAGCTAGGCCTGCACTTGTCAATATAGAGCTATGTATTGCTTTTACTGCCTCTTTTTAAACTTAGGTTTAATTTAAGTATGTGGTTGAGGTTCTCTTCAGCCACTCTGGAATCTCTGTTAGAGCAAGGCTGCAAGAACTGAAAGGTTCATGCAGGATTTCCCCTCTAAGATTTATCTCCCAACTGTAAGTTTGTAGAGAGTTACCCTTCTGGAATTTAATTCACTTTGCTGTTGTGGGAAATGGAAAAATTTTACTTTTTCAGTTCTAACATACAGAGAAGAATTAATTCATAGACTCATAATAAAATAAATTAGGCTGCTTGTAGCTATGCTTGTAATGGAATATGCATGTGATAGAAACCTTGCTAGTAGATTGAAAACAAGAAAGTGTAGGTGGGTTTGTGGTTAAAGTTACATATGTAACCGGTAGAATATAGCTTCTGTGGCTTTTGCGGGTAAGCTTCAAAGGCAAATCTTGACATACATGCAGAAATGACCTTTTAAAAGAGAAACTGGAAACTTTTGGTGGTTAGACTTCGCTGAACCGGCTTGCAGAAACAGAGGAAGAATACTATATTAGGTAATAAATAAACAGGGATAGGTGGCTCAAGAAATTAGAGTAAGAGGAGATGTAAACAGGGGCAGGGATTTTAGTAGTTTAATTAGGCGGTCGTGATAGGCTGTAAACCTTAGATCTCCTGACCAATAAGAGACAGGGGAGGGATCCTCACCGGCCGTGGCAGGGAATAAATATGTGTGATTTTTTATGCTTGGTGTGCCTGCTTCTATAGCTCAGCACCCAATCTTGCAAGATTGTATTTCAATAAAGAAATTTGCTTTCACCGTCCAGATTGTTTTGTACTTTTGCAGACTGAATGGTCATTTCTAACACTGTGCCCTTGTGTTGGCTTCAGCTGATGATTTACAGGACGGTGTCACAAAAACTGAAACCTTGTAATGGTTCTTCCTGGATTTGCATGACTTCTGCAGCTAACAACACAAATTATCCTTATATTATAAAATATATGGACCTAGTAGTCTTTGAAGTCATAGGATTCATAACATTATTTCACCTAGTGTCTTGCATTTTTTACCAATATATCCAAGAAGTTGGGTATTTGTGAAGCTGGCTAGGGAAGTGCTTTTAATCTAAAAGGGAGAAATGCCTAACACTAGATAAGAACTTTAGAAAAACTCTGCAGCACTATATTAAAGGTGCAATATTCTATGGTTGGGAAATTAACAAACAGAGTAGGAAAATTACAGCTTTCTGATGTCTGTCTTTGGCAGTCTATGTTCTGAAGTATATTGTCTTAGAACATTTAACTATCTTAACTAATAACAGTTGCTAGAAATACCCTCCATGAATTTGTCTAATCCTTTAAAAATACAATATAAGCTAATGATGGTCACCTCTGTCAGTGGATGCCATAAGTTAATTATGCATTGTGTGAAGGAGTACATTTGGTTTTCTATCCTGAACCAATGCCCAACATTTAATTGGTGACTTTGAATTCTTCTATTATTAGAGAGGGAGAAAAATGTCCCCTTGTCTACTCTATGCTATTTATAATTTTATAAACCTCTATCACGCTTCCGTAACTCAGCTATTTTGTAACATCCCCCCACCATCATGCTTTAACCTCTTCTTGTAGGCGAAGGGTTCAAACCTGCTAGTTGAGCGTTGCTTGGCAATTTAAGGTGCAATCCTATACACACTGTGCGCCTATGCAATCTGGATAGGTCACACTACCCCTGAAAGAGCAAGTTCGTAGCTTGGAAGCCCTCCTAGACCATCTTTGTCACTTGAGGCTCAAGGAGTCTCAGTGGCAGAGATGCCTTCTACCAACTTTGCTTGGTGGCCCAGCTACGCCTCTATCTGTACAGAGATAACCTGGCTGCAGTTGTCTATGTTCTGATAACTTCCAAGTTAGATTACTGCAATGCATTCAATGTGGGTCTGCCTTTGAAGATGTTCACAAGCTGCAGTTTGTGCAAAATGCAGCACCCAGATTGATAATGGGGGCCAGAAGGTCCAAACATATAAGACCAAATAAAGCCTTACATGGCTAGGGACCACAATACTGTTGTTGTTGTTATTATTATTTACATTTATATACCGCCCCATAGTCGAAGCTCTCTGGGCGGTTTACAAAAATTAAAAGATTGACTATTAAAAAGTCAATATACAAAATTTAAAACCATAAAACATATTACAAATGTAATAAATAAAGATGAAATGTTTAGACAGAAAAAAGTCCTACAACTCCCAGCATTCCCCAGCCAGCATTTTTCTATCAAAACATGCATAAATTTCAGCCTTAATATTTATTTTCCTCTGTGTGTTTGCCAGGGGAGGATGTACTAAGGGTGAATCTCTAAGTGAAGCTTAATTTGGTGAATTGATTCTTATACAAAGAGATTATTCCAAGACAGGTGTCATCTCCTATTCATATTTTTGAACATTTAACCAGAAAGGCAGAAGTAGAGAACCAGTTTTCATGTAAGTTAATTACTTATAATTTTGTGTATAATTTTAACTGTATGTATTTTTATTTCAAAGTGTTCTTAGAGTGGTGGATTTGGAATGAATTCTTGTAAAAAAACACCTTAGGAGTGCACCTGAAACAATGCACTATAGGAGTGACCTGAAACAATGGATTTGTGATTTCTTCTGTTCTGTAGAAGCTGTGGAGGGAAGTCTGTAGTAATGATAAAAACCATGAGAGCCTTTGCTTTATATTTATGTTTTTGGACAGTGGTGATGACACAAAGTGCTGGATCCATTTTTTTTAACTGTGAAATCAATGGACATGTATGTGATTTGATGGTGAATTTAGGGGAATCCATGAAGAACTGAGTGTGCTTCCAGATGAGGCTTTCATGATGTCATTGCCCTTGCTTTATTAACTGATGTTTATGGGGGGCTGAGAAATCATCATCTTGTAGTCGTAATTTTCCTGTGCTCAGCCACTTCTTACACCTTTTTTTAATGCATAAAATCTGTTAATGAAAAAGAGAAAAGAGGGGATAGCTGCACAATTCCTTCTGGTTACTAGCACTGTAGTAGGAGCCCTCTGTCTGAATGCATCCTATGCCTCAGATTCATGTTTTTGCAAAATAAATCAGTATAATTAAGTGTTAGATCTGTTGAGTTATATGATGCAGCCTGTGTACTTGGTAAGGAATGATAAAATAGTAGCTTTGTGTTGACTCCATTATAAAAACCACGAGGATCCATCAGAATCCATGGGTGCCTCTACAAGAGCGATTTAAAGCTCTTTCAAGGTGTATTAAAAATTTGACCTCTACAGGAGTGGAGCGCAAATCAGGGGTTGAGGCACTTTTTCTGTCCGATTATGCGCATTATCGAATGTGTGTTAAATAGCGAGTTTTAATTTACCGTGGGAGTTAAAGCGTCTTATGACCATGTAAACAAGCGATTCTCCGCATTAAACACCTTTAAAGCGCGTTTCATACAAGCGGTAAAGCGCTTCACCACCTCCCGTGTATGGGGATTAGGCGTAAAAGCGATCGCGAGAAGATGCGCATAATCGGACAACCGGGCGTCAAGCTGAATTGTTGTAGAGGGGACCCATGATACAGATGTGTGTTTTTTGGTGCTATGTATTGCCACAAAGCAGAGGATGCATTATTTACAATGCAGCCCATGGGCACAGATGAGAGCTTGGCTTGATGGTAGTTTTGGAGGGCATCCATATGAAAATAATGAGGAGCTGTGTATCTTTTACTTCTTTCCTCCTTTTGTGGCATTAGTAACTGTATAGAAACTTCTAATTTGGCTGTGAGATTTGGAGATCTTAAACTCTATCCAGAGGTTAGAGTCGCTGTTCTGGTCAGTGAACTGCTCTTTCTGTGACGTCCCCCTTAAATTTTCTGTTTTGTTGCTGCTGAGGGGGCCAAGAATTTAAAGGAATTTTCACTTTACTTTTGTTTTTTGCACGTTCATTCCAACAACCGTGGATTTTTGGAGCCCCCAGGTGGCGTTTATCATCAAAACATAAAGCCACCAAATTCATTTCTGGACACGTCCGGGTTAACAATGATTTAATTCTGGTTAACACACTTTCGTCAAGTTGTTTTTTGGAGTGGGGGGATGTGTGCGTGTGAGGAAAGGAAGCTAGTGCAGCGAGACTACAACTCCCAAAGACTACAACTCCCAAAGGGCTTTGCGGGATGGGAGAGTTCAGACAGTGTATGGCCTTATACAGCTTTCGAGTTACCGAGACGGATTGTCCCGTGACATCCCTGCGGTGGGGGAACTTGAAAACTACAAGTCCCAGCTGACTGCGCGCTTGCCGGTCTGGCTCCGGCTCTAGCAGGCGGCTGCTTTTGAGGAGGCTGGTTCCTATTTTAAATCCAGTCAGCGATCAAAATGGCGGCTCCGAGCTGAGCGTAAGGTGGAGAGGAGAGAGACCCCGAGCAGAAGGCGCGCTCGGCTCTTTTCCCCGGTGAGTGCGCTCGCACATGGGGCGGCGGAGAGGAGAGGAAACAAAAACAGCAGTAAGGCAAGGAACGGGCGAGTAATTCCTGTTTATTCCCACCTAAGAGGCGACGAGGGGAGGGAGTTTGAGGGGCAACCCTAGTTCTGACTCTATAGATGTGCCACCTCTTCCACAGGGGGGCATCGTTGGGCTGGGGGGGTGTTGAGAGTCGTTCTAGGCGGAGAGTTTGGCCAAGGCGAAAGTGCAAAGAGGTTGCCGAAGCTTCTTTATTTCTGTGCTGGGAAGGGTCGCTTTATATATTTCCTCATGTCGTCGAATTAAAGAGTTTAAGGTGTTGGGAGAAGAAAGCTTTTATGAGGCGGTATTGGTTGGTGTAGTATGGGAAGTTGGAGTTCTCCCCGTGTGTGTGTGAGTGAGAGACCATGGCACCCGATGCCCCCATTTACGTGCATTTTGGGTGGGCGTCTCTCGTGAATGGCTGGAAGGAATGGGGAGAGGTATTTTGGCTCTTGGAGGGAGGTTTCTTTAGTCTCTCAGACCAGTGTCACGCTGCTGCTTCCTTCTCCGCCTCCATATCTGTTCTTGTTGATTCTCGGTAAAAATGGGAGCTGAGGGGCGGTGAGCGGGTTAACTTCAGGTAAATTTGGGAAGGGGGTGGGGAGAAGAGTCCAGGAGGTGACTCCAAAGGAAACCCCAAAAGCCCCAGTTTGTAGCATCGCTGCCTCTCTACTTGGTAAGTTTCAAACGTGGAATCTTACGCTCTTTCCGCAAGAATGAACAGGAGACGTTGGATTGGGACTTGGGTGAGAAGATACGTGATGTCTCTGTCCACTTGGGTTGTGTATCTCGGCCATGGCGAGCGCTTGGGGATAACAAGCAAGCAGCAATAGCTTCCGTTTTCATGCTTGTTAACAGGGTAACAACTGTAAAGCCAAAGGGGATGGTGGGTTGGTGGAGAGCAGAGCTTTGGCGCTTGAGATACTGTCTAAAACGGAAGCAATCATACAGTTTATTTATTAAATTAAAAGTGTATGTTTAAAGTTTTGCCTTGCTCTTGTGCAGGGTGCTGGCTGGCTGGCTGCAGTTCAAGGGTGTCTCTTTGCTTTGCAAGTTTCTCAAGGAAATGTTTGTTTCCAGTACTGTTTTTGTAGTGCAACTAGCCATGTTATTTTAAAGGAGCTGATTCCTTTTTTTTAAGGATACTGTGTAGATGGTGTGTCTGAAAATGCATGAAAATATCTTCAATAATTAAAATATGAATAACATTATAAATATAACAAACATTAGGATTTTGTTATCTTGACTGTTTGACAACCCTAAATCAGTATTGGCTCTTCATCTGGTCATAAGAGAATGTATTGTGCCCACTTTCCATGATATAGACATACTGTGTGGCTTGTCTGAGTAATTTAAATGGCAAAACCTCACTGCAATATAGTAATTGTTTGATATTGGAAGGCATAGCTTCCTAAAGTGTTTGATAATAGGACTTGGGATGCTGAATGCCTAATATGTAGATGTAGTCTGTTGCCATTTTAAAAATTATTTTAGCATTGTGTGTCTCTAACCCATTATATTGAACAGAAAAGGTACTCTGACATAATAAAGAACTTGCATGTAAATAATAACTAATAGGGTGTAATAGACCAGAGAGCATGGTGAATGTAGAGTGAGCCATAGCTTTTAACACAGAAATGTTCAGTAACCAACATAAGAAGCTGTTAAATTGCTGTTTTAAATATTAAATCTTTATTTAAATCTTGCATAGATTATGTAAAGCTGTATGTTGTATGCCTTTAACTTGGAACTTGTCATTGTACATTAATTTGCGTTCTGTGTGCAGTCGCTTATCAGATATGCACCAGATAGCTGAGCCAAAATGCAGACTAGAAGAGGAAAGCCCTGATCACAATAGAATAACAAGGAGCAGTATTCCTACACTGTGCAGAGCATAATAACATATATAATGTATAAAAATGCAATCAAAAACAGCTTGGTTTTATGTAGATATTGGAGGGGAAAACAAAAATACACTTGCTAAGACACTTGAGAAAAGGAAAACATTGTATGTAAGATGAACTCTAGTACTATGTCTAAAATGATATTGGACACTAGTCTGACATTGGAGGTTGCTTCAGGTCTTGCATATAAATGAGCAATATGAGCAGTAATCGAAGATCTTATTTTTGCATTGTTTTCACAAAGCTGTTTGAGTCACATTGTTATGAATATTCGGAGTACAAAAAGGAAAGCACTATCTTTAGTATGTCAGATATTATTTTGTTCTAGTATTAGTTATTTTAATACACAGTATTGGAACATTTTTAGGCATTAGAATGGTTGCTTAAAATTGACAGTTACCTATGAGCCTCTTAAATGGTGGGGTTTTGTATTAGGAGATACTCAATTAGAATTTAAAATTCTAGCTAAAATGGGTGTGTGAACAAAATGGCTTTTAAAAATTGTATCAAGTAGAAGGAAGAAGTGTGCATTCTTTTTCTGAAATGTAAGAGCTTTCCCAATAATTCTAGAAATCAGTTTACTCCGGCAATATGGCATAAATTAAATTGTACAGAAAAACACAAAATAATTGAATGCATGTAGAATTGTAAATACCACACAATTTTAAAGGATTTCTTCCAGAACAAAGTTTTAAGCAAAGGAATTGCTAATAGTATTACAGTGTTAGGTAGATATTTCTCTAATATATGCAACAAAGGCTGCATTCTTAGGCTCACTTACATAGCAGTAAACTACACTGGACTTATTGGGTCTTACAATTAAATATGCATAGCTTTGGGCTGTATGGGTATCATAGCCTAAGCATGTGGTATGGGTGGAGAAGGCAGTTCTGGAGCAATCAGTGCTCAGCAGCCGACCAAAATCCTCTGCGTTTAGAAACTTTCTCTTGGCTAGTAAGGCTCCACCTCTTTTAGTCAATGTTATGTTGGGAAGTGTGGAGTGCTTCATGTACTTTCCAAAAGGAATATTCTTTCCATCAACTCAAGGATCCCTGACTATCATGGATCAACTTCTCCAGGCTGGGCCAGCAACAGATGCCTTCTAGATGTAGGAAATGTTAATGTAGACATCAAGAAAATTAATTTAAATGACTTATTCTCCCAAGATTTGCCCTCCCCATTGATAACTTCATAGTGGCCAAATACTCCCATCCTGGTTCTGGATGAAGTGTAGATGCTGTTTTAATAAGGAGGAGTTGGCTGTCAAGAACATAAAAACACAGAAAATCTCTGTTGAATCAGACCAAACACCCATCTTGGCCTTCCCCAACCTGATATTTTCCCATCAGCTCTATCCAGTATGGTCAATGGTCAGGGATGATGGGAGCTATAGTCCAAAACGTCTGGGGGGGCCCAGTTTGTGGAAGGCTACTATCTACTCCAGCATTGTGTTCCTACAGCAGACAACCACATGCCTGTGGGAAGCGCACAATCAGGACATGAGTCCAATAGCACCCATGTTCCTCAGCAACTGGTATTGAGAAGCCTACCAACCCATTGGTTTTGAAAATGGCAGGCCATTGGTTTTTAAATTGATGGGTTTTCATTACATGTGAACCAGGTCACTGTCTCGGACAGTGGTCAGTTGCAGTTTTCTTGAAGCATTTTGATTTAATCTTACGATTAAGTAAGACTTACTTTAGTTGCAGAAACTAATTGCCCTAAACTGGGTATTACTTCACCTTAAAATGTACAGTACAGTCTTGTGCACATATATGTGGAAGTAAATCCCACTATGTTCAATGGGATGTACTCCCATGTAAGTGTATATAGGGTTTCAGCTTAAGTCATAGATCCTGTTCAGACGACATGCTAAGCTACGGTGGGTACGCATTTTGAGCTAAACATTATGCCTTAGTGTGTCATGTGAACTCTGACTTAGCGTGTGTGAACCATTCCTAATCATGGTGGCTACATAACCACGGTTTAAATATGCTCACTACCCATTTGCTGCAAAAGAGTTAGCGGCCTAATCATGGCTTAACATGTTGTCTGAACAGCGTCATACTTGAATTCTTATTCAAAATGAAAACTCCAAGAAGTTGTCATAGGACAAACTTATTGGACATCTAGTCATGTGACAAAGCCATGGGTACAGAAAGTTGCTCATGCACTGTCTATTTTGCTTATTTTGGAGTCCAAAAATGGGTTTGTATTGCTGTAATGTTTAAGATTGAACCATTCACTATTGAATAAGTACTGTACTGAAAAGCTGCGTAACTGTTAATTCTTGAAGCAGATGGTTTGAAGTGGTGATGCCATTAATCTTAAGTAAATGGATATGGATTCAACTGTTGATAACATTAATAACTTTAAAATTTGACTTTGTTGGAGGTAAATAATATCACAGGCAAGCATGTATATAATAGATATGAACAGGATTGCCATTTTCAAATACTGCAATTGTACAACTTGGCCCCATTTCTCTCTCTCTCTCTCTCTCTCTCTCTCTCTCTCTCTCTCTCTCGTTTTCTGTTGAAAGCTTTTTGATACAACTAGACCTTGGAGGAAAGCTGAATCATTCTTATTTTAAAGAAAGCAACATGGATGGTAAACCTTGGCGAGCTTCTTGTTAAAAGCTAGAGTAAAGAATGTCTTGTACCATGTGATTAATTGGTGGTGCTTAATCCACATGCATGAATTTTTACTCCAAGAGTGAGCAACACATAACCCTTGAAAGCCTTTTCTATGCACTGCCTCAGGTTGCTCCTCCTGCAGCCACCAAATAGCTGCTGAATTCCTCCTTCCCTACCAATTTATGAATATTGTGGCTTCTTGCAGTACGGCAGCCACCACAGCCTTTCCCTCCCCTTCTGCCACTCCCTTAACAACTTTGGCCCTTCTAGTGCTGCTGCTTTTGTCTTCCCCTTCTGTGTAAAAGTTGCAGTGGCTGTCACTACTGCTTTTACTCTTGGAAGGTTCAATGAGTGTGGAAGCCAGGGCATCTTCTAGAGGTCTCCCTATATCAGTCCTCTATGTTGGAAGGAGGCAGCTGGTGGTAGTGATCCTGCTGCTGGTGTGAGTGACAGGACCTGCAAAAACTTTAACTTAAGTTCAAAGTAAGTGCACTTGCTGGAATATGAGTAGGGGAAAACAACTGAAAGCCGTTGAACAGGGGGGATAGAATGCAAGGGGGAAAAGAACCAGTGCAGTGTAGGGGAGACCGGGGTTCAAGTCCCCATATAGCCATAAAGCTCACTGGGTGAATTTGAGCCAGTCACCAACTCTCAGCGGAACCTACTTCATAGGGTTGTTGTGAAGATAAAAGGAAGAGGAGGATTATGTACACTGCCTTGGGCTCCTAGGATATAATGAGAGAATACCATTTCTAGAAAATGTGTGTACATATATGTGTACGTGCAGTGCCTGGCCCAGCACCGCGTGCGACCTTTGTGGCCGAAAAGGTTGTCCACCTTTGTTTATACCATTACAAATGGAAACAAAATGGCAGCTTTTATACTAACTTTGGAGTCTCTTTTTCCACTATAGGATCGTATGTAAGAGGTTTGAAGATTTCCCCGTAATTAACTCCCCACAACTAATTCTAAATTAAAAAATATTGTAATATTTTAATATGAAATTGTAATGCTGAATTCTAAGGGTTGGCTCCAGATTTAGTCAACCTAGGCAGGATCTACACTACTGCTTCATAATGGTTTATAACGGTATTGACAACTGTTGGATCCCATGACACATTCCATGTACCATTTTCAAACTCCTTTCAAAGTGCTATATCCTGCTTGGTGTAGATCTCCCTAAATTTGGAGTAGAGCCATTGAAGTCAATGGAACTTAAGTTGGAACTCACTAATCTAGGTCCCATTGATTTCAGTGGTCCTTTTCTAAATATGACTGAATCTAGATTCAGCAGAAGTATTGTTATAAATCCAAAGTTCGATAAAGTAAGCAGCTCCATGTTAAGTTTCAGGGTATGTGTACACTGAATTATAAATAGGTTTATGGGTTTCTCTTCTCAAATCACAGATGGCAATGGTAATTTATTAGTATCCTTAGGATTCTTTTGGAAGGAGGAGGATATTGCTAAAATTACAGCTTTCAGCATTCTTTGTAGAAGAAGCTATAACACTTAACTGTTTAAATTTCCAATGTAGGGATGCTTAATTGTTTTTTCTTAATGTTTAGGGTATAAGAATTGGGAAGAATTTGTAGCATGTGTTGAATTAGATATGTCAGCCACCTACTTAGAAGCCATTTCTTGCCCATAGCTATCCATGGTATCGTGTACCTTGTTTGCATCAGTCTATGGAACTGAACTCTGTGATCAGGATGATGTGGGTTAATCTGCAAAGGGTTGTGAACTTAATTTGTATTAAGGAGAGCAGAGTAGGACAAAGTGATCTTTTGGTTGTTTTTAATTTTTTATGCTATAAAAATAGAAAAAATTCTGCCATGGGTAACTGCCAACTGTCTTCTCGTGAACATGCTAGATTAATAGCTATCATGGCTATATAGAGCTTCCAAGTTCAGAGGCAGTATGTCTCTGAATATCAGCTGTTGAGGAGCAACAGTAAGAGGACTGTTGCTTTCAAACCCTGCTTGTGGGCTTCCCAGAGGCATCTGGTTTACTGGGAAACAGAATGCTGAACTATGTGGACTTTTCCTCTGAACCAGTAATTTCCTTTACGTCCTTTGTATGTGTTATTTTGAAGTAAATTTAACTATGTTCTATGGGCCTTACTTACAGGTAAGGGTGCATAGGATTGTAGCCCAAGTGTTTTTTATTTGGGTTGCTTAAAAAAGGAACTATTTAACAACAACATAATAAAATGTTGAGGACTTATTTTAATTTAGTTCTGAGTGATTTCATTTTCCCCAGTAGTAGTCTTTAAAGGCTATTCTGATTAACAGCTTAAAATAGGTTTACTATATTAGGCAATGTTGTGGCTATGTGGAAGAGCAAGCAACTAACACATTGGGTATTATATCAGTTAAATACAATCTAATGTGGGGTTAATATATAATGATAAATGGTTTAACATTTTTTGTGCAATACTCCATTTCTAAAACACATGCTCACTTTATCAGGATCTTAGACCCTACCTCTAAAATGTACAACATTTAGAAGTTTTATGTATATTAGGAAATAACAAAATGAGAGGGGATGTTGTGCCTACAGACTGATACTATAAAGTGGATTCTGTAGATGACACATATCATCAAAGAGTGAGTGTGTTTCTAGAATGTAAGAATAGAGCTGTGATTGAGAGTCATTGTCCACATGATTCAAAAATTGATCCATGTAGCTTGGGGTCTTTTAACATTTACTCCAATAAATGGATTGTTGGAGCCCACAGACATCTGTCATGACTTATTTTCAAGACACTTTGGGGACAAAATTGCTTGTCTTTTTGCCAACATAGATTTCATAGTAAGGTGTCCAGTGCTTCGTCAGGTGTGGTTTTGTGGTATCAGTTTTAGCTTTTGAGGCCTGATAATGTGGTGGATTCTTGAAGTAGTGAGTCCAACTGCTTACCTTCTCAACTATTACTCTTCATGGTTAATTCAAACAAGCTGGAGGGGATTGATGGGTCCATTGTGTGGTAAATGTGTTACTGAAGATGGGGCAAGAGCCCGATGGCTTGAAGGTGGTGGTGATACACCTGTTTCTCAAGAAATCCACAAGAGATTCTTAATAACTACTTCATAGGGAAGGTGGTTGAGATGGTGGTGGCCACACACAGATTCAGACGGTCTTGGAAGAACAGATGATGTAGATCAGGGGTGCAGAACCTCAGGTTTGGGAGCCAAATCCAGCCCTGTGGGGTTCCTCAGAAGGCCTTGACTCCTCCCCAGGTCCCAGCCCATTGGTAGTTTCCTGGCTGTTCAGCAGTTTTTTCCAAATTCTAGGAGGTTGAAATGTCTGTCTTATGCTTAGCTATTGGCAGGAAGAGATGTAAGCTAAAATATGCTGATATTTTGGGTAATTCTGTCCCTGCTCCTTTTGCTTTCAGCTTTGCCCACCATTGGAATGTGCTCACTGGGAGCTTCTCCAAAATGCAACTTGGCCCTTGGGCTGAAAGACTTACAATGGCCCTGATCTAGACTTTTTCCAGGCTGGGTTCAAAGCCTGCATTGCCCCGACAGATGTCCTTTATTGGCAGAAAGACAGGGTTTGCAACCCTATTGATTCTCTGTGATCTCTCAGTGGACCATGGTATCTTCTGGACTGGCTTCATGAATTTGGAGCATAGTGCTCCAGTGGTTTCGCTCCTATCTGCAGCGTCATGTCAAGAGGATAGCACTGGGCGGCCATACTTTGGGTACATGGTAGTTAAGCTGTGGGGTTCTGCAGGGTTCTATTCTGCCCTCGATGCTAGATCAGGAATTGGTGGCAATCATTAGGAAATCTGGAGTAAAGTGTCAGTATGTTCATGATACCCAACTCTGCTTCTCTGTATCATCTGAGTCAGGATTGGCTATGTAGGCTCTGAACTAGTATTTGGATGAAGTAGTTGGCTGGATGAGGGTCAATAACCTCTGAGGCTGAATCCTGACAAGACAGAGGCCTATGGATAGATGGTACCCTGGCTCAGGTATTAGGGAAGTTGCCTGTTCTGGTTGGTGTTGTGCTCCATTTGAATGAGCAGTTTCATAGCTTGGCCATGTTCCTACATCCATCACTGTCAATGGAGCCCCAAGTACGTCAACTACAGCGGTTCCTGACAGGGATAGCCTAGCCACAGTAATCCATGCACTGGAAGCCTCAAGACTGGACTATTGCAATGCAATTTATGTGGGACTCCATTTTGTACTAAGTGTAGCTAGTACACAAAGCCACAGTTAGGCTGCTAAGTGGGAGAGCTTATTTGGAATATGTTCTACCAGTTCTGAAAGAGTTGCACTGGCTTCCATAAACTACTGAACCAGATTCAAAGTTCTTGTGCTGACACAGAAAGGCCTACATGGCTTGGGAACTGGATACTGATGGAGTGCCTTCTCCCTAATGTACCTGCCTGGAAGTTAATATCTAATGGGTATGCCCTCTTGACAGTGCAGCATTTGCTTGCAGTTTGATATGCAGTTACTCCAGAGAGGGTGTTCCCAATACATATACCCCAATTTTGGAATCCACCCCCACATACATGATCGGGCTAAGCCTTCAAGCTTTCAGTGTCAACCCAAGACTTACATGTTCATCCAGACTTGTGGTTCAGCAATTTGGGTTTGTGAGGGAGGGAGGCTTCATTGGGGATGAAAGCAAGGGGAAATCCACTGCCTGAGTAGATGTTTGCTTGCGTGATGGTGGGTTTAGCCCATTGATTAATTGGAAATAAGGTCAATGTTTTTCAGTAGGACTTCTAAGTAAGTGCATATTGTAGCCTTAGCCTTCAAATAAGTGATTTTGGTCTCTCTCTCTCTCTCTCTCTCCGTGTATGCAAATAAATAAATAAAAAATAGAACTCTGTATCTTGCATCTAAGATGTAGTAATTTTGTAGTCTAGAGAGTCTGGTCACTAGTGCAAAAGGAATATGTGGACTGCATAGCCAAAGTGTTTGAATTATATTTCTAGGATGTATATGTTGTATTTAGTTACAAAGCAATATGTTTTAATTAGGGCTTCTATTAAATTAAAGAAATTTAATAGATTGATCATCAGGTTTGATTGACATATCAAATAAATTTGCATGTGCATAATACGAAGAATTCTGAGGAAAATTATAATTTTTATGCATAAACATTTACAAATGTAATATACTATTCAATAAGCATCCATGGTAATACAATCCCGTCTGCACTGTTACATCAAATGCCAAGGAATGATAATAACTGCATCCTATTCCCCTCCATGTTAGTGAAGGAAGGACACATGGAACAATTGCCCAGAAGATGTTGATAACACCCATTTGACCACCCCCCATTGACCACCCCCCAGCATACACATATGAGTGTCATATTATAGTAACCTCTTTACAACAGTGGCCAGCCCGCTCCCCCAGTAATGAGCACAAGAGCTGCCTTGTTCAATCAATGCACAAAGACAGAGGAATAGATGATCAAAAGTAATGGGCATGTAGAATTATAAGAGTAGAAATGACGATGTCCTCTTCCGTGGATTCTCGCATACATCTTCAGGCTGTATGGAACTGTAAATAAGAATCAGTAATGTTTGGCTCTAGGCTAGATTTTTGGTATGAGGGACACAAGGTAGAGGAAGTTCAGAAAAGAGTAGGGCTAAGTTTAAAAAGTTTGAGAAACACTAGGCTAGAATATATGGATCAGCGTTGACAGGTGAGCATGATTACTGTATTGGTTTATAAAATTGCTAAACTAGACCAAGCCTAAACACCCATTGCTAGGCCTGGGCCCATGGAGTGCTAATCCCAAATCGATTTCCTAGGGCCCTGGATTGATTCCACAGTGCCCTGTCCACTGGTGTCATGGAAAGCTATTTTCGTAGCTTAATTGCCACACATGGGGCTTATTTTCAAGGGGGATTGTGCTGGGGAGGGAACTGCTACAACATCCCTCCACTAAAACAATCTGTCACTACATGGTAATTAAGGTGAGAGAGAGACTGTTTTTCATTGGTTTGGGGTGATCTAGGATTGGGTGCAAATTAATTGAATTTATTTTACTTGAGATTATTTGGATGAGAAATTAATTAGCTGGCTTTGCCTCCTGTGAAATTTAAATAAATCCTAGTAATTAGTTCCATGTCTGCAAGGTTTATGCAGATTTGTGTTCCGTGGCCTGGGCCCCTGCCTAGTAAATACCCGTGGCCATTTGAAGTAAATAAATAAATAAAGCAATAACCTCCTTAGAAATGAGAAGAAGGATGAAGCAGGGTGAATACTAGTTTTGCAAAGTAACCACTGGAAAAAAAATTGTTTTATTCAGTTTAGCAGCTGAAGTGAACTCCAAATAAATCCATAAAGAGACTTGTGGCACCCTAACGTATAATAAATGTATTCGTGCATAACCTTTCATGGACATTGTCTATTTCATCAAATGCACGAATTATTAACCTCTAATTGCCAGATCTCGCTATACTTATTGGCAGCCAGGTTGGGGAAGTGAGGGAAATGTAATCTGTATTGTCAGGGGGAACTGAACTGTAGAACTGTACATTCAGTGGTGATTACCTTAACAGTTGCCATTCTCAAAATATTGTTGGGTGATAACACAGACATCATAATAAGGAAAAACATGTCCTTACATTGGCCGAGCTGGAGATTAATTTTAGGTGGTGCGCTAAGTGAAAAAAAGTCAATTGAGGCCAGATTGCCTAGTGGTTAGGGGTACGGATTCCTCACTTCAAAGTCCCTTTTCAGATTGTAGAAAGTGTTGATACCACCCTGAATGCTAAATGCAGTATTCTCCAAAGCACATTAAAAAGCAAAGATAGCTGTGCTGGTCGATGAGACAAAAATAAAAAAACTTACCAGATTCTTCATCATTGTAGATCAGAGGTCCTCAACATTTTGGGGCTAGTGGGGACATTTGGAATGTTGACTGTGTGTCATGGTTGCTCTCACAAAATGGCTGCCATGCGGAAGGCTTCCTATTCACTAAATGGCTGCCATGTTGGGCATGGCCAGTCATGAAACAGCAATTTCCCAGAAGATAATAACTGGTGAAGCTAAGACCCTAAGTTCCAGGCAGAGGTGGCAATCTGAATTCAAAATATTAAACTACTCTTTTGAACATGGTTTTCTGTTCCAGCCCCAATTCATAGAAGGCAAACTGATGAGGCTCATAGACCAGTAACTTGGCCAAGAAGGTTAGTACAAGACAGAAATGGACAATGCCTTCTAATTGATAGCACTAAGAGTTCTCTGTCTGGAAGCACCCTATATCCCACCCTGTTAATGTGAATAGGACCTAAGTTGGAGAAGGCTGTTTAAAACGTTAGTTGTGTTTTAATCATTTACTTATTTTGTATCTTCAACAGTTCACGCTACGTAAACGTACAAATTTCTTACCATCTTCGGTACTTAAAATATTACTTTTCTAGTTAAAAAGCTCATGGAATTATTTCTTGTGATGACACTGAGAATGAAGTTGCTGTCTATACTGGATCATACTGCAATTCTGCATCTCCAAAAGAAAACCGAACATGTTTTTTTTTGTTTTCATGGAAATGCAACAATTTATTATCCTCACCCAGTTCTCCTTTTTAGTTAGAACCCTTTTATTATGTAGATCAAGTGATAGTTATTTTCAACATTTGTAGCAAAAATACCAGCTTCTTAAAAAAAAAAAAAAAAGATAAAGGAACTACATGCTTTTTAAAAGCAATTGAAATTACCAGGATTTACAGAGTAAATTTGAGGTCATGGTCTAATGACTGCTTTGCAGGAAGAAAGAAATATGAAAATGAGCAGCGTGCTTTCTGGATGTCAGCCTGTGAATTTTTCCACCATTTCCATTAGAAACATGCAGACAGACATGTTTATGCTGCTGGTATTCTGGTCAGCATTTTTCACTCTGAATGGAATTTTAAGTTATTCAGTCTGTGATAAACAGACAACCAGACAGAATTTTAGGGTAGAAAATACACTTCTATAAAAACATTTAGCATGTTTCTACATATAATTGAATCAACTACTATATCTAAGCATCACAGCATTGCAAAAGTGAAATGAGTTCATATCAACTTGCTGTTTTGAGCATAACATAACTTGGTGCAAATATCTGTACCTTCTGGAATGCATTGTCTAAATCTGTACTTGTATTTAAATGCGAATTTTCCTTGCTGCTGAGCTGGAGTTCTGACTGCCAACTCTTATATTTTCAAGACATCATTGAAAAGACAGGCTTTGAAGACACTTGGGTTATTTAATTACAATTTAATTCCTTTGTTGAAATTAAAGCTAGGATATATAAAAATGTAGGGCTGCTAGCTTTAACTGGCAGATTGATCAACTAAAAGTATAGTTGATTGTTGTGGGTGGGGCAGTAGGGAGCAAATACTGGTTATGCGGAGAATTAAGGACATATGTTTTGTGGAACAGTATTTTGGTTCCTATGTTGTGATGCAGAATGAAAAAGGAAATAGCTGTTACCTTTTGAAAATGAGGATTTTAAATTTTTTTTTAGCAAAAGCTATCTCTCATCTTCAATAACTTCAAAACTGCTTCTATATTTAAGTTTTGGTAGTATGCCAATTTATTTATATCTAATTATTTGATGAATTAGTTAAAGGCAGGTGATCGAACTGAACACTGTTCATACTTTTGATAGCCATTAAAGAATATAGGGATTATTTATAAAATAATCTAGAAAAGATAATTTAGTTTAATTACATAGTCTGTGTTTACATGTTTTTTTGTGCTGGACCCCCAGACTACTTGTGGGCTACTCACCCTACTGAAACCTCTATTGTAATGTCAAAATAATAATGTTGAAAGGAAGTCCTGATTGCATAGCAGCCACATCAACAAATGCCTTTTAATCTGTGAATGGTTTAAAGAATGTCACCTTTATTATGCCAGAATAATAGCTTAGTCACATCTCAGTGGTGTTCCTTATTTGATGATCCTAGAGGCTATATCAGTTGGGAGCAATATAAAGCTTTAGCTTTCATGCTGGCTTCCTCCTTGCAGTTAGGTGGTAGCTATATTTGGGGACTTAGGTTGCTTTTCCCTGAATAGTTTTGCTTGTTAGTAGTTTACTTGATTTGTGTGTATCTCAGGGATTTTACAATCATTTGAACCCAGAATATATTCTTAATAACATAACATGGGAATGAGGGTCACCTATTAGACATGCACAGTATTACACAATAGACTGCAAATTGGAGCTCTGAAAATGAGGTAGACCCTGTATCATGCTTAAAATGACTTGTGAGTAGACTCAGGGAAGGGTGGAATGGATGGGGGGGCCCTTTCCTTAATTTGACAGCTGTTAGTGTGCACAAGTTACCTACTTGACAGGTTGGGGAAATGGGAGCAGATTACACCCTTAGCACAGTTTATTTATTGCATTTTTGCACAGATTACACCCTTAGCACAGTTTATTTATTGCATTTTATCCTCATGTTCTGAAATATGGATCTTACACTTGGGAGTCCCCCTTTCCATTTTACCCTTCCCTGAGTTTCCCCCAAGTCATTTTAAGGGCCCGTCCCATTTTTGGAGCTCCCATTTTCAATAAAAGGGGAGCTCTAAAAAGGGGGAGGAAAAGGGCTCAAGATCACCCACTTAGTAAGGTCATCCCCAGGTGTTCAAGTTTTGTCCTGACACTTGGGGGTTCCCCCTTCCAGTCCATTCCCCCTTCCCTGATTTGGCAGCAACTCTTTTTCATATTAAAGTGCAAATCCATTTAATCGCAGTAACCGTTTCACAGCTGTCAAAGGAGCTGTCAAAGATTGCTGTGGCTAGTGCAAATGGGAGGGAAAACAAGGGTAACATGTAGATCTCTGGAAAAGTTTCTCATTTTTAAAAAAGGGGACATTTGCAGACATTCCCCTGGTGGAAAAATACAGAAATATATACTTCAGACTCTTTGCACAAATAAAACAAAGCTTTGACCACAACTGGGGGTACGATGGACCAAGGCTGGGGGACTTGGTGGCAGACAGGGCAGGTTCTGCCACCAAGACCCATGGAATACTTGGTGAAGCCGACCTGAGGACCAAGGGGGAGGGGGGTAGAACAACCCCTGGTAAGCCTTATCTTTCATTGAGTTCACCGTGTGGGGTTCTGATGACAACACACTGTGTTATTATGTGCAAACCCAGCTATTGGGGCCATAGAATGATGGAGATTTTTTTACCTTTGAGGTTTTAGACAGAACTACAATCTCAGACTTGAAAATCCCCACTTGGATATTTATCCTGTCTGCTATTGCAGCCATGACAGAAAGCTCTGTGTCAGCTCCTATTCTGCAGTCAGTGACAGGACCTTGGATGAGGATGGGGAGAGGAAAAAGGGGGCATGCTAGTGGGTAAGGAAGGTAGAGCGGAGGAGAGGCCACGATCCATTGTATCCTGTAACCTCTACAGCCAGTTACGTCCGTGCCAGCATGGCTCCACTATACATGTTCAGAGGCTTGTCTAGTGGAAAAAATTGAAAAGGAAGATGGTGAGGCAAAAATGACCTTGGTGCTTCTCTCACCCTGCTGGTAGCAGCCCAGTAGGGCGTAGCAACCTTGGAATCCTCCACTGCAACCTATAGGGTGAAATCGCATGACATATCAACCCACACTGGTAAACAAGCTATTCAATGAGGGTTGTTCATGGAGCAACCCATGATGAGCCTGACAGACGATCGAGATTGCCTTTCTTCCTTTCCTTCCCTCTTGGTCCTCTTGCTGGCTCTGGCACATATCCCAGGGGACTTTGCAGCAGAACCCATCTCGTCCACCCAGCCTGTCCCCCTCCATGCTGTGATCACTTCCCTGAGTCTTCCACAAGCCCTTTTAAGGGAGTTCTATGCACCTCCTCTTTCTGCAGCTCCTGTTCATAGTAACCATAGCCATAAAAAGACACACCAAGAACAAGCCATGGGTTGTCAGCGTGGCTTATTGTATCTATATTTGTGTTAAATCGAATAGATTCCTTGAAGCTAAATTGTTGCTTTGTTTTTGTTGCAACATTGATGAACATTTGCAACAAAATGCGTTAGAAAGTGTTTCTGAAGTGTTAGAAAGCTAATATTATTATGAAAATCCCGAACTTCATTTTCACATAGAACAAACAGGTATAAATTTTGACATTGAATTTGGGTGGCACAGTGAACACTTATCAGTAATTTAAAAACTTTTAATGCTATACTTGTGGAATAGTCCAATGGGAAAATCAGTTAAAATGTATATAATGCACCTTCACACACAAGTAATGTTGATGTAGTATAGCAGCTAAGAGTGTGAGGTAAGCTGCTTTGTCTCCCATTTGCAATATTGGAATAACAATACTGGTCTGTTTTATAGGGCTGATATGGAAGAATTTCTAAGAATGTATATGAAGCACTTTGATCACTCAAAAAACTCTATAGAAAATGCTAACTGTTCTTGTCACATTTATCCCAAGCTTTCATTGGCTTCCTGTCATTAAAATTTCAGCTGAAGAGAAGGATAAGAAGGCATGCACCTAAACTTTGAACGATCAATGGGGTAAGATTTGCAGCCAGCCATAGACTGGCTTCACACGACATGATAAACCACAGTCAAGGGTTGAGTATGGGTTATTCTTTGAAACATGGGTTATTGTGTTGTCTGAACCAGCCTTGTTAATAAGTCATGGTGTATTAACCACAAAGAACCTACGGTTCACAAACCATCAACAAACCATGGGTTCTCTTTATGGATTGTTCATGGATTGTTATCGTGGCTGGGTTCAGACAACACAAACCCACATTTCAACAACTCATGGTAAAAATGACAACCCATACTCAACTTGAGTGTGTTATCATGTCTGAACCCAGCCATACTTTGCTGTTTCATTCAAATTTGAAAAATGATGACCTGTGCCAGCTATAGTTTTCCCACAAACTAGGATCAAACAGTGGTTTGACATTAAGTCTGAGGCTCTGTTCACCCGATCACAGGGGACGGAGGGTAAATCATCCTTGGAGCAGGAAGGGGTAGGTAAACCACAACATGTGCGCCCACCACATGACCATTACCCCGCAGAGTGCCATGGTTTCCTCACCCCTTGCTGTTCCGTGGATAAATTCGTGGTATCCTGCAGTGGTGCACACATATCCCAGCAGGCACCGCAGTGCAACTCAGGCCATGGCAGTCTCCCCAGCCAGCGAAAGGACCACGTGACCATAGAAAATGTCTGAGGTGGCTGGAAGTGGCAGTCACTCTTGCTGGAGGACTCTATGGTTGCTGCCATTTTAAAAAAAGAATTGGCGTTCCGAGCCCCAAAACTCATGGGGTTCCCATCACACAACACTGGAATCATTGTAGATGTCTGCTAATCATCTTGCAGAAGATGTGTAATGGCCATGGGTCCTTGACCTACCATGGCAAGGGAAATCTCCCACCACACAACATGTTTTTGAGTGCTCCACTGTGGGATAGCATGTTATCTGAACAGGCCCTGAGTTTCTTCCCTCCCCATTTGTTTCCAAGTGATTGGATATATAGGCTGGGTTCACACAACATGTTAACTCACAGTCATGGTTGAGTATTTGTTGAATGTGGGTGGTTGTTGAAACATGGCTTGTCATGTTGTTTGAACCCAGCTGCGCTAATAAGACATGGTTTGTTAACCACAAACAACCCACAGTTCTCAACCCAAGAACAAGCCATGGGTTCTCGGCAAAACAGGGAGACATGATAGAGGTGTACAAAATTGGCCATGATGAGGAGAAAGTAGATAGGAAAAAGTTTCTCTCTCTCTAATGTAATATTAGAACCCAGGGTCAAAACATTTCTTCACATAGTTAATAGTTAAACTCTAGAATTTGCTATGATAAGCTGTAGTGATAGCCATTAACGTGGATAGCTTTAAAAGAAGGTAGAAGATATAGCCATCAATGGCTATTAATCTTGATAGTAATATATTACCTCCACCATTGGAGATATTATATTGTATACCAGTAACATGAGGAATTATGGACTAGATATGTCTTTGGTCTGATTCAGTATGTTTTTTCCCCTTACGTTCAGTGTTCCTAGAAATTTGAGTACTTGTACTCAAGATTTACAGTTCCTTTTATAAAGGTAAAATAGTGGATTTTATCCAATATTTAATTATTATTTTTTATTTATACCCCACCTTTCTACCAAAAATGGCAGTTAAGGCAATCAAGTAACTTAAGTTACATTCATTTCAATGGGTCTACTCCAAGAAGAGCTAATACTGCACTAGTAGTGCATAGTACACTTTCTGATGAAGTTTTTGGAAGTGTCTTTAGGTTCAGCTTTGCTCTACAGCTGGGTTGATCTGGGGAGAAAATATCTCTGGAGGAATTCAGTGAAAGTTCTTGTGCAATTTTCAAATGATTTTTCACAATTCTTAAATGTGGGAAATATTAACATTTGTAGCCTAACCTTTCATCTTGTTGAAGCAGCAACAATATTCAGGAGTCTTCAATGAGGTTGCTTCATATCATTAAAGCTTCTTTCATATTAAGACATTTAGGATTTGTCAACTTCTTCACTGTCCAGTATTTTATGATCGTACAATCATAGTATGTAAAAATTGTAGCATATAGAAATTGTGCTAATACCATGAACATCTTGCCATTCTTTAAGTCATAGTAGTACTAGTAACTTGTAACGGGGTGGGAATTGGGGTGTAGCACATTTAGACCTACTCTCTCTAGCAACTATTCTACCATACTGGCAAGGTAACATGAAGTGTGTGGTTTAAGATTAGGATGATTGCCAAATTAAACAAATTATAGTCAATTAAATATATATTTGCATATATAAAAATCTAGAGTTCAAAAGAAGCCACCTAGAAGAGGCTTTCCCTCCTATGTGTGAGAGAGGATGGGGAATGTCTCTTCTAAGATGTCACTTGTCACCTATGGTTACTTTTGTTAAAATAATGCTAATCTGCTGCTCAATTAATTAATTTAAAGTTTCAGTTCAGCTTTCAAAAAGCATAAAAGTGAATGGATGTTTCTGGGTCTACTGTCTTATCAATTGTATTTTAAAAAGGAGAGAATTTTAGGAAAAATGGACTATTAAAAAACAAAACTGCTACCTACAGTGTTTGCAGTATATATTACAGCTTCAGTAGAGCTACAGAATAGCAATGGTATTATATCTAGCAACATGATGCACCAGGTTGGTGTGTGTTGCAAAGGATGAGCCACTTTTGTGATAGTGTTGCTATGGCAACTACCTTCTGAGAGCTGCCTCAAGGTCACTCATCAGCCATAGCCCAGAGTGCCTGGATTTTAAGCAAAATGGGAAAGCCTAACAGTAACTGTTACTTTCTTCTTTATTCAGTCTTATATAGTTGCATTAAATATTCTACAGAATATAATAAATATACAATATTTACATATCAATTAATTTTAAGTAAAATTTTTGGTAAAATCTATCATGCTCACAAGAATAGACTAACAGTTCTGGAAGTGTATATGTATGCTTTCAAAATCCTCCATTTTTACAAAAGAACAAAAAGCAAGTGAGTAGCAATCAGTGCCAAGCATGTGTTGTCCTTTATCATTTTATTTCTTAAAATAACTTATTATATTAAAGTATTCCAGTAAATAACATTACTTAAAACATGTGTAGATATTCCAAAACTCAGTTGTAATACTTGATTTTTATAGTAATCAATGGAGAATAAGTTATCATACTTAAAATATGCCAACATAGCCTGTTTAAACAAGCAGTTAACTTTCATTCATAATTTGGCTTGAGATGAACCATTCTGTAGTTGTGGTGCCCAATTTATAAACACTCACACACCCACACCCACACCCCAAAGCCTTCATGGGCCTGAGTCTCTTGTCATATTTTGGAGATAATCCACCATGTTTAAAGTTTGCTTTCAACAACCAACGATAAAGGGAACCCTGATTTTGTTGTTCTTGCTTTAGTAGTTGATTTAAGCTGCCTTGAGGATCTGTTTGGGCCAGAATAGTGACACATAAATTTGAAAAAAGCAAGAAATCATTGTATACTAGTCTCACTATGGTGTTACATATTTCATGCATTGGATTAATTTTGTATGCTGTGTCCACTGGAATGGAGCACTTGAAACTCCCCCCAAAAAACCAAACCTGTTCATACTGTATTACGAAATTCACATTTTAAAGCCTAAACTATCTACATTAAAACATTGTTACAGAAATGTTAATATAATTATGGCAGAAAAGATACCACCCTCAGCCAATATTGACGACTTTGCTAAAAAGCCAGGGTTTAACATCAGCAAAGAAGCAACCGAATGTGCTTCTGTTATCAAGCTTTTCTATAAGTGATCGGTGTAGAATAGGTATTAATAATGAAGAGTCATCTGTAACTGATCATAACAGTGTAGCATCTTTGAGTTAATTAATAATAAAATAAATATTCAAAAGGATATAATGGATGCTACTATAGATTCTTTAGTCGTTGGAGTTGGGAGAGAGTCTCCCTAGGAAAGCTGCTGTAATGGACAATGGTATTATTGCTCCTGGCCTTGGGCCCATGAGTAGCTTAATAGGAAAATCTGCCCCCATGTTGAAGAAGTTGGTCATATGCATTTTCATAATGACTTTCTTCCCTTAATTATCTTGCTTTGCTTCCTACATGGCCCATACAAATGATACTTAGTGAATTTATGGGTTGGATCAGTGGTGCCATTCCACTGTTAGAAGTACTTTTCAAATCCTTTTTTCCCATGGACTTCTTGAAACTGGAGTCTCGTTAAACCCAAATTCTACAAATCAGTGCATATGTATAAAGCATACTTGCAAATGTATAAATCATACTTGAATAACATTTTCCTTCAACTCTGGCATTTTAATCAAATCTAGAGCTCTATTATGAAAGCCACAGGCCATAAACTATGCTGCAGAAAAGGGCCTCTTGAACTGGTAAATTTTTAGGGCAAAATATTAGACTGGGCCAGCACCATATTATGAACATCATGGTCCCTAGGCCAGTATCTTGCTAACCTCTTCACCTGGCCTTGATTCCTGTTTTCAGGGGGAAAAGATCAAGCACAGGACCAAGTACAGATATTCTTCATTGTTCCAAATCATTTTCACAGACCACCTAAATGGACCTTGTGGCCCACTAGTGGATCATCAACCACTATTTGAGAGCCTGTGGGCTAGAGAACTGGCAGACAACTAAAAGCACTGGGTTTGGTCCAGATGTAGCCATACTTAGATCCATTAAAAGCAACGGGGCTTAGTTAGTCATGATTTAAGTCCCTTTGTTTTCAGTGGGTCTGCTCTTTAAGCATGAGTAAATTTGGATCCTACCCATTGCCTGCAAGCCCAAGTACTTTAGTTAGTTATTTATAGAGCAGAAAGAACACATTTCAAATGGTTATTTTTTTTATTTATTTAATTTCTGTACTACTCAATATCTGAAGATTAAAATGCAGTTTACGTGATTTGTTCTGGATGAGGAATTTAGGTGTGTATTTGATATTTTGCTGTCTTAAATAGCTTCCCCATTTATTTCAGTTGATGAGTAAATTGGTTCTTTCAGTTGAAACAAATGCAAGATCCAGTTGTATTCAGGTTCATACACATTTTTCTGGATTAGAGTGAGCAGTTGAATCCTGGGTTTAGTTATATTACTCGACAGGAATCATACACAGGAAGTATGTAGCTTGCAGCCAGTCTTGAGACAGCATTAGTTATTAGGAGTATGGTAGGGAACATTGGTATTTTCTGTTGCAAATGCATCAACTGTGGGAGTAATATGTGTGTGTACATATATTTTATTCCCCATGTACGCACCTAGGAGACCCCACTGGCCTAGATTGTGCAGAGACTATTCACAAGTGTGTACTTGCATGTTACTCCCACTTTTTACTCATTTTTTGTGGAAAACACAGTGTAATATCAATGTTTACTCCACCAGTTTTAACGTGCAGCACTACTCTAAATTATATAACTTCTAGGCAAAATACGGTCTGCATCTTGAATGTCACAGGTACCAATGCTGGAATTGGAGAGGATTTTCAATTATAACTTTTTCAAATTGTGCAAAAACAGAAGTTATGCCAGATGCTCTTACACCCATTTTAATTGCTATGGTATAACCTGAGGGAAGGGGCTTTCTGTAGTGCTAGATCCCTTGGATTTATTTGCTTTAGTGCCAGGTCTTATGTCAATAAATATGCTAGGTCTCGCTTCTCAGTCCCTTGAGATTCAAAAATAGGCACAGTATTATTTCTCTAAGCAATGTCTTTCCCTTGGTTGAAGCTGAAAACAAGTGATTCATTTTTCTATTTTGAATTTCTACTTTGAAGTAATATTGGCATGATCAGTAACAAACCTCTGGCTACCTTCTGTCTATTCTACAGCCGCAGAAGGTGACTGAAGAAACACATTTAATATGTTTCATATTGTAACAATGATACAATCTTGGGGAAAACATGCATCTTGTCAAACTGAGTTCACAAGAGAAAAATGCTGTTAGTTGTGCTAATTTTGTTTTTAATGATCATGTTCACTACAATTTCAGCCAATTTGCAACCCTTCTGTAGGGTCATATCGTTTTGTATATTAATGTGACTATTACAAGTTGAACTTTTAAACTCATAGGGCAACCTTTGATTATAAGCTGTTAATAATTATAGTTGATATTCTGAATCAAATAAATTACTTCATTTAAAATACCAAACAAAATGATAGCGATAATTGTTTAAATATTCAATTTCCAAAAATAAATGTTTCCCTTTAGGCCTTCTTACCTGTAAATTGTATATAGTAATTCAGGACTATTTAATGCCAAATGGGATGATGATACTTATATTCTGCCTTTTTTCCTCTTGCAAGGAACCCAAGGCGGCTTACGTGGTCCTCCTCCTCTCCATTTATCCTCACAACAATCCTGAGTTAGGTTAGGCTGAGAGTCAGTGTCTGGCCCACAGTCACCAAGTGGGCTTCATGGCTGAGTGGGGACTAGAGCCTGGCTCTCCTGAGTCCCAATAGCATTGATATAATGGTTACCAATCTGGGAAGGGAGAAATAATACAACAATGTCAGGTAAACAATGTCAGACACACTCACAGGGTCGATAGAAATACTGCCATAGCCAACCAACCTAGAACTGTGCCAGCAACTGCAGCCATTTGCCATGGGGCAGACAATGAACTCATGATGATCTGGGCATACCACCTTCATAACAATACACACACATCTGCACTCTGCCAACCTCAGTGGCTCATGCCACAGAGTGTGGGGATGGAAAGCAAAAGACAGAAGTTTAAGCCCCAGCAGGGAGGAGGGGACAACATGCTTTCACTCACTTTTTTGTATGTTTAGGAAAAAAATGCAAATATCAATGTGAGGCAAAAAAGAGGGAGCTCCCGGCTCTGAACCCCACTACTATCACTACAGAGTAACTCTAAACATTCAGCCACAGGACCCAGTCATAGATGCCAGGAGCACAGTGGCTGCAGGAGGAACCTTGGTCTAGTGGAACACCTTGGTTCCAAACCTATTTAACCTCATGGGCAAATTTGGAATTTTGAGAGAGCGCTGTAGATTCTCTTACAGAATTGTTACCAAGAGGGGGCTTGCCCATTCCCAAAATGCTTGTCATGGTGGGTTTGACCTGTTCCAAAAAAACACTTGGTTTTAAATAATATTTCCCTCCCACTCAGTGAACATTCCTTATATCAAATCTGGGCAAGGTATAAAGTTCTGCTGTTGATGTGGCTGTGAAATAAAGGGGTTTAGGATCTTGCATATGTATACTCCTTCCACATTCCCACCCTGTATTCTTCTGCTCTGCTGGCATATCTTCACTGTCAGAATGGTTCTGATGGGAGTTTTCTGCCAGTGAACTGGTGGAGTTTTGCTGACATAAATGTCAAACCAGTGACATAGTCTTAATATCCACTACTTCCTAAAGCCCCTCAGGTATGGTCGTCTTGAGCATAGGATTGCTCTCAAACAAGTAACTCTTCTTGAAGTGGTACATGTGAGAATACTTCAGCAGCTGTTCAAATTTAGTCCTTGAGGAGGCTACAGAGTCATTGAAGATTTACAGGCTGCAAAATTATGATTTAGTTCATTAGATCTCCCATTAGTTACTTCCATGGCTGTGGCAAAATGTATTCCATCTATTTTTGTTCTCAGTCTGAATAAGCTGTTTTAGTCCTCTTGCTAACTACTATCTTCTAATTTTTCAATCTCTAGGTAGAGATGCTGCATGAGTTCTGAGAGAAATATATTTCCAAGTAGGTATATTATTAATTAATTAACTAATTAATTATTGGGGAGGGTGTTTCAGAGGGTGAATGCCACTGCTGAGAAGGCCTGCTTCTGAGATCCCATGTGGTGACATTCTGTTGGTCACAGAATGAACAACAAGGCCTCCTCTGAAGATCTTAAATGTTGGTTGGGTATATATACAGGCAGTCTGCTAGGTATCCTGGTCCTGTGTTGTTTAGAGCTTATGTGTCAACAACATCACCAAGACCAACACGTCTTGGTAGCTAACAGGTACATAATGAAGTTAGAGCACGCTTAATGACAGGCAGAGCCATCCTATATGTGTTGGGTGGTGGGAAGAATGAAGTGGCAGGTGGTCTGCCATTTCCAAAGTCCTACTGGCTCATGCCAGATAGGACAGGTGGAGGTGGGTGAGGGCTTTTCATACTTTTTTTTTCTTTTCAGATAGATGTAACTCTCCCTCCAGTTAGTTTTAATGGCTGGTGTAGGTGGGGAGTCTGATCTTGGAGTTTCTCAGGGGAGTGAATGGGCCTTGAAACCAGAGGATCTGAGGCAGATTCCAATCAATATCACCCCTGGATCACCCTGTTTGGGGCCTACCACCCCCAGAAACACTGGCAGGAGATGTACACCCATGGAGCTTTCTTGTGGCACGCAGAGGGGCTTTTCGGTCTATCCCAAACCCCTTAAACTAAGGGATCTGGGGATTACGATTGAACTCCTAGTCCCGAACAAAGCCAGTTTGAGCAAAAGGAAAGCTCTTAAAGCTCTTGAATATTCCTGTTGTACCATACATCATTTCCCAGCTTTTGGTTTGATGTTTGATATATGATAATTACCCATTACCCATTCACAAGGCAAAGAAATATTTCTAAATATATCCATGTGGCAATTTACAGCATGTTTTCAACTTAATTTAGGTCACAGTCCTATGTTCACTTATCTGAGAGTAAGCATTATTGAACACAGTGGGTCTTACTTTTGAGTAAACATTCATGGTTTGCATTGTTAATCTATCAACAGAAAACCTTGCAGTTGTGAGTTTTCAAGGGCAGTGATCCCCAAATGAGGGTGAAGACTGGTTGGTGAATCATAAAGGGATTGCTGAGTCTTTGTAGAAAAGTTCAGTGTTTAGGTTTCTATTATTGCAAATACAGCTTCTGGAAATATTCTAAAATTCCTTAGTGTTATGAAGTTTAAGCAAAAGTCAGCTTCCCAAACAGTGACCCATTAGGAAGAATGTAGAGCCAGACTTGGACGAGATGACCATCTCCTGTTGCTTTCAGACATATACTTGTTATTTTAATTGTGTTTTGCCATATAAAAGATATGACACATAGCTGTCATTATATGACAGTACTGATATAAATAGTTCATTATAAAATTAAATGGAAGTGAAATTAACAGGGGAAAATGAGTGATTCTGAGGGATTTCTTTTTATCAGTGGGAAAAAACTTGATTAATAACTATTTCAGAAGTTATACTGGAGAAATTTGTTGAGTTGTTATGCAACCAGTAGATTCATTTGTATGAACATAAAAAAAGCAAAAAAAATGCCGTGGAAAGCTTTTTTTCTTTTTTTTCTTCCACCGCTGTTCATAACAAGGAACAAAATGTATTATTCATTAATTAGGTCATTGTACAACATTAGCTAGTTATTATCAAGCAAGGAAACAACTGGATCTGCAACAAATCCTAGCAAACATGTGGCATTTGATTGGGAAAGGATGTTTGTAAGTTATTCTTTTATTTTTAGCAGTCATTTCCCCCTTGTACTTTTGAAAATTTCTATGATAGCACATTTATTCTGGAAGTTTCTATAAGTAATCACTTGTAAAAGCAGTATTCTTCAAGTTCATTGTGTATTTTTCTTGTTATGATAATGCTAAAAGAATAAAATGGGAAACAAAACACTTAAAGTCACAAAATATTATGCCGCTGTTTTGGGCAAATATTTGTAGGGAGATGCAACAACAAAATCAAAGGTGAGAGCTATACACCTGCAAAACATTTGCCTGAAACAGTGGCATAATTTGTGATGTAGAACTGTAGGAGTCTGTATGCATGTTAAGTATGTATGCATTTGTTGAGATGGTAGATTTTAGGGAATTTCCTAGTTACTCATTTCTTTACATGCAAACTGGTCATTATTTATTCTGATTGAGTAAATTCTGTTCTAATAATAAAATGATACCATCCCTTTACTGATACTACAGGTTTTATAAGACCTCAGATATTGATACGGCCAATTGTCAGCACTTTGGAGAGAGAGAAAAAATCATTAAGCATTTAAACTTTATAATGGGATGTGTTTAAACAAATAGCCCCCAGACTGATGTACTGGCTTCTGAGAAGATTATAGTATTTAATGTTGTAATTTTGTGATCAGCTCTATATATAGGGTATCTAAATTCGTCTCACTAATTTGAACAAACTGGCTAGAGTTGAATTGTAAATTGTATATTTTGAATGTCTTATATCTTGGTCATGTTGTGTTATTTGGTACATAACCATTGTTTTACATTAACAAATTAGAAAATGAATATAACAATTCTGTTAATATATCCAAAGGAGAAAATCCAAAAGGTTCAGTTATAGTTGCATGGAACTATAGAATGAAGAATCAAATATAATGTTGGGTTTTTGCCTTAAAATACTGTTTACACTTTGTGACCTGTAAACCGTTCTTTGGATTTTGGCAGACATCCTGCTGTCTTCTGTGCTCCTAATGTCTGAAATCATACATAAATGCTAGCTCGCATGGCTAGAATGTAAAATTGAACTATGTTGACAGAATTTTAATGGGTTAATGCCCAAATTGCAAAGCTGCCAAAACATGCTTGTTGAACCTGTTGAAGGATTTAATCATTATTCCTTAAACTGGAGGTGATCAGTGTTTTTAAAATATTATTAATGTAAAGTACAGCCAATTGGTTTATATGAATTACTTTAAATCTGCATGAAAGATCAGAGCAAATTCAATAGCACTGAGAGTGAATGGAATTCAGACAGAGAACATAGGATTACAGTGCAATCCTATACATGTCTATTCAGTAGTAAGTCCCATTGAGTTCAGTAGGGCTTATTTCCATGTTAGTGGGTGTTGGATTGCAGCCTTACTGTCTATGTCTAAAAAGTGTCATTGCCAGCAACGCTGTTTCTGTGTTCAGGAGAAAGCTATCACAGCCTTCAGATTTCTTTTGTTTTTTTGTTTAAAAGTGGTTTTACGTGTGCATTACAGAGGATCTTTAGATTTTTTTTCTGTTCTTGGCAATTTTTTTTCTTATTTGTCTAGTTATCAGGAAGGGCTTATATTCCACACTGCTGAACTTATGTTGGTATTAACAACTGCCAACGCCCATTCCCATCCCCCAATCTTAAAGTGCAGAGAAGCCTAGTTTGCTTGCAGCTGCAGTGCTAGACATCTTTCAGGAAATGACCTTGGCTTGTATTAATCAAATTCAGAACACACAGAAAAGCTGCTTGGTAACATGCTGACTTGATATAAAACGTTAGAGCATCCATTTTCTTTTAAAATGAGGCCATGAGGAAAAAAAAGAGGATTCCTTAAATAACATCTCTATTTAAAGGATTTTTCAGTGAACTGTAAGGACTATATAGTGGTGGTTAACTATGGTGAGGGTGATTTAAAATATAAATAAAGCATGAGTTAAAATTATTCAGTGTCCCCTTTTGGAAAAAAAAAATCCAAGATCTAAGAATCTATTAGCTCCAACTTGCATTTAATCACAGCATAGCATTAAACCTACAGCCAATCTTTATATACTCCATCTGAAACTTTGGCCCACATTGCATACTAAGGACCAATGCATCTGAACAAGCAGCCACCTGGAGGCTCCCCAGAATTATTGCTTCATGTGTGAAGCTATTAATGTGCATCACCTCCTCAGTAAGGATTTTTATACCATGCTGCCACACATCTGTTGAAACACCCTCCTATTTTTCGAATATAAATTGAGGATGCATATGAAATATTGTACATTTTGTGTTAGTGTATCTGCCTGCAGTACTAACATGATGAATCTTCCTGCAGTACAAACATGATGCAGTCTTTTGTGCTGTGGCTCAGTTTTTGTTATGGCTGTGTAGGAATCTACTTGTTACCATACATAATTTTATTTGGAAATATTTTTCAACAAGCATAGGGCATGGCTATAAAGCAAGAAGAAATGTATCTAAAGAAATTCTAAGGGAAGATTGAAAAATTCTTGAAACTCCCCATCTTCCAGATATCCATTCAATCTATGGTGCCAGCATTACGCTGTCTTCGGGGGAAAGTTAAATTTAAGCAAAACATTAAATTATCTTCATTAGTTTAAAATTAAGATTTTATTGCTCCTTGTTTGTTGAAAGTCATGCTATCCTTCATTGCTTGCTAAAATATGCTCAAACTGTTACTTCAGCATCTTATTTCAGAGGGTTTTAGCATTTATTTCTGTTCAGAATTTTCTATTTCTATTGTTCAGAATTCTGCTTTTAGGACTCCATTCTCATTAGATGATGTTGATGATGATTTCAATGGATTTGTTTGGCTTCAGAATTTTGTTTGGCTTCACACTGATATTAGTATAATAAGTGGGACCTGCAACAAAATACTGCAATATGGAGGGCTCCACTTCAGGATATTCCATTGCCCCCCACTCTGTTTTCTCCCCATCATCACTCAGTTAGCATTCCTTTCCTCAGTTCATATTGGGCTCTCATTCTCCCTTAGTTTGTCCTAAGGAGTTTTTGTTGGGGTACTTCTGCAAATCTTAGGGTTCCCCCAAGCCTGCTGATGTCTTGTGGGTGGATGGTGCCATTTTGGCTACATAAGGACTGTAAATCGGTGCTAATGGATTCTTAGATCTATTGATTTGTAGTATCCAAAACTGGCTGACTGCAGCTTAGTTTTGGATACTATAAATCAAACAAACAAACCAGCTGTTTTCTCTCAGTGTCGTTGACATTGCCAAGACTCTCACCCTTTTAGTAGCTGGTTAAATCTCCCCCCCCCCCCCCATATCCAGGGTTTCATGACATCCTACCATTTTTTCTTAGGTTTCTGCCAGAATATTATCCTTATGGTGAATAACTGGAAAAGGGCCCTTGAATATTTGGAAGGGTTGGCCATGTGTAAAATACTCCATCCAATTTGACAATGATTTTAAAAGTTTTGGGAGCCATGGACAGACTGGGGCAGGAAAAAATCTTGGAGCAATCTCATGGTTCTCCAGATTATGTAAAGACCAGGACAAACAACTGTTTGTCTCTGTATTTTCCTTTTCTTTCTGGAAGCATTTAGGTTGGGTCACACTGAATTTGTCTAGCTAATATATACCTGGCCTTTCTGCCTTTGAGAGAGACAGTAAAATGGATAAGAACAATGGAAGGCTGTTAGGCCCACCATGGTTGTTTTCTGGGAGAGGGGTTTGCGGGGACTGTGCTCTTATGGTTCCGGCTATACCTGAATAGCCTTAGAGTGTCCCATTGCAACAGAGTTATGATCTTGCACAATGATTTATGTTGTCTTCATATCAGACTGTTGAATGAGATCATCTGGGGATTTGGAATGAGGTGTCATTTCTTTAGGTTTTCATCTGATTCCAGTAAGAAAATGGAAGTGCTGTATTGGGGCTTGGGATCACAATGGACTGGATGAGGTCCAATAACTGAAGCTAAATCCAGAAAAAACGGAGGTACTGCTGTTAGGCTGTTTGTCTTCATGGTCAACCTGAGATGAAGTGAACACTTTAGGGGGCTCTTAGGCCCCAATCTGTCTTTAGGTGCATATCTTCTACTGGGTACAGGTGATGCACAAGCCGCAACCCCTCCTGGGCAGATATGGTCTAGCCACTGTTGTTCATGCTGTGATAACTGCCAGATTAGGTTACTCTAATATGTTGTATTTGGAGTTGCCTTTGAATGCTATTTAGGAAAGCTCAGTTGCTCCAGAACATTGCTTCTAGATTTTTGAGCATGAGTGGTACACAGCAGACCAGTCTGTTCTGAGCACAATGCAAAGTGCTAATGCTTACTTTTAATACTTTCTACTGTTTGGGATCTGGGATTATATGCAAAGCTAGATCTTCTTGTAAACCTGTATGGTGACATGGATTAATTGGGATTGGATTCAGGTTCAGAGCCCTTTTCTGACGCTTACTTGAGTGGCTTTTATTGTCTTTCAACTCAATCCGCATCTCACAGGGGGCAGTCCTTAGAATTGTTGAACCAATTCCATGAGTCCAAGGAGAATTTAGACCTGTTTTTATCAATTCAATTTGAAACTAAGGGATGTTTTGTGATATGGTATGATAGCTGTTAATATTTTTTCCAGTCAAAATTCACTGGGCTAGCACAGGTACCTTGTTTTGAGCCAGAGTGTGAATCCCAACCAGATTGTTTTGATGTTAAATGAGTTAAGTGTTGTGATCAAACAGTAGTATCAAAATACATCAATGTTGTTTTTCTTGCTTCCTCTTATCTACTCATAAAAACAATAGTTTTCTATGCTGTAGGACCAGACCCAAAGTATTTTATTGGCCCAAGTATTTTGTTGGTTGAGAGAGAGTCATTTTAAAGATCCTACAAATGAGTGCTGATGTTCTAGAGGATTGGGCACATGAATAAAGTGGCCACATATCCATCACTGAAAAAAGGGGACACCGATTTGGATAAAATTTGCATACACTTATTTATATACAGAATACACATTTAAAATAATAACTATAACTTAAATAGAAAAATAGTATATCTCACCATAGTGGAGAACCATAGAATCATAGAATAGTAGAGTTGGAAGGGCCCTATAAGCCCATTGAGTCCAACCCCCTACTCAATGCAAGAATCCACCTTAAAGCATACTTGACAGATGGCTGTCCAGCTGCTTCTTGAATGCCTTTAGTGTAGGAGAGCCCATGACCTCCCTAGGTAATTGGTTCCATTGTCATACTGCTCTAACTGTCAGGAGGTTTTTCCTGATGTCCAGCCGGAATCTGGCTTCCTGTAATTTGAGCCCATTCTTCCACATCCTGCACTCCGAGATGATTGACAAGAGTTCCTGGCCCTCCTCTGTGTGACAATCTTTCAAGTATTTGAAGAGTGCTATCATGTCTCCCCTTAATCTTCTCTTCTCAAGGCTAAACATGCCCAGTTCTTTCAGCCTCTCCTCATAGGGCTTTGTTTCCAGCCCCCTGATCACCCTCGTTGCCCTCCTCTGAACCCTCTCCAGCTTGTCTGCATCCTTCTTGAAGTGTGGTGCCCAGAACTGGACCCAATACTCAAGATGAGACCTAACCAGTGTCGAGTGGAGGGGAACCAGTACCTTGCATGATTTGGAAGCTATACTTCTATTAAAGCAGCCCAGAATAGCATTTGCTTTTTTTGCAGCCACATCACACTGTTGGCTCATATTCAGCTTGTGATGTATAACAATTCCAAGATCCTTCTCGATTGTAGTATTGCTGAAGACTGTGACAAGGTGATCTGTGTGCCTGCTTAGCCTGTTGCTCAGATGCTAACTGTCAACACTGAGGCTCCCACTGATGGCTCTTTATCTTTAAACAGGATTTGGAGAGGATAGCCCTTCAAAAAGATGATGCCTTCAAATAGAGGACTGTCCTCTGGAAGGAAGGACACATGATTGTCTAGGTGCGGAAGGGGAGAGTGCAAGGGCCCTGCTCTCATCCAGTAAGAGATCAGTGGATACATATCCCTGGTTGATTATATAAGTCTCTTACCTGCCACTTATTTATAGGTAAGTGGAGGCAAATGTTAATTTTACCAATTACATGGTAAATTTCCTGTTGATGGAGATTCTTTAGGGGCACGGACTCTGTGATGGTCAGTAAGCACATACTTTGTAACCATTCCTTAAGACCTTGAGTCAGGGAAAAATCTAAATATCTATTAAAATGTATCCCTCATACTCTATAAAAATGAATTGGGAGAATGGAGCTAGTTAATGTACTCGCTACAAGCAAGGCTGTTCTGTAGCCAAATTGTTACTTCAAAAATTCCATCGCATGCTAGCAGTACTATCCTGAACTGATATCGTTGTGATAAACCTTTTTGTAACTTGCTGCAAACTGACCCATGCCAACCCCTCCATGCAGAGAAGTTTTTTTAAAAACAACAACAAAATGTTGTCCGCAGATAGCTTACAGCCCTGTTTCAGTCTAAACCCCCATCACTTGAAGTATAGGAATGGTAAAGGATTTATAGTATTTTTGGAAGAAAATAATTTAATTTTGTGCAGAAATACTATGGAATGCACTAAAGGCCATTGATGTGGACAGGAATAGAAGAGCGGTTCGCATAAGAACTGAGGAGACTAAAAGATGCAATTATGTTCTCTGTGTGTTTCCAAGTAAGTTAGGCCACACAGTACTATTTTGATGAAACAAATAGTGGGTACAGTGTAAAGTAAGAAAGTTCATATAGATATCATCACTTTCCTTTCCTTGAAAGCCCAAAGAAACATGCTTATGGAAAGCAAATTGTGGAAGTTATGGAAAGCTTGTTGCACATCAAACAGTGTAGTAGAGCATTGCAACTATTTTGCATTTATTTTTAATACATCTATAAATAGTAAGGGGAGGTGCTGCTGCAAGCGTGAGTAGAGGGGAGAGAGAGAGAGAGAACGAGCCAGGTGACTGGCAAAGTGATGTGGGAGTGTTTTTATAGCTTTTGAGAGAGACTGTCCTGAGACAGTTTGTTTTGGCTGAATTACAACTGTGAAGGACGGACTTAAGTACCTAATGTTCAACTTGTTTATGCAAATAGTGTATTTTAGAAGGGTAATCATGTGTAGAAGGCTTTTACAGACTTAGAGGTGCATGGAAAAGTCCTCATCTTGAGAGGTAAGGAAGACTGGGCAATTCAGATTTCACAAAGGAGCCACATAGTTCCACTAGTATGACTGTGAATTAAAAAAACAACACAGCCGGCTGTATTGGTTCATTAGAAACTATCTGAATAGTAGTAGTGGCATAATACCTTTAGTATGACCAACCAAAAGTCACAAAGTAGTGAGCTAACTTTTGAGTTTGGCAGTGCTCTTGTTAAGGCTGGATATTTAACGAATAATGTGGAAGAGGTCAGGAAAAATGTCCACCATCAGATTTATCACCTTTCCTCTATTTATTTATTCATCTCTGAAAACTTTTAGATATATTTGCAAGTAAATAAAGGGGGAATATATATATATAGCAAAACTATTCCTCAAGCTGGCTGCTAAAGCCAAAAACTAGCTCAATGTGTGAATTTCAGTTAGTAGTAATAGGGATGTACTGTGTAAATTTCAGTTAGTATTAATAAGGATGTACTGTGGTGCTGCTGCAGTTAAATCTTACTTCCTCATCATTAGCTTGCTGGAAATGGGTGTAATGCGCATGCTGTGGAGCTATACACCTCTGTTTCAAAAGTACACTGTTTTAAGCAAATGCCCAATAGGAAAAGTATATTGCATCTGTTTTTCTCTGTTTGATTCCTAAGAAGGAAAAAGTGCCTGTTATCAGAGCTTTATTTTTTTAAAAAAATATCCTTGCTGTGAAGTCTGGTACTCATGAGTTAACTTTTCATTTACAGCTGGAGGTTCAATCTACAATTGCTGTTTTCCGATTGGTTACTAAAAGGTGAAATTCAAACCACAGTGAACTTTTGACCCGATAGCAGTTCTTGTGGAACGCCTTCCACTTGCGGAGAAAGAGTGTGGGTTGGTGGGTGTTTTTTGGGGGTTCCCCCCACCCCCCTGTATTTATTCTGTGTGATCGTGCAGCTCTGCAAGCAACCGCTTGGAGGGGGGAGCCAAAGAACAAGCACAAGCAAGTAGCTTACATGTTCCAGTAACACCAAAGCTGGCACTTTTCCCTACTTAGCAACACCAGCAATTTAAAAAACAAAACAAATTCCAGGGGACAAATAAGTAGGATTCTCCCCCTCTTTATTTGATGGCTTCTGTTTTGTGTGCAGAAATCATAAATAGATGCAGAGGAAGGTAGTAAGAAACCTGACAATTTGAAATGACTCATCAGCTGGACACTTCTATTGCAAAACATTAGGTTATTTTGGTTTAGAAAACAAATGGTAAACTTTTTGAAAGACTGTAGAATCTTTTAATTGGCTGCACTAAAAGCCAGCGAGACATGTAGTGAATAAAGAGAGCACTTCTCTTGATTTGCTTCATACTCACAAAGAAGATCTAGCTGCATTCCATTTAATCTGAATCTCACAGCTGTAATTAGCCTCTCCTTAGTTTGTTTAGACTTCAGTGTTTGGGTGGGGAAGGATTTGAACACAGTTCAATCCGTCTTTAACTTCTATATAATGGAAGATGAGCACAATTCGACCCTCATTTGTTTCACTGGGGCTTAGAGCAGAAGTAAGTGTGCTGAAAATGTATGTATTTGAACTTGCAAGAGTCCATCTCTGCTAAATCATTTTGTTGCATCCCAGTCCTAAGCATATTTTATTTGGTAGAGTACTACTGTTTTTCTGCAAAGTATACTATCAAGTATGTGAGTTTAGGAATGCATTTTTGAACAGCATGCATGTTGTATGCTTCAGGTTTTGCGGATTAAGTATTTTCTCATATTAGTTCACACACATTACAGTATTCTCCATTCATACATTATTTTGATGTTAATAGGGACAAACATTTCAATGAAATTGCCATTGCCAAAACAGAAAATTTGTGTGGATTTTAAGATGAAAACATCTTAAATGCCATTGTTTCACATGATTGATGTGCACGGTAGGACAGTTTTGTAATAAACATTTGAAATAAGTGAGATTCAAATATATGGTAAGTATCCAGGCACAGTTTTTTAAGAATGCTCTCTTAACACTGACAAAAATACATTATTAGATATTCCACCACATCAGCTGACTGCCCCATTACCCATAAATGTAGGTGTTTATCTTAGTATTCTAATTGTATAATTGAAATTCTGAACATTTTAAACATCTTCAACTAAATTAGGGTTACCTCACTGACACTTTTAGCTTTGGCCTTCACTCTAAAGAAAACACCAAGAAGCAACTTGAAGCCTAGTGTGATAATTTCAAACCTGCTTCTAGAAAATGCTTGTATGAAATAATCTCAATATGTTAATATGTGAGATATATTGTTTTACACTGCTTTCATAATCTTGTAGCAGTTACTTATATTGCAATCCTTTACATGTCTCCCATACATGTCTACCTGGGAAGTCCCATTGAGTTCTCCCAGGTAAGTGTGTATAGGATGGCAGCCTTAATATGTTTTAAAGTATAGCACATGTTTTAGGTGTAAACTGCTAATTTCCTCTTTGCTACAGTTTGATCTGGGAATTTAGAAGGGAGAATCCTCATATAGTCTAGCCAGCAGCATTGAAGGAACAATGAATTTAATATGATTAATAGCAAATTCCCTCCTCTCCCCCTGCTGCTCTTGTGTGCAATTTCCCTTGAAGCAGTGAAAGCAATGCATTCATAATGATACTGTGGCCTCTGTTTGTTCTAAGTGCTCCCAAGGAACGGCTATTGTATAGTTTGATTCCCTCACCCTAAAAATACATTTTTGTGTCTTTTATTGTTATTTCTTATGCAACATAACGTTGGAGTTACTGTGCATGTATTTTGATATAACAAATCATATTACACACCAATCTTTTAAGGTGATATACCAGTGATTTATTATACCCTGTCCAAGTATTTAATTAGGAATATCTGATGCTTGGCACAAATATGTTACTGCAGAATGTCTCTCTGAAGCAATGGTCTTTTAATCAACAAATTAGTACCCATTTTTGAATCCATTTAAAATCTCTCCCAGCATTAATTGTGTTAAATAGTACTAATAAAGGTTAAAGTGACTGAAAAATCACATAGCTAGTTTAGGGCATTTAAAAATGTCTCAAATATGCTTGTTAATATTTTCCTTACTTGTACACATATGTACATAACACTCCATTTGTTATGCAGTTTTTCAGTTAAGTTCTCCGGTGTAAGTTGTTGCATCATTGTCCTTGATGTAGAAAAAACTCTGAAGTGTGCATGTGTCAGATCCCACCCACAATTTTTCACTTTAGCCTAACCTCAAACAGCTTTCATTACTCAAATATTATTGTGGACAATTCAGAAATTGTGTGACATTGGTGAGGAAATGTGATGTAGGCCTTCCTTGCGCTTCTGGGGCCAAGCCCTGAAAAGAGTGTTTCTGCTCGTTTTGGGGCTTGCTCCTAGAAGCTCTACATTGCAGCCGCCAGCAGTAGGGGCCATGCATGCACTGGGACCAGCGGCGCTGGCCATGTGTGGAAGGCCCTCATTGGATCCTGCCCTTTGTATAAATGCCTTTGAAAGCTTGCAAAAGTTTGTCATTCTACTTCAGTTAAAATAACTATTTAGCACTAACTGTGGAATTCCAGGGTTCACAGCTTTTTGATATCCAAAGATATGATCTCATTTACAGTTTACAGAACTTAAGTTTTTCTCTACTAAAAATCAAGAGCTACCTGCTACTGTTCCATTTGCAAATCTTAACTATACAACAGACACTTGAAAGGACTTGGACTTAAGCGTTCCAAGCAGTTTAATCAATCGAAAATATGTCATCTTTTCCTGGCCTTCAGTTTACTTTGAATTCCAAATCTGCTTTGGTTTCATGTTATTTCTAATTTCTTATACTCTATGGTTTTTCAACTCTTGAGTAAATTTGTCTGTTTATTGGTTCTTTCTTGATTTCTTCTGCCCAATTCTTCCTTTTGAGATTTGGGCCATACAGACATATCTGTAACAGTCTTCCTGTGACAAATTGTCTAGCCAACTTCCTCCACTTCAGTATTCTGTTAGGTGAAACTTCTCCTGAACAATATAACATCTGCTACCCAACTCATTCCTTACTATTCCTTTACAATGCTATATTCTAGGTGGAAACCTCTAATTTTGGAGGCTTCTGAGATTTCTGTTCTTTGCTGGGCTGATGCCACCAGGGCGGGAGGAGCGATGGGGCAATTTTCACATCTCTGCCCTCCTTTTCAACTGATCCTACTGGATGGGCCTCTGAGCCCATCCAATGGTGTCGCAGTGATGGGGGAGGGTCTGGGGCTGGAGTGGCCATGGGATACACTGGATCCTGGCCTCTCCTCTCCACCTTCCCCACCCCCTTTTTTCTCTTTTCATTCTCATCCGAGGTGGTGACACTGGCCTCAGAAGATGAGCCACTGTGGAGCTTTCTGGTGCAGGGGTAAAGATCCGTGTAGTGATTTTCACCTCTGGGGTCATAGCTCTGTCCACAGCATGCTATTGCCTCTCAGTTAATGTCTAGGGGCCAAAGGATTGTGCCCTTAAGAGATCTAATTAGCTTTGCATTCCATTCTATAGCATGATAATTTCCTGAAGAAAAATGAATAGTGAAATATATGACATTGTCTTTTACTGAATTGAATATTGGTCCATCAATCCAGTGCTGTTTAGCCTGACTGACAGTGACTCTCCATGCTTTTAGAGTTAGTGGTCTTTCCCAGATTTTGGATTCTTGAACTCTTTGGGGATAGAATTTAGGATTGCTTGCATAGAAAGCATGGAGTCTTTTATTGAACTATGGTCTTTTGGAATAGGACTGTACCTCCTCTACATTCTGGATAGCGCAGAAATGCATATCCATAAAAAGAAGAGTTAATGCAATTTTCAAATTAACAATATAATTAATTGTTATGTGATCATAGTATTACTGTTTATCAGTGGTAATAACTATGATCAAAGTATAATAGTAAATACACAGCTAAATCATACATGTTATCAATTATGCTAAAACAGTTTGATCATGTAGTTTTGAGTCTTCTTAATATTTGGGGTATTTGGCTTTAAGTGTTATTGGAACTGGCAAAGGTTTCAGACCCATGATATTGTGACTTCGTGACAATTAATTAAGGTAGTCAAATTAACTGTGGCCCTCCAACTTTGTTGCCTTTCCCATGCGATAATTAATAATTTGCACAAACTATGTTCCTGAGAGATGTAATAAAATAGTAAAAAACCAAAATTATATAAAACTTACAGACTAACACAACAGAATATGAAACAGTAACAATACATTTGAATAGACAGTAATATGAAAAATGCTCTAAGTTAAATTGCTAACATTAGTAGTTCTTAAAAGCCTGCGAAACTGAAATGTGTTTGTCTTGTGCCTAAATGATGATAATGAGGATGCCAGGCAAGAATCCCAAGGGAGGGCATTCCTGAGGTGAGAAAGTACCATTGAAAAGGCACCTCCCACCACACTTCAGATGCCTGGAGTATCCTGAGGAGGCCTTCAGATGATTTCAGTGGATGGGCAGGTTTATGCGGGAGAAGGTGTTTTACTAGGTATTTGTAGGTTTTTAATGGTGAAGACCAACACTTTGAATTGAAATCATAAAGTTGTTGGGAGGCAGTGGAGTTGTTTTAATTCAGGAGACATATTATCTCTTCATCTGGTCCCTGCTAGTGTTGTGGGCTAGCAGCAGTTTCTGAACTGTTCTCAGTGGCTGCCCCATATAAAGAGTACTGCAATAGTTCATACTAGAAGTTACCAGGGCATGGAAAACTGTGGCCAGATTCTGTCCGGAAGGGTTACAGGCAAAATCACTGGCCCTAAGTGATACAGATGAATCTAAATAGTACCCCCAAATTATGTACCTTAGCCTTTAAGGAGAGTGTATTTGCCTCCAGAACTGACAGGTTGCCCATAAAGAACACTTTTGTTTATCCAGGATTGAATTTCAATTAAATTTTGACATTTATCCAGCTTATTACTGCTCCTAAACACTAAAGACCAAATGGCTGCAGACACACCGTCAGAGGATCATACAACTGCACATTGTCAAACATGGTATATGCTATCATGTGTCAGAAATGCCCTTCTGCCATGTACTGGACAGTCCCTACGCAGGAGAATAAACGGGCACAAATTTGACATTTTAAAAAGTAACATCTGCGTACCTGTGGGGAGCATTTTAACCTTCCGGGTAATTCGGTAACAGATCTCAAAGTGGCTGTCTTGCAACAGAAAATTTTTAAAGGCAGAATTCAGCATGAGACCTCAGAGTTGACATTCATTGTTAAGTTCCACATCTTGGAACGTGGCTTGAACCGATCATCTGAACAGCTTAGTCATTACGGTCTGTAGAGTTCCAAGTCCCATCTTGTAGTTTACTTTCTTTAAAATTGTAGCTGTCTCTTTAAATTAAATTAAAATGGAATGTTTGCTTTCTATCTGCCTGTAACTGACATTTCCATCTTGTTTCTATCCATTCCTGCATCTGACGAAGTGAGTTTAGCCCATGAAAGCTCATGCCTTTGTAATAAAACACTGCTAGTCTTTAAGGTGCCACAGACACTTTTTGTTTTCATACTACAGACTAATAGAGCTGCCCCATTTGAATCTAAATACTGAAGCATCACTTTGCTTGACCCATCTGCAAAAGACAGAGCAAATTGCGTGCCATGAGCATATTGATGGCACCCACCTACAAATTCTCTGACCTCATTCAGTAGTTTCATGTAAAACGTTGAACAATATAGGAAACAGAACGGATCCTTGGGGGACCCCATAATGTGAATATCACGGGGTTGACATAAGGTCCCCCAGTACCGCCTTCTGGAATCAGCTGTCTTAAGTAGTAGCCAAACTTCTTAAAGTAGGTATGGGCAACATCAGAAGGTCCAGGGGCCAATTTCCACCCCCACAAAGTTGACCGTGGCAATAAAGATGCACTTTTGAAACAAAGTATGCATCTTGTTTCAATGCATTATTGTACTCCTGGAAGCCTCAGGGAATGTGAACTTGCATTCAAACAAGGCATGTTTTTCTCACATACCTTGGTTTAAAGTGAAAATTTGGAGAGATTTGCTGCCACTGCTGCCAAATCACCAAACTTTGGTGGCAGTTGGCGGTGGCAACTTGAGTGGCATCAGGAGCAGCAAAAATACCTAGGCTTAGACCATACCTCCACTTTCTAACCCAGGTAGCCCATTTAGAAAGGTTGGTGGAATTAAATGCTGCCAAGAGAACCAGTAGAATCAAGAGGGTTGCACTCCCTCTCATTGGAGAGTTCTGCTACTACTCTCCATGGCAGGTTGATCAAGGCTGTTTTTACAAATCCAGGCCAGAATCTGGATTGAAATGGATTAAGATAATCAGTTTTGTCCAATATTTCCTAGAGTTGGCCAGCAATCACATGCTCCAACACCTTGCCCAAGAAATTAACACTTGCAACTGGCCAGTAGTTACTATAATCCTTTGGATCCTAGGAGGCTTTCTTCAGGAGTGGTCTTGCAACTGCTTCCTTCAAGACAACTGGGAGCACCCCCTCTGCCAAAGAAGTATTTATACCTCTTGACCCAGCCAGTCAGACCCTCCCTATCTGATATACTCCATGGTTGATTTTAATAATATATTAATTTGTATATACTTTTAATCAGTTTAATGTATTTTATATTGTCTGTATGATACTGTTCCCTGCCTCGATCCGGAGGGAGAGACGGGTAAGAAATAAATATGATGATGATGATGATGATGATGATGATGATGATGGATAAGAGTCAAGCTGGACCCACCTTTCCAAGCACCGTGTCCACATCCATGGGTTACAATAATGGAAACGTCACATAAAACCAGATTTATACAGTGCACTGGACACTTCCTTGGACTGACTCATTTAAAAGGTGGTATCTAAATGTCATCTAGATCAGTGGTCTTCAGTTGGTGGGTCGCTGCCCAAAAGTGGTTCACGAGATCAATCCAGATGGTTCACAGCAAAGCTGTTGCCACCATGTCGGACATGGAGAAAATTGTGAAAGTGGGTCCCATCTTGCAAGTTGGGAGTCTGAAGTGAATTTTGGGTCTGGACCAGTTGTGCTTAGCAAACATGTTGCAATGGGCCTCCAATGTTTCCAGTATGACATATTTATGTATTTATGTCATATTTTCTATTGGCAAAGGCAAAGAGTGAAGGAAACCTTTGGGAGCAGCTGTTTCAAAGTGCTCCAGACCTGTTGAAATGACAGTTCCCCACTGAGCTTTGCTTTTCCGTCGTCCTTGTCCAATTGGTGGGGTTTCAGGGAGGAGGCAGGGACTTTAGTGGGGCATTGGCTGGATCTGGCCCACATGTGGAGGTTCCTTACTGCTGCCTTATGGCATGAGGTATATGTGTTTGAGAAGCAGAAGCCCAAAGACCCTTGGGCATCCAGACAGAGTTGTGTGGTTCTTGGATTCTGTCCTTGGGATGGAAAATAATTCGCACTGGAACAGCAACTAGGGCTGCTCTGTTAATGCACAATGCATTTCCGTTACTTAAGGTATCTGCATTGTAAATGGGATGTTTTTGATGTTTAAACACTCAATAATACTTATTTCTTCTTTATATTGTCCTTGAAAAATACTGTCTTTAAATGCATTACCACCTTCATGCTTCTTCATCTGACACAGTGCAGATTATAAAGGACCTTATTAAACAAAAATATTTTGGAGGAGTCTCTTGGCATTTGCATTAACACTTGCTGCTTTCTGTTAGAAGGAGCAATACCACCTCATATTGTTGATTCATGAGCTGCATTTTAACACACTGTCTAGGATCACAATTGTGTTTATCTACACCAGTCACCTAGAGCCTTCTGTTACCTTGCTGCAAGTCAGTGTGATCTGCATATCAATATATTGAGTTACCACAGTAACAGGAAACAGCTAACCCAAAAACAGTACAGTGTAAAAATAGAGATCAAGAGGGGTAGCCCAACCTACAACCTAGTTAAAGATCTTAATCACACTGAAAATCAATTTGCATACACTGAGAGCTAGAATTTAATTTAAATTCTGTTTTGTTCATTTGGTTTAAATGGGAGAACTGGCTTCCAATCCCTGCCTAAATTTGTATGTGCAAGCCCATATTTTTTACTGCTTCAAAATGGGGCAATTAAAGGGACTTCTCTCAGAAGTTTTTCATATCAGCATTTTGAAAAAAATAAAAATAAAAAAGGCTTCTAAAGCCAGATATATTTCAAAAGCTTTAAACCGATCACATTCTTCTAGGGATACTAAATTTTAAGTGTCCTGTTACATAAGAGTAATGTTATGCACAAGTATGAAGCTCATTAAAGTTTTATACTTTGGACCTTTGTGTTAATGAGAGCCAATGCACTTCATAACAAATGTTCAAAGCTCAGATACATATGCTGAACATGTGTGCATACGCAAAGCTTTCAAAATTTGCTTGAAAAAGTGAAAATGCGTAAAGCTCCTGTTACCCTTGATAAATATCAGCTGTCATGCAATTCAGCCCACTGTGTGCTACTTTTCACAAACCACAGGCCTAGAAATGGCAATTTTGACTTCAACAGTTGCATGTAATGTATTATACATGGCAATATCAACCTAAGGTCAAAAGTTTAGAGCTTTCACTTCAAAGAATTATCCACTGCTATCCCATTACTACTGGAAGTAAAGCCATTAATGTCAATGGAGTGATTAAAATGCGTGCAGACTATTATTTAGATAATTTCACTTGCCCTTTATTTAAATGCTCTGCACCAAAATATGTACTACTGTTTGAAAGAACACGCCCTACCACAAATCCTATAATGTAAAAATAAATGACAGCTACTGCAATTTCTCGTTCTCCAGGTTTTTCAAGATATTCTAGTTTTCCCTAGTTTTAAGCAAAGCAGTGTACTTGTCCTGGCCTACAGGAAGTAAACTACATGAGTATAACACAAGCCAAAATTATCCTACCCCATATCTTCCTTTCAATCTCAAGTGTTTTCACTTTGGGCTCCAGTGCTCTTCTATACAAACACATTCCCCAGTGAAATAAAAGCATTACTTACATATCACTACTTATACTTACTTGGTCTTCACCAGGCAAAAAGTAGCAAGCAGGTCTTATGCAGGGATACAATGCTTCTGATCTCTTAGCCAAGCAACAGAGTCATGCTTGCTCATTCCACTCCAACTTCTCAGTTATCTCGTCATCAGGAATAGTTCACTAAAAAACTGGTTAAGAGGGGACTCTGGTTAGAGTTACAAATGGTTGAGGCAAAAGGAAGATGGCTAGAATAGAATTCCCACATGAAAAGGAAGAGGCTGAAGGAGGAAATGCACAATTCCACAGCCTAGGTCTGGTTGTCGAACAATGATTTAAAAAGGGTCCTCATACCACCTCAAATTGGCTGACATGAAATTGGTGGCCAATAAATAAACGTTGGCTGGGAGCACTCTGCATCTGCATGTATGTATGTGCCATGTGTCACTTCTCTTTTTTTCTTTTTCTGATGGCTTTTCTCTTGCTCACTTGCTGCTTTCCCCCTGCGTTACTGCAAACTGACATAACATTCCAAACGAAATCATTAAAGTCAATTTGACTTAGCTTGTTACATGTTAATTACTTGAGCAGAGTCTTGGGTTTCAGAACATATACAGAGTTCCTTGTAGAAAGGGTGGTCTCTGAGAGAGCATATTTGGCCTCCTTACGTTGCTAGAAAGACATCTAGTATCTCAGATTTATGGGAATATGAGGGAAGTAAAAGCTTGTCCCTTAATGGAGAGAGACTATTTCACCAGTGAGTGGATAATCTCCATTTTTATGTCAGTGGTCTAGCCAGCAAATCAGAAAACTACTTAGTGCTTGGACCCACTTTTTTAATGACTCTAAACTTACATATTAAAAGCGCTGGCTCTGTTATTACAAAAAAGAGGTTAACTTCTGGCTGTTTATTTGGAGAGAAAGATCAGGATAGATGCTTACTAAGTCTTCCCAGTATGGTTCCAAATTACCAGACACTGTAGGGTTTGTCACAAGTATGGACCTGTGGTTGTAGTTTATAACAAACTGTGGTTAGTTTAACACACAAACTTCATAACCCATTGTTTGAAGTTGACTTGGTTTAAAACTTACCAGAGTTGCTTAAAAACTGCAATCCCTGCCTCACACACAACAACAAACGCAGATTGGGGGAAACTTAAAGTAAATGCTTTTGAATTTGTCCTCCCAGCTGTATGGGAGAATGAAAGAGCCCAAGGCTCACTCATGCTCATTTCAGCTCATGCATATGCTAAACTATGGTTTAGTAAGATATGTGAACTAGACCATTGTATCTATACATGGTCTTGTAGCGTATAAGAATTTGAGGAATATCAAAATCTATAGCAGCAATTTATTTACAAAATTAGTAAACCACTGACTGGATCATATTTGATACAGATATACTTTTATCATTGCATACACAATGTGTAGAAAACATGCTCATCTAACTTAGCAGTAATGGATTGCAAAGTGAGAGTCACTGCAATCTAAGGCTACAATTTCAACATCATCACTTTAGTGCAGGTATAAAAGTGACAACCTGCTTCAATGAGCATCAATGTTAGAAGGAAAGATTTGACACAGTATGTCTGGATTTTTCTAGACTTTTCTTGTTAGAATAGCTCTGCTAACATTGAATGCAATGGGAATGCTTTCACAGGAAAGGGGTGTGGCTTAGTGGTAGAGCATATGCTTTGCATGTACAAGGTACCAAGTTCAATTACTAGCATCTCCAGGTAGGGTTGGAAAAATTCCTGCTTGAAAAACTGGAGACTTGCCTCTGGTCATTATTGTCAGTTCTGAGCTAAATGGACCATTAGTCTGACTAATTATTAAGCAGCTTCCTATGTTCCTAACATACAAAGCTGCCTTATACCAAGTTAGTCTATTTGTCCATTTAGCCCAGCATTGTTTGCTCTGATGGCAGCAGCTCTCCGTGCTGTAAGAGAAAGAGAAGCGTTTTCTGTAATCTGATCCTTCTAACTTCAAATCCAACAGATTGAACCTTGGAACTTCTGAATATAAGACATGTGCTCTATCACTGATCTACAGTTCCTCTTTGAAAAGCTTAGCTAATGCTGAACACCTTCAACAATTCTAGGCATAGAATGCATGACTTGCAGTCTTTTTGTATCAAGCATTTACCATGGAAAGGCTGAGGTGATATACTGATTGTTATGGGTAGAGCGTATAAAACAAATTAGGAGTCCCACTGCAATATACTTACCCAAAAGTGCCTCCTTGGTATACCTCTAACCCAACCTGGCACCTTCTAGATGTGTTGGACTACAACACCTATCAGCCTCAGCCAGCATGGCCAATAGTCAGGGATTATGGGAGTTATACTCCAACATATTTGGAGGGTGTAAGGTTGGGGAAGGCTGACCTTTAGTGCTTCTGTGAACTTCTTTGACTTCCCTCATACCCCATAAAATATATGTGCTCTATAGTAATCAGTGAAATTAATTGACATTAGAAGATGTTAACTGACTTGATTACTTGGTCTATGTATATGTTTGGAGAGAAATTCCAAGGCCTTTTTGCAGATCTACAATATTTGGGCCATCTCTTATCACTCACAAAAATCAACTGCTGAGGGACATGCTGATTTTGGACTCTTTATATTGACACAGCAACAGATGGGTATTTTTCAGTTCTGTCGGTGGGCATGGACAGAATAGTAGTTGTGTGCAGTGGCAAGTCCAAAATCAGCCTGTCTCTCAGCAGCAGATTTTTGTGAGTGAAAATACATGGGACAGATATTGTTGACCTGGAAAAAGGCCTCTGAGTCTTTCTCCAAACATGTTTTCTGGGTTTAGCTAGAACAGGTAATCATATTAGTTACCATGGGTGGGCAAAGGAGCAGGGAAACAAACAGTTCAGGGAGTGAGAAAACAAACCTTGCAAAGTTGACTATAATAAAGTTTTGGGAAAATGTGTGAACATCTCTTAGACTTTGGTCTGGAAGATGCTGAATGAGCTGTGGGTGTGTGCTCTCATATCTCATGTGTACATTTCCTCTTGTTTCCAGTTTAGCTCCTAGTTTGCCATTATATTTGAATTAAAGACCTATGGGTTTGCAGTTGTCCTCCAAATCAGAGTTGGAAATTTACTTGAAACGTATGAATTCTGATTTGGAACGCAAGTGCTTAAACCAAGGATTAGCAACATGGTACCCTCCAGATGCTTTGTACTACAATTTTCATAACTTCTGACCCTTGGTCAAGTTGCCTGGGGCTGATGAGAGTTTAGTCCAAAAGTCTGGAGGATGCCAGGTTGCCCACCACTGATTTAAATCATAGGTTGCCAATTCGTCAAACTATGAAAATTGCTAAAAGGATATGGTGAGGGAAGCTCCGTATGAAGAAGTGAAAACACATGAGCCTTCAAGTCATTCACAATTCTCAAAAACATGTTTGAAGGATTGTTTGAATCTAAATATTATAAACTTGTTAGTATTTCCTGAATTTTCTGAATTTTCTGGCATTTAGAGAATGCTTCCCTTCATGTTTATGGCTTTTTTGCATGGTATTTTTGTGACTTAATTGGGGGTAAATGTTATAAATGAAAACAAACAACATTTTAAAAACACAATAAGATGAAAGAAATGTACCTGCAGGTGATTCTATTTCTATCTATTCAAGGACATAATGTCTCCCCCCCTCCCCCCCCCCCCCCCCCCAAATTATGACTAGAATCCCAAATGTAAATGATAGTCTTTGGACAATTGTATTTGAGAATTTTGAACTAGAACATAGGAGTTTTTCTTTTATGGGACAGTACAACAGCCACTTTATTTCTAACTAATTTTTAGTTGTAGCCAATTGCAGCCTGGCACATAAATTGACCTTTGTGCCAGAAAATCACTTTCTGGAATGAAAGGGAAAAAACTAGGAGGAATAGATGAGTTTGATACTTGGACCAGTATAGTAACAATTTTTGTGTGCTGATTAGGAATGAAATTAGAAACCATGCTGCTTGTGCAGATTGCCCTACTGGGTTTTCTGTATTAGAGATCTATTGATTTCTACAGAATGAAACTTCTGCATTATATGTTTGGGTAAGGGCGTTAGGTTTGAGCTACACATTCTGAAAAAAAGGTAGATCAGCCCTCTAGTGACAACCACTTAAGAATATGGATGAAGGGGTTAAGGGTCTGATTAAAGACCATAGTCATATTGAACCAGGGGGCATATTTTCATCTGCAATTATAGGCTGCATTTGGACAACACAATAGGCAATGGTAGGTTAATAGTCAACTCCACGGTTGATTATTGAGGGGGTACTCCCCACACAACATGATTATAATCAACCGTGGTGTGGATTAAGGCCAGCATTGAGTTGACTGTTAGCTAACAGTGTTTTTGATTGACACATCCCCCGCCCTCTCTCCCCCCTCAGTCCTCCTGCTAGTATCCCATCAGCCATTGTGAATTCTGCTGGCTGGACTGGAGTGGCAGTTGCCGCTTTGGTCACTCTTACCAAGGGACTCTGTAGTTGCTGAAAATAACCAACTGTGTGCGACAAAATAGTCAAAGGTGCTGGACACACAACGCGATAAACAATGGTTGTTCAAATAAGTCAACTCTGCACAGCGTTGGTTATTTTGGCCAAATAACCAACCGTGTTGTTAAAAAGTCCCAACAGATGACGCAATAACCCACTGTTGACTATTTAACTCACCGTTGATTATCATGTCATCTGAATCCATTAATAGTTTTAGTTGATTGATCTGTTAGAGCATGCAGCCCTAATTGAGAAATGTCATACTCAGGAAAAGGACAGTACAAAGCAAAACTAAAAAGAGTGAATACAGAGAATCTAATAGTTTGTAGTGAAACCTAATTGTTGTACCATTTAATTGTATTCAAAATCTGCAAAGTATTTCTAAATATAACATTATAATGGACAGTAAGCATGTGCTCATTTTATGTTTTTTTTAAAAAAGTGGGAAAATAACATTTCAAATTAATTCAGAAAGCAGCTGCTATTCATCTATAGTTGCTAATGAAATTTTCAAACACAACCCAAAGCATCACACCAGAATTTAGGAAGAATCAATATTTTAAGCCACAACATAAATACATAAAATCTGATTTATAGTATTGGTAGATGGATAACAGGTCCTTCATTCATAACTTGTCAACTGGAAATTTGACAGTTTTATATTAAATTTAGACAAAATATGCACCTCCATATTTGTCGAATGCAGACAGGTTAGAACAGAGGAGAAATAAGGGACTGAATATTTTTGTGCTTTTTAAGTGCTCTTCTTTTTGATGAGTTTTTCAGAAAAGGAGTCCAAAATATTCATGGGAGAGTCTTTGCTGCTGCAGAAGCAACCAGGCCAATGTTTCCTGTTTTGCTGTGCTGAAATCCTTGCAGCATTGTAAAACAGGGAGCCATAGTCTTCTTTCATTGGCAAGGTCTCTCTCTCTCTCTCTCTCTCTCTCTCTCTCTCTCTCTCTCTCCCCCCCCTCCCTCCCTCTCCCTCTTTCTCTTGTATGAAGAGGTAGGGGAAGTGCTTATTAAACTTACAGATAACACAAAATTGGGTGGGATAGCTAATACTTTAGACCAGAACAAAATTATCATGATAGTTTAGAAAACTGGGCAGAAAATGACAGAATTAAATTTAACAGGGACACAGTTCTTTATTTAGGATGGAGAAATCCAAGGAATGAGGAATATTTGGCTTGATAGTAGTACATGTGAAAAGTTGTTGTCAATTACAAGCTGATATGTACAAGCAGTCTGGTATGGCTGCAAAAATGGAAGTATAGTTTCAAAACCACCTGAATTAATAGGTCCACTCTACTTTGTGCTGATCAGACCTCACCTTGAATATTGTGTCCAGTTCAGGATGTTACCAATTTCAGATAAAGTGAAACGAGTTCAGAGAAGGGGCAAACCAAGATGATCAAGGAAAGATTAAAGGGATTTGGTATGTTTAACTTTGAGAAGTCTGAGGGGGTTATATGATAGTACTTTTCAAGTACCTGAAGGGTTGTCACATGGAAGAGAGCTGCAGCATGTTCCCTATCATCCAAGACACTAAATAATGGGCTTAAATTAGAGGATGACAGTTTTTTGATGAACACCAGGAAAAGCTTCCTAACAATCAGAGCAGTAAGGCAATGGAACCAACTGTCTAGTGAGGTGGTAGGATCTCCATTGCTGGAGATATTCAAGCAAAGACTGGCCAGCCATCTGTCATGGTTGCTTTAAACTGGATTCCTGTACTGAGCAGGGGGTTGGTCTTGAGACCTAAAAGTCCTTTTCCAACTCTATGATTCTATGTAAGGAATAGAAATATATGGAAAGTAACCTGTGAACAGCTAGGAAAAAGGTGTGTTTGGTCTCCTCCCCCTGAAAGCTTCCTTTTCACCCTGCAAGTTTTTATAAGGAGTTTTACATAATTTTTGACTCCTCCTTTTCTGCACAGTCTGGATGTTGCTTTAGCATCAGGAAACTGTGTTTTCTTTGAAAGCCAACCTAAAAAAAAAAAAAACTTCTGATATCCTCATGGTTGTGGGAGAGGAGGAGGAGGGAGGAACATAGGAGTCTAACTTGCAATGGTTCATACACATAGCAGGAAACCATTGTTTCCAGTTACATCTGAATTGGGCCATAGTTCCTTGCCCATAAATGCTTCATGAAGGAGCCTGATGTGTATGTGTAGATGGGCTCCTTCTGGTGAAATGCAAGTGCATTTGGATATCTGGATGTGAATTTATACCTGTTCACAATGGCTGAGATCCAAAGACCTATTTTGGCTGTGCCCATTGGGATGTTTTAGTTCTTTTCATTTGAACAGCAAAACTCCATGTTATAGCATAGTCTAAACTGCCTCGTCAGTTTCAAAACTGGTTTGCCATATGGCATCAGGAGATGCTGTTCAAGAAATATAAAGTCAGATTCCTCTTGAGTGCACAGAAATAGTTCTTTGGATTTCAGCCAATGGCTTGCATTGCAAGTCTAAGTAAAGGAAGTAACTAATTGCAGTTCTCTCTCTCTCTCTCTCTCTCTGTTTTTTTAATATAAATGATATAACTGTTAAAACTACTTCAAAGATTTTCAGTTTGCAATTTATTTTAAATATTATTTATTTTGTTTCCTCTGTTTATTTTAAAAGGATAATATTAGTTCTTCTACTTCCAATTAACAATAATACCTATACTTTTAAAATAACCTTGTAATACCCTGTCAGTAAACTTGAAACCTCAAAATAAAAATGCTAGTTATGTTGGCCAACACGAAATGGCTTTATATATAAAGTCTTAGACTGACTGAAGCAGAGCAAAGGCAGATATTCACAAAAACAGGAAATTCTTTTGTTTGCCCTTCCTTAGCAGTCCTGAACTTTGTGTTAGACACACATCCTTTTATAGATGGCTACTAAACGTTTGAGTTGAATATTCCTTCTCTAGGCCTTCAGTCCTGTTCCAGAAAGGCAAAAAATTCCATTTTTCCCCATGCACTTGCAGAACATTTGCTTTAGAAGTCGTCTATAACTAGTAATGGGTTTGTATTATGAAAATATTTAAGTAAAGTTTAATGTTGGGGAAGAAAGTAAAAAAGCATTCTGCAAATGTAGACGCAAGGTATTTAACAGGAATTGTGAACGGAGATTTGCTGTCTACAGAAAGGAGGGCAATGACAGATCAGCTCCAGGCATCTCAGTGGAGATGCAAGCTCTAGGATTCTAGCTTTATTAAGAGGATACCACATTGACAGCATTCATATGTAACACTAAGCCAGGATTTATTTGTTCCAAATTGTGCTTTGTTTGCCCCAGGCAAACCATAGTTTATTTTTTGGCCACAAACCGCAACTTGAAGTCATGGTATGTTGGTTTATGAATTTTATCTTGTAACTGTGGTTTGCCATTATGAACAAACCTGTATTCCTGCCTTATTCCTGATTTGTTGCAGTGTCCTGCTTGAGCTACTTACTCACCAACTAACAGAGGTGTGTGGCAAGAGCAATTAAAAAGTGGAAGTGCTTCATAGGATAAATGATGCTTGCGCTTTTCCTGAACTTGCCCTCCCTTGTCATTTTTCCTGGCAAAAGGCTTTCTTCTCCATTTGAATTTCCCCTAGATAGATCTCTCTTGCTGCAAAGGTTAAAGAAGGCCCATAAGCCTATTGTATATTTAAACCACTACCCAGCTGCATTTTTTAAGGGAGCAATCCTACGGTCCCTGAAAGGCATCCGAGGGGAATAGGAGTTTTCTGATTCCCCTTCCCAAAGCCATAGACACCGCTATGACTTGGGTCGAGGGAGACTTAGAGATCTGATCCCTCCCCTTGCAGCCTCCATGGGAAGAACTGTGGTACCTGTTTTCTGAAGTCACAAGAGCAACTTCAGATGACCCCATAGAGGTAAAAAAGGGGGCGTTCTGGTGGGTGGGGAGGGGAGGAGAAAAGAGAGGCCGGAATCCACTCTATCGTGTGGTCTCTTCAGCCCTCTCCCTGGCCATCTGACTCCTCAGAGGCCTAGAGGAAGAAGTAAAAAAGTAGGGTGGAGGGGCAAAACTCACCTCCATCGCTCCTCAAGTTCTGATGGCAGAAGCCCAGCAGGGCACAGAATACTCGGAAGCCTTCAAGATTGGAAGCTTTTGTCTAGCAGGCAACAATCCCTCAGAATTGTGAATTTAGCAATCAAACTTCTCTGGTAAAACCTTTTATGCTCTCCTTATGACATCTGGTGCAGACTTTAGTTAGTTTTGAGAAGAAGCAAGTCTTCTCAAAATTGTTATGTCCTTATTAAAAAGTAAGAAGTCTATCTTCTGGCAAAATGACCAGTTCATTCCATTTTTAGCATGTCAACAAGATATTTCTCTCCTGTGTCTTGCATCACTGAACAATTAAACAAATAATGCAAAGGTCCTCAACCTTGTCTGATAAATGGTAAGATATTTCAGCTAGTCTACCATCAAGGACTGTAGAGGGGTCAGAAATTCTTGGTGATCTATGAGGTTATTTCAAAGTGGGTTTGTGAAATTATTACATTTTTGTCTTTTGGTAATAACTGGATAAAATTCCTCCCTTTGATGCTTTCCTGGAGGCTTATTGGTATTGATCATTAACATGGGGAGATCCAGGATTTCTTTCCTTGTGGGCTGGCACTTGAGGGTAGAGTGTCAATGGGATATGTATTTACATGTCTGTTAATTCTCAGTGAGACACCAGTGTGGACTGCTAATAGATTTCATGAAAATTCCATGAGGATGCAGTAGGCTGTCTTGAAGAGAGAACTTTTTCTCCTCCTTTCTGATAGAAAGTGTTAACCAGTTCAGGGATCAAGCTTCTTTTGGTTATGTTTTGGTGGTGTTCGTGGGAATTCTCATAGGAGAGTTCTCTGCCGGGTGTAGAGCTAGCCAATGGTAAATGGACTAGTGACTATGTGGTGAAGCTTGGCCACTCTTTGACAGCCATGAAGTAGATTGGGATACCAAACTGGAATTGGCAGAAGATGTGGGAAGGAGTGATGGGACAGGAATTGGCTAAAAAATCCTTGGAGCCAAAACTTAGCTTATTAAACAAATCACGGCTAACACAAATACTGGCTTAGTGTTATGTACGGATACGTCTATTAGCTTTCAGTTCGGCAGCAAATCCCAGTATTTTCCCAGCTGCATCAATGCCCAAATGATATTACTTTGTGGATTAAGAAGATGGCGTTTCTCATAGGCAGAAGGGAGAACTAGGTAAAGCCTAATATTTATCCTAGACTGATCTTGCCAGAGCAGTCGTTGCCCTGGAGACTTTCAGATGTTTGTTATTTCTTATACGGGCTTCTTGTAGTGGTTCTCCATTGCTTGCAGCTTAATATAACAGCATGGTTACTTCCTAGCTGAGCCAACTGTTGTCAAATTACACCCAAACCATGTTCTTTATATTGGCTACCAGTAGAGGGGTGGATTGAATATAAGATTGGATTGCTGAATAGGCTGTTTTAGAGACCAGGTCCTGGAATCCTCCTTCTGGTAGCTATGGGACAATATTGACTGTTAAGGGATCTTGCTATTGCACTTTGCCAGCAGAAGATGGGGCTTTTGTACTGGCAGGTCCCCTTATATAGAATGCCTTTCCTTAGAAATTTGAATTGATTACTCCTGTGAGTACACTGACTTTCCTATTTCCACATGTTTTAGATGTTGCCTTGTTGCTTTTCTTTTCAAAGTATCTATCCTTTCTATTTCAGCTTTCCCATTTTAAGAAGTATGAATGTTTCTAATGCTATGTTATTGCTTGTTATGAGCATGTAAATGCCCTGAACACTTTTATTTGTATTTTGTTGGTGAAACAGCTTGAGTACTGGTTGTTGGGCATTTATGTTTTATGTTTTTTGGTTTCAATTGAATTTTGTTGTAAGATACAGTATTCATTGAATCTTGAAAAAAAGAATTGAGCTATTATGGATATCTATTTTTGGATCATTCTGTGGTTAGCTATTAATTCTGTTGTGCTAGTAGAGCCTGAGAATGACCTCAGCATTACCATGGCTGGCTACCTGATGATGCAGGGCGGGAAGTGAATGATGCATCCAAACCTAGGAGGCAAATGAAAATCCCAGATTTTATCATTGTTTCCGACTCAAGGTTTGAAGGCAATCTTATATCTGAAAGCTCCTCTACTTGCTGAAGAGGGTAGAAAGGTGCATAATGGATTCTGTGGGCAGAGGTTTTCTAAGCATCCATATTGATAAGACTCAGGAGTTTCTTTCTTACTTTCTTTATTACATTTGTATACCGCCCCATAGCCAAAGCTCTCTGGGCGGTTTACATAAGATTAAAACAATTAAAAACAATATACAAAAATCAAAACAGCAAAAACACATATACACACAATATACACATACATCTAAAACCACTATAATAACTTTAAAAAGCTATATGCCTAAAAAGCAGAACAAACCCAGGCTCATCAGATATTGCTAAATGCCTGAGAGAAGGGGAAAGTCTTGACCTGGTACCGAAAAGATAACAATGATGGCGCCAGATGGGTCTCATCGGGGAGATCGTTCCACAATTGAGGGGCCACCACAGAGAAGGCCCTCTCCCTTGTTGCACTCAGAGGTGGATCTTAGATGTTGCTGGGCATGTCTTAGAATAGTTTCCTACCTAGGCTATTGTAAGACTTGACAATCCGTTCCTGAATCTTACTAATGTTAATGCTTAGAATACTACTGAATATTACAATTTATAATACTTCTAGAAGAAGGCTTCTTATTTCCTAGTGTTGTTCACTTAGGATGAAGAAGATAGACCACAGCCAGGAACGTGTGTGTGTGTGTGTACTATATATATATATATATATATATATATATATATATAAATATTGCGGTTATAACTAGCAATTCTGACACTTCACTATAAGGAAAGAAATTAATAAAGTTTGACTTGATGATATGGATATAAAATGCACTTATTTATGTTAGTGATAATGTGTGCATCTGTTGTGCTCGCTGCCAATGAGCAACCTGAACTGGGCACATCTGTCATTCTCTTCTTCGTACTGGCCAGAACAGCATGCATCTGAGGATCCCTGTGGTGTCACATTCCACCTGTTTAATGTGGGCACCAATTCTAATCTGCCTATGTTTTGCTGCCCTATTAATGACTGTCTGTGCAAAGGAGAACAATGTTCTTCATTCCTCACATGGAGCTGTTCCTTTTCTTCTCTCAAAAGTGGTAGTGTTCTAGACACTGTCCCAAGAGTGGTTTACCCTTTCTTATACCATTTCTAAATGACCCCAAAGCTGCTCTACAGTGGGACAGTGGCTTCAGGGTTGAGAGGGTTAAATACCCTCCCAAGCATCCTTGCTCAGATCCAAGTTTGTGCTCTCCTACATTACTACTTTTAATTGAATATTAAAATACATTTGCATATCACTCATGTTATGTGTTGTTTTCTTTCTCTTTTCTAAGAAGCAAGAAAAGAGCCCCCTGATCTCTTCCTAATGTTTTTAGGAATAGTGATGAGGCATTCTGAAGGTAGCGTGCTGTTCCTTGCTTGCTTTCTGAAAGGGAGAAGAATCTGTAGCCAGTTTCCTCTCTCCGCCCCACTGCCTGCTGGTCCTTCTTGAGAAGGGAAGAACCCCATGCAAGGGGAAGCAAATATTAGCACTGTGCTCTTCTGCACTATATGATGCTCATTATGTTCTCACTCGAAAGTACCAATAGAGCAGCATAGGGGGCTCTCTTGTTTCTAAGAACCCTGGAAAGACAAGAATCCTGCCTACAACTTTAAAAATGCTTCTCTATTGGGTGTCTTAAGTGAGAGCACTTACTGTGGTTTCCTACAAAGCAAGAAGGAGAAAGCCCTGCCCCTGGGATAGTGACCTGGATGTTACCTCTTTCATAAGGGGGAGAGAGGTAATGGAAGGGAAGAAGCACACAGGTTAGGTGTGTGGGATGCGTTGCTACAGGCCTCTGTGGCTGCGTGCTGCTCCTGTTGCTTTATCAGTGAGAAAGCCATGGACATTGCCCCACTTATTGCCTTGCCCTTCACAATTTCAGGAACCCAAGGAGAGTATCTTGCCTGAGACCCTCAAAACTTCACATTGGCCAGAGCTGGTACTGTGCGGAAATTAAAGTAGTTGTAAAAAATAATCTGACTATAGAAGCTGACATTATCATATCTAAGGGAGAGAGGAGGGATGAATACAGCCACTTAATGTTGCTAGTTCACAAATTAGAAATAGAAGCTTGAAGGGATTTTCTAATTTATGCAAATACTGATTCTTGTAGGTCTTTGCAGGGGTTTCCAGCTGCTAATTCTATATATAATTTGTAAGTAATCAGCTACTAAGCAATGTAGGATTAAGTTGGTGGACCAGATGCATGGAATGATTAATGAAACATGTCTTTACAGGATGTAATGAGCTTTCACAAGTTTGCATAATTGTATTTCTTTTTGAAATTACCTAATCATAATAGAAAATAAGAGAGGACACAGTTTTGACTGAGGTATACTTTAAAAAAAGAAAAGAAAAATAATCAATTATAGGCTTTAAAATAGTTGGTTAATGCTGTTATTCAGGGCTACTGTACATAAGAGCCTGAGCTGGACATTTCTGCAATATCATATATTATGGTTAAATGTCCTGCTTTCAGTGATGTTAATGGAAGGTTTTTTATTCAAACATGGTCAGTATTTTTTGAAATAAATTTCGAAAAGCTGTTTCCATTGAGTACAAAAGCCGACTTCGAAACTTGTTGACCTCTTAAAAGGTGGCATATCAGGTGTTACAGTACAGTGTTTTGACTACACTAATTGGCTAAGGTGCAAACTTTGACCAAATTTCAAGGGGCGCTGTTGGATGGGCACACCCACAGTATTAAACAGTGGAAAGAAAACGTTTGTGAACCCCCTATGATTGTTACGTATTTCTACCTTAAAATGTTACTAGATCTTAATCTAGCACCATAATCCTAGATAAATTAATAGATAACCTGATTAAACAAATGACACACAAACATTATGCTTTTTCAACATTTATTTATCCTCAACTGATTCTACATTCAATATCCATGTGTGAAAAAGTATGTGACCCTTTAAATTCAGTACCTGGTGGCACCCCTTTAAGCAGCAATGACTTCAAGTAAGCGTTTCCTTTAACTGTTAGTCTCTCACGTCAGTTCTGTGGAATTCTGGCCGATTCTTCCTTACAAAATTGCTTCAACTGAGTGACATTTGAGGACTTCCTTGCATGAACGCTTCAGGTCCTGCCACAAAATTTTGATGGGATTTAGGTCCAGAATTTGACCAGGCAGTTCTAAAGCACTGAATTGCTTCTTCCACAGCCTTTCTTTTGTAGATCTCCTTGTTGAACCCACTTTCAGTTCAGCTTCAGCTCATAGATGGATGGCTGGAAGGATAGCCTGACATTGTCCTCTAGAATCTTCTGATACACTGCAGAATTCATGGTTGTGCCAATGATGGCAAGCTATCCAGGTCCTGAGGCAGCAAAGCAGACCCAAACCATCACATTCCCACCACCATGCTTGACGGTTGGGATTAAATTCTTCTGTTTGAATTCAGTGTTTGTATTTTGCCAAACATAATGTTTCTCATTGAGGCCAAAAAGTTCTACCTTTGACTCGTCTGTCCAGAGAACATTGTTCCAGAGGTCTTGGGGATCATCTATGTGATCTGTATCTAACTTCAGATGGGCAGAAAGTTTATTTTTAGAGAGTGGTGGTTTCTTCCTGGCTATCTTCCCATGGAAGAACCGAACTAATTCTGAGGAGATCATAAACAGTCTGTAATCCTTGCTGAATAATGGTACCAGTACTCAATACATGTTTAGGTACCCTGCTGCACTCATAAATTAGATTTTGGAAGAATGAACTTCTGTTGGCTTTGTTGTTATCTGCCTATAAGCGCTATAGTAATTGTGAGCTTTTTTGTATTGGGCTTGATTTTTGTAACGGCCATAATGCTTGGAACAATAAATAATTTCTATAAGAAATGTGAGTACAAAGCCAGGAATTATTGTTTTTAATTTAACAGAGAGGGCATCAAATTTGTGGTCTTGTAAGTGATATAGTGATAGTAGTTATTCTGTATTAATGAATCAGGGATAAAAATCTTGTGTGTGAAGGGTGTCCATGGAAAAAGAGGGGGGAAATGTGTTTTAGTATGTAATTTGTGGGCTTTTAAACTCTCTTCTGCTATCTACTGTTTATTTTGTGGTATTTTGCATATGACCAATAGGGGTGGGGTGGGAATCATAACTTTACTTTGTCAGGGGTGACAAAATGCCTTGAGCTTGTCTTATGCACAAAGTCAAATACTAAGGAAGTAAGGCTACTCCACCAGGTTTTTATTATTGCACAACAAGCTGCCAACGGATTAGATTCTTTCCCTGCCCTGAAAGAGCCTTTAAAAAACACTACTGTGCCCTGTTTGGGCTTGTAAATAAGACACATAGGGAGCAGAGCAGGAGCTCACAGTGCCATAGGATCAATTAAAATGCCAATGTAACTTCTCTTTGGCCCATTTCCCACACGAGTCTTTCTGGAAGTCTTGGCTTCCTTGCAACAACACTGGTGTTACCAGTATGAAGTTTTCAAAAGAATTTTCTCGACTTGCATAAAACTTTTTATGTTTCCTTTTTAAATAATCCTTGCCAAAATGGAAAAAAAAATGTGAATGAGATCAGCTCGGAATCTAGACCTATATTTGTGTTCTGAGAGTAACGAGTCAGAGTGCACTCTTTAAAACCTGATTCACTTATAAAAAATGTAAGAGGACAAAGGAGGAGATCATGCAAATTGCAATGCCTTAGTAATACTAGACATGTCAGTCTCAGAAGATCTGCAAAACTGTCTGCTTAGAGGGCATTTTGAATCTTTGCTGAGGCCTTGAGATATGCATAGATAGTGGAAGTCAAGGAACTGCAGAACAAAACTACGTATTCTGACAGGACAACATCCTTTTTTGTTTTATGACACAGATCATGTGTACTTAGCTGATTGTATGTCCTGTTTTCACTAAGAACCTAACTGCTCTTAGTTTTTGAAAGTATTAGAATGATGTGTTCTGACTTCAAGATGAAAATTATTGCAGCAAGAAATTGGCAAACTACTCTGAAATTGAATATCAGAACTGTGTGTCTGGAATGTTGTCTCCTAATTTCTAAGGGATAAATATTTTCTTAGCTGGTCAGTTAAAAGGTAAATGTTCTCATATCTGCATCAGCTGGTATGAGAAAAACTGTCTGTCAGGAATACTGTCTTGGAAGAACTAATGGCTTATATGAAAAGGCAGTGCAGCCATAAAAATTAACTGATTTTCATCGGGCAGTTTTTATTACATTATTACAAAGCATATTATGCTCTGGTGTTTGCAGCATGCACCTTTTAGCACCGTGTGTGTGATAAGCACACAGAACATCTAATGTACACAAAATTGTTGCAAATCTAGCTACAGTGTTATACTGTATAATATGACGTTGAAATAATATTTGAATATTTCTCAGTTTTGTTAAAATAAATCTTAGTCTTAAAAAGACTATCATTTAGACATAAGTGGAATCTGACTAATGCCAAAATCAAACATTAAACTATATACTATGCCATTTATGGTACATGTGGATGCATGGAATTGTCCTAACTCTTTTTAAGTCTCTTCTCTTTAAAAACAAAAGAGTCTTAACTTGTTAGATAAAGCCCATTTTTCCCCATTACACCACTCATTCTTAATTTCTTGAATTGTCCTAAAGCAATGCTACATCAGATGCTCCAGGACCTTGTGGAAAATGTTAAATGGTGGTTTGTAGCTGCCTGGTACAGGGGGTCCATCAGCATTGATAGGTTCTGCTGGAGTGTTGAGGCCTGGAGTGTCGGGGCTTGGTAGTCTTGTTGTCTCTGGATCTCTGCCCTTTACTCTTTCCCACTGGGATTCTAATATAATCTTTGGGAGCAGTAGTTGGGTTCCTTGCAGCTACTCACCATACACAAATGGTTGGAGGACAGAAAGTATCTTTTACATTCTCTGCAGTGAGAGATTTATTCAATAATTACTCTACAATTTGAAGCAGTAGAAGTTACCTTGGTTCTTTGACAGTGGCTGCCAAACAAAGGGTTTCTGTGTCTTTAATAGTTGCACGACAGGAACATAAAAAGAACCATCCTAGATCATAGCCTTTCTAGTTGAACCTTGTGTTCCCATAGTGGCCAACCAGATGCCCATGGAATGCCCACAAGTTGGATATGAGCACAATAGCACCCTCCTGTTCCTCAGCAACTGGTATTGAGGGGCAAACTGCCTCTGATACTGGAGGTAATGTACAGGCATCATGATTAGTCATGATTTATAGTTGTATCTTCCATGAATTTGTTTTAACTCCCTTTAAAGCTGTCCAGATTAGCAGCCATCATTGCATCTTGTAGAAAATTCCATAGTTTAACAGTATGCAGTTTGAAGAAGTACTTCCTTTTATCTGTTCTGAATCTCCCGCCATTTGGCTTCAATGGATGATCCTGGGTTGTAGTATTATGAGAGAGGCAGCGGATGGGGTGGGGGTGGGGAGAAGATTTTCTCCACTGCAATAGCACATAATAGGAAAGTTGCTGCCTTGTAATGTCTTGCAAAAGGATTTGCTTGTTCAAGCGGCTAATTTAATTGAGATTTTGACAGGAATTTCTACAGTAGTATTTGTGTTGTTTAAAATATATTTTCATTTTATCTCTCTAGCTAGTGGAGGTTGCTCCCAGAGAAAGCTTTACAAAGGTGTGTAATTAGGAGGCAGTTGAGCCTTGATGCTTATCTTTACGTGACCATATTGCCAATCACCCCTCTAATTGGTAATGTTAGTTCATCTAAATACAGCAACCGTCAGTGTTGTCAATGGAGTGGTTAAACTTGCATGCAAATGCATACGCAACTGGTTGATATGAAAGGCCTTAGTTAAATTTCTTAAGAAATTATCTGCTTGTACAAAGCTCTTCACCTGACTACTAGTAATTATCTATAAGTAGTCTGAGTAGAAGTATCAATTTTGAAACTCTGGATTTTGGATAGGACCATAGTGTGTGCTTTTACATGTGAATGCCTCATAAATATTTCCCAAGAGCAATTTATTTTTCTAATTAGCTTGAACAGTCTCTGTTAGACACAGTGCTTCAAGCGGTTTTGAATAAATCAATTCAAATACACAGCTGTTGTTCAAAACTTCACTTAAGTTACTGTAATTCTCTGTAGCATATTAGCAATGCTTGCTAACTAGCAGATTTAATAATACCTTGTATAACATGTGTCATAAAATGGATTAAACCAGTCTCTAAATTTTACAGGCAAAGTGAAGAAAGGGAACTTGTCAGTGTCTTTCCTTATTTTGGTTCAGTAATAGATGTTAACAATAGACCATACTATATGCAGCCTATACAGGATATACTTTACACTGAGAAATTACTTACATAAATTGTGCTGTCATTTCCTGAACATTTTCTTATCTTTGAAACATCCCAAGGAGAGCTTGTGGATGCAAGAAAATAAAAATATTGCATTTTTATACCGCCCAGAGAGCTTCGGCTATGGGGCGGTATAAAAATGCAATAAATAAATAAATAAATAAAAACTAAAAACAACAATTCTTTTAGCATCAACAGTACAGGCATGGTGTGAAGGCATAGTATTAAAGACCCATGATTACTGCATTGAGCAGGGGGTTGGACTCGATGGCCTTATAGGCCCCTTCCAACTCTACTATTCTATGATTCTATGATTCAACAACTGCAGCAACTTTGCTGAAGCTAAGCAGCTCTAGGTCTGGTCAGTGCCTGGATGAGAGCCCACTTGGAACTATATTATGTATGCTACCCTGGGCACTATACATATCATATCATGATTAGTCAGAAAGGTTGATCTTCCTATTCACAATTTTGTATGGATATCTTAAAAAAAATATTTTGTTGCTGTTGTTGTTGTCGTTTTTAAAAAGGGGGGCTCAGATATAGATGTGAAACCTCTAAATGAGGTTACTTTAGAGCAGGAGTGGGCAATTTGTGGCCGTCCAGATATTGTGGCTTACAACTCCCACTAGCCCTAACCAGCATAGCTAGTGGTGGGGGATGATAGGAGTTGTAGGCCAAAACATCTGGAGGGTCACAAGTTGCCCACCCCTGCTATAATCAGTGGAAGGCATGACAGCATATTTCTTTCTGTGCTGTTGAATAAAATCAGAAACTAGTGGCTTGGATATGAGCTGCAGAAGGCTGGCAAATGGTCGCAAACACGGTCTGCCCATCTCTGTATATCAAAGATGGGTGTTGTCTGTGGCCACATAAACAGAGGCAGTGGCAAGCCTCCTCTAAGAAAGTTAACATTGGATGGGAGCAGAAGGGAAGATGAGGTGAATCTCTTTCTCAGCCTGGACAGCCATGAAACTATTTGAAAAGTTATGCCGTCGCTCCACAGTGGCAGTGGTGGAAGGAACAACAATCCCGGTCTGTCTTACCCATTCATGCATAGCCTTCGAGGTTTGTTTGTCTTTTAAAGAAGATTTTTTTAGGGAAGAGGGGATTGATGTGATGTCTCAAACAGCAAACTTTAAATTGTGACCATGTAAATATTGCAGCAAAAGCAAGAATTGTTTTTAAAGCTTCAATAACTGATTGTGCCTTTAGAGGGTGACAGTATAACTAGAAATATTATACAAGTTGCTAGATTAGTTAATTTAATATCTCATATTTAATTTTGCTGACATTAGAAAATGAAGTTGGAAAGCCCATCCATATTTACATGAGATTTTAAAAATTTCTTTGACAGAATGTGTCTCATAATGCCTTCTGATCCTGATGGCCATTGAAAAATCTTCCATGCTTGCTTGAGTTTTAAGAACATGTAAGTATCTGAAAACATTTTTTTTAAAAAAAATCTACCTTAAAAGTTTATTATTTTCATTAGGTTTCTACTATAAATCTGTGGGCATACCCCAGACAAAATCAAGCATTTTAAGTCCCATTGATTTCAGTAGAGGATCTAAGCATATGCTTAAATGTTTCACATTGAAATCAGTGATAGTTAGTATAGGTTGGATTGTGTTCTATGTTTGTAAAATATGTATTCTTTGATTATACGCCAGCAGCTATTTTTCTAAACTGCAATGGATATCAGAAAATTTTTAAGTTAGATCTTGTATTTTGCACTGTAATTCTGTGGATAAAAGACTTGTCTTTTTAAGATAATGTACAGTGCCTAGTAATTTTTAAATTCTTGATGAATAAAGGATGATAATGAGAAGGGGGAGTGTGTGTGTGTACAAGCCTAAGAATCCCTCCTTATTTTACACATTTCGTGGGAACAAGCCCCAAGAGGAGGTCTAGGGCCAGTCATGCATGTTAATAAGGATTAGGATATTTTTGGGATGTTCATCTAAATATCACCCCCCCCCCCCTCCCAATACTGGACAGTTTTTCTTAATGTCTCCATGTTACATTTTTGTTGTTTGCTTTTTGAGAATTCAAAGTGCTTCACATACATTATCTCAGTAATTCTTGCAACATTCTTGTTGGTAGATCAATATTATCTCTATATTGCAGATGAGTTCTTGAAGCAGAGAGATGGTAGCTTGCCTAAGGCTACCTGTTAAGCTAATGGCTGAAGTGAGATTTGAAACAGGGACTTCCTTGCTCACAAATGACATTATTCACCACTCTTACTGAGTTTCACATTTGTACGTTGATAGTCTAGTAAATGCAGTTCATTTTAGACTATGCATTGCACCCTTGCTATTGGGAGGGATTCCACTGGGTCTGTTCCTTTAAAGCAGGGGTTCTTGTGTAGGTAGAATGAGAGAAGTGGCAGGGAAGGAAAAGAAAAAGAGCAAGGCTAGGGACTGGGAAGAGTGGGGGGGGAAATGAAAGAGGGCTAGAGGCTTAAAGAGGGAGAAATAATGGGTTAAAGAGATGGGTACAAAAACAAAAAAGGAGGAGCCTTCACAAGGAAAAAGTGAACACACACAGGGACTAACCACAGCAGCCAGGTAGGTTAATGAGAAAAACCACAAACAAGTGCATTGGTCCACATGTATTAAAGTATATGAGCACACACAGAGCACAATATACCCCTTAGTAGTGTACACTTATATTGAGACTGTCAACAATGCAGGATACTGTAGACATTCATAACTCTAAATATTTCAGTATGGTGGTATCTACATTGACAAAGCAATAAGAGAACAATAAAGTAATCGTTAAAGAACAAAACCAAACAGTAACTCCGGATTTTTGACAAACACCGTTTCAAGAGAACTTTCATCAGCGGTTTGTTAATGATAAGGGATTTTTATAGTAGAGAAGAGGCACGTCTAAAAGCTGGGCATGAAAATCACAAGATAAAGAGGTGAGTGTTCGCGAAAGAGCAAGGCTAGGGCCTAAAAGGGGAGAGGAAGAAGAAGGCTAGGGACACGGAAGGGAGAGAAATAGCAAGGAAAGGAGTTGTGGGGAGAAAAGTAGTGAGGGCAGAGGCAGAGAGAGAGAGAGAGAGAGAGAGAGAGAGAGAGAGAGAGAGCAAGCAAAAGGGAAAGGTCTGTGTGGGTGGAAGATTGGGCAGGACCAGGAAGCAACTATTTTCATCTCTTCCTGCTTGCTGAATCACTGATCAGCTGCAGTTTCAGGAACAGGAAGCAGAACCTCAGGCCCTAGATGTTTGAAGGGAGCAGAGAGTAGAGAGCTTTGCGGGCACTGTTGAGATCCCCAATGAGCACTATGGCACCCATGGGTGCCATGTTGAGCATCTCTGCTACATTCAGTCTTTCGGTTCAGATGAAGTATACATGTGAATATCAGTTGCTGTGATGCAAAATAGTACCAGCTATTATCACCTTTATGTCCTGTTTGTGGCCCCAGAGGGAAATGGAATGCTGGACTAAATGGACCTGTGGTCTATCCAGAAAAACTCTTCTTATGTACAGCTTGCTCAAACAATATTGTTAATCTCATTGATGAATTTGCAAGAGGACATCAGCTCATCCAACCCAGAAAGAGTTTTCCTGCAGTCTTCGAAGGAGATTGTTTCTTAGAGCTAACATGCTGTCAGACCAGCCAAGATGTAGCACAAATTTTGAATTTTCAAAGCCAATATATTGTGAGAACCAGTGTGGTGTATTTGTTGGAGTGTTGGACTAGGAATCAAGAGATCTGGGTTCTAGTCCTCACTTGGCCAGAGAAGTTCACTGGGTGACTTTGGGGCAGTCACAGACTCTCAGCCTAACCTACCCCGCAGGGTGTTGTTGTGAGGATAAAATGGAGAGGAGGAGGCTTATATAAGCCGCCTTGGGTTCCTTGCAGGAAAAAAAAGGTGGAATATAAATGTTAGAAATAAATTTAAAAACAACAACAATAATAATACAAGGAGAAATGACTGCATTTCAAACAGTGTGCATATGACACCAGATAATAAAAAGGCTTGTTAAAAAAATGGAACATGAATTGTGTTGTGATTAGGGAAATGTAGCAAACAAATAGCCAACAATTTTTATTTTAGATTGTTCTAGGGGAATTAAAATGCCTATGATCTAATGCCAGAAAAAGGCCACTAACTTGTAAAAACCTGCCATGCATTTCTGTTGTTGCTGCTAACGTGCTATACTTGCTAAAAACTTGTTCTTCAAACAATAGCCTACACTAGTGATATTCTTAACACAAATCAGCTTGATGTCAGACCATATCACGGTGGCTGTGATTAAGTGTTGGCACTCAACAACTTGTATCAGGAATGTCTTCCAGAAGAGGAACAAGACAGGTGCAATATTTCTAGTTCTTATTGCTGCATGTGATGCTATCTGGCACACTGGCCTATTTGTATTGTGTCACCGTCTTGCTCAAGTGGTACACTATGGCTGCAAGAACTGTTTAGAGGTTTCTAGTTTTCAGTATCTTTAAGGCGAAACACAATCTCTGCATATAGAATATTGCTTCCGTATTTACTTTTAACACTAATATTTTATACCCCAGTTCAAGTGCAACATGTTGTATGCATAACAGGGTCCAACCCCCCCCCCCCCCCCAATCTCATGGGTTTTTCCAAAGGTGTAAGGGGTGGTGTTAAGATAGGCTTTGCTACATGAAGTGTCTGGGCTGATTCTGCTAATGTAAAGCTCCCCAGTTCTCAAAGCCAAGGGCCAGATCTACACCAACCTGGATATGACACTTTGAAAACGTTTTGAAAACTATATATGGAGTCTGTCCTGGGCCCCAACAGTTGTCACTACTGTTATAAACCGTTTTAAAGCGACAGTGTAGATCCTGCCAAGGTTTAAAAACTGGCAAGATCTTTTCCCAGACAATACTGGCATATCACATATATTCAAGAAGAGCTGCTGTGATAAAGACAATCAAGTCTACTGGTATCTTAAAGATGACATTGCTTATTGTTAGTGTGAGGATTCGTTGGCAAAAGCTGCTTTAGCAGATCTATGAAATGGGCTAGTGAGGCGATCAGGATATACATGCATGCAGTTTAAGGGGGGCAATGAATTAAGTGAAACTTTAAAGTGGGAGTCCCCAACATGGTACCCACAGAGACGTCCAATGACGCCTCCAAAGCTCTCCACTCCCTGCTCCTGTAAAAAAAAAAATTAAAAAATTAAAACCCTGAAAAACGTTAGAGATCCTGGTTCTGCTTACTGTTCCTGAAGCTGATCAGCTTTCAGCAAGCAGGAAGAGATGGAGAGTTGTCCCCACCCCTCTCCTAGCCTCTAGCCTTGCTCTGTCTGTCCCCTCTATCCCTTTGCCTTGCTATTTCCTCCATCCTCCCACCCTCAAGTCTTGGTATTTCTACCCCCCCCTTTACTTCATTATTTCTTCCCTTCCTAGTTTCTAGACTTGCTTTTTCTCTCTAGCCACATCTTTACCTCACTATTTCTTCCTCTTCTAGTCTTCATCCTTGCTCTTTCTCTTGCTCTTCCCCCTCCCTCCCAGTCCTTAGTCTTGCTCTTTTTCTCTCCCTTCCCAGCCCCTTCTCTCATTCTACACACACACACACACACACGCACACACACACACACACACCCCTCCTTCCTGGGCAGGAGCTCTGATGGCAGCGGAGGAGGCAGAAGTGCCAGGTGGGAATCAGAGTGACTGGAACTGGGATTGAGGTAGGGAAAATGTTTTCCTTTTGGGTCTGGGGGCTTTTCCCTTTGGGGCTTGTGGAAGGTGTGTGTGTGAGAGAGAGCGAGTGAGAGAGAGCGAGAGAGAGCAGAACAATCCTATGCAGAAATAATTCCTTCTGAGTTCCTTTTTAAAGATGCAGAAGTTTGCAACCTGAAATTTATATTTTGTTGTGCTTCTGCAGGGTCAAATATGTGGATTGGCTTTGGACTTCAGACCCTTTCACTGTTTGTACTCAGTTTCTTGGGTGATTTACTTGTCTTTTGATTAGCCAGGCCCCAATGGCAGCCATTATATAACTAGACATATCCTCTGTGGGAGCCTTTTGGTGGTGCCCACAGCAGTTTCTCAAAATCTCAAATGTGTACCCACAGGTCCAAAAAGGTTGGAGCCCCCTGTGTTAGAAAGAAGACAGTAAAGGACGAAGGAATCCTTTACTGGCCATAGAAATCATGATGATACAGAGCGGGGGGCTTTTCCTCAAATATGAAAGGGGCTATATCAATGGTTAATCTCTGGATCAATGCCATCTTCACTTTGCACGAGGAGTTCAACACATTTCTTAGTGAAATAAGCACTTGAGGCCTTGTAACACAGCCTCCTAGAATTGGTTTGGTTACTTAGGAGGTAATGTGAGAGCTGTAGCGATCAGTGTGTTCTGGAATGATTCTAAATTAAATATGCCTTTTATTTAATGAAATTATTTGAAATCTGGCAATAAACAAAAAACAACACTTTCATTTTGCTGTGAAATACTAGAACTCAGAGTGGGCACTTGCAAACTTTTTATTTGTAAGCATGGTGGCACATCATGGGTTAATTAACCCATGATATGCAGGTATGTGCAGCGCTTGCTTGCTGTTTCCAGATTGCATAAGCAACCTATGAATGCTCTATTCGTAGATAGTTATTGAGATATCTGTACCCGGACACTCTGGGTTGTTTATGGAGTTAAACAATCCAGAGTTAATCTGTGATTTGTTGCTATATTCAGCAATCCACGATTTGCTGCTGTGACATTTGAAAAACAGGGAAAAAACCTCACTGTTCTTTAGAGATGCTTTTAAGAATGGTGCACTTTAAATAAACAGAAATTTCAGTAGCTGCAGAAAAGCATTAAGCAACTGTAGTCATTATACCGCCATATCGGGTCAACATTGCTAACGTTGCTGTGTTTTTAATGAGTGATTTTTGCATTAATAATTCACTGGATAATTGGCTTGGTTGTGAAGGTCTCTTGTTGCATGAAAAATAGCGAAGATTTTCAGCGTAGGGCCCTAAGCAGCAAGAGAACAGCCTATCTAGGGTTCCTTGGCAAATTGGCTGCAGCATCACATTACTTTCCACAATGCAGAAGCAGTTGTATTATAGGGAAATGATGGAGATCTATGAAGTGTATATTACACCCCCTGTTGCTGGGGAAATAGACTTGGTAGCTATCTCTCATTTTAAAGTAGTGTCCCTTGTTTGAGCATTCCAGTTCTTTACAGGATGTTCTGTATTTCGGAATACAACTACTGTGGAAATAAAAGCATACTAACAATAAGGGCTGCTAAATAACCCTTATTTAAAACATTCCGATCTGACAGCTTTGTGGACATTGTTCCAAATATAACTGTACCTAAAAGAACAGAGATGCATAGTACAATGTGGAGGTGAAAGTTTGTTCCTCACAAGTTAAGTGAACTAAAAGAGGGAGAGAGAGAATGTATTCAGTGTAACTTTTCCCCTTACGCAACAGGTACTCCGAGCTTAATCTCTTAAAGCTGACAGAGTTCTTTATTGAGCAGTTCACTGGCAGGTTCTACTGTCCTTTTATTATTTCCTTGTTCAAATGAGTACCCTACAAAACATCTTGACTTTTGTTAATGGTTTTGTGGGCTTTATTCTAAATACAGAACTAGTAACTAGATTTCTGACATATCTGTTGTGCCCTCACACTTCCTGGGCTTCTCCTCCGCCCTTTATCTTATTTTGTGTACTTCCTGCCTCTTTCCATGGCAGCTTCTACTGCTGTAAAATTGTATGTCCGTTTGGGAATGCAGTTGCTATGGGTGCATAGCCAAATACTGCAGTCTACACAATACTTCTTTAGGATTTGGGATTTTAAAAACACACACTAAGATCTTACAAGCCCACACGCATTGTAAAAGTTGTTGCCTAGAATGAGTGTGATCTTGCATGTTTTGCATAACTGGACTTTCAGATGCTTGCTCTGTTAAAAAGCCTAATCTTTTTTTTGTTATTGCGCTCCCCTTTAAATGTCACTTGTCCAATTGTTTGGTACTCTTCTGCCATCTAGTGGCTAGCTTGCAACTCACAATTTGTTTTTTTCCCTCAGGGATTTTTGATGGTCATGTAATTTAATTATTTTTAAAACCATTATTTTTATTAGAACATACAATTTTACATAACATTACAAAAAATGAAGACTCGCCAACAGAATAGGGGGGAAATGCCATCCACAATGACAACTAAAATATTTTAAAAGATAATTAAACTAGGCTGACCATATGAAAAGGAGGACAGGGCTCATGTAACTTTAACAGTTGTAGAGAAAAGGGGATTTCCGCTGTTGTCATTTGTATGCAATTAGTTCCTGGTGAAATTCCCTCTTCATCACAACAGTTAAAGGTGCAGGCACTATACTAGAGTGACCATATACAAAAGAAGGCAGGGCCCCTGCAACTTTAACAGTTGTGATGAAGGGGGAATTTCACCAGAAACTAACTGCATACAAATGACACTGGCTGAAATTCCCTTTTCTCTACAACTGTTAAAGTTACATGAGCCCTGTCCTCCTTTTCATATGGTCAGCCTAATTAAACTAACCAGGACCATGTTTAAATGGCAGTTATGTCTGTTTAGAACTGCCTTCCTTAAATGACATGAAAACTGACACTAAGATTTTGGATTTATCTAGTCCTAGTATTAACTAGTGTGTTATCTTTTTTATGATGAAAGTGCCATGTAATCTGTGGTACCAAGAAGACAAAGATAAGGAGTGACCATTTTTCAAATGCACAGCTCTAGCCATCCTTGCTGTTCCAACAAACAAGACAATTAAATCCTGTAATTTATCTAAAAACAAAACTCCAAAGAGTTAACGTAGATATAACAACAATGTTCTGACTGGCAGTCTTGACATATGAGAGTCTCAAAAGGGGCAACATTGCCACATGTTCCTTGGGTATATCCAAGGCAGCCCTCTCCTACCTGGTGCCCTCCTAAATGATGGGACTTTCAACTCCCATCAGCCTTAGCCAGAATGGCTAATAGTCAGGAATTGTGGGAGTTGAAGTCCAAAATATCTGGAGGAGGGCACCAGGTTGGGAAAGGCTGATCTAAGATGTACTAAAGCTTAAACAGTGTTCTCTCCAGTAGAAAGGGTATTGGAAAGGAAAAGTTAAACTTCCCTATAGAGACTTGTCACGTTTTGTAATATGCTTTAATTTAAGGAGTATGTACTCTGTTTCGTGATCTATAAGATCCCAATTCAGATGATTTCAAGTATTTTTATGCCTCCTTTTTTAGTGACATACAGAAGACATGAGAGACATGGTACAAATTAAAGGTGATCATATCAGAAAAGATATCCAGAATTACTTTGCAAAATTGCTCTGCAGACTTAATCTGTAGTATTAATCAAAGGCACCCTTGAAGAGGAAGTCTTCAAGGCCCACCTAAATTCCAGAGTAGAAGTGACAAAGTGAAGGTCTGTTGGAAGAGAGGTTTGAAAATTTGGGGCCACCACTGAGAAGACTACATCTCTACCGCATGCCAACCTCACAGATCTTAATGGTAGGCATTCAAGAAGGACACCCGAGACAACTCTCAGTGTATGGGTGGGATTGTATGGATGAATTTGATTCAAATGCAATTCAAATAACCTGGTTTGAAGCCTTTAAGATTAAGACCAGCACTTTGAATTGAGCTTGAACTGGTAGCCAGTGCAACTGATGCAAGATATGTGTTCAGAGTTTCTAGCCACTACCAGCATCCAGGCAGCCATAGTTTGCACCAGCTGAAGCTTCCTGACTATCTTCATAAAGTCTAGTTTGGAGGTACCAAAACATGGTAACTGTGGCTTTGTCCAGCTGCTCCAGATAGGGCTGCAGCTGATGTACAAGCTGGAGCTGTAAAAAGAACATCTGGTCACTACCACCACAGACAGCAACAAATCCAGGAGTATCTCCAAACTTGTGCATCTAGTCCTTCCTGAGGATTGAAACTTCATCCAGGACAAGTTACGCACCACTATCCAAATCAGCTGGCTTCCTGTCCCACAGAGCCTGTGTCTTTTCCAGTTAAACTTCAGCTCCCCCCCCCATCCATACCAGAACCGAATCTAGACACCTGTTCAAGAATTTCACAGCCTCCCAGGGATCCTCCCTTGAGTGGAAAAGGGAGGTAGAATTGCATGCCACTTAGCACATCGATTACATCGAAGCCAAAATCTTTAGCTGATTTCTCCCAGCGACTTCATATAAATGTTGAGAGCATTGATGATTAGACTGTAAATGGAAGTTGATTTTGTATTGTTGTGCACTGAAACAAGGACAATCCAACTTTGTCACTGTGTGCTCCCACTGTTTTTAAAAAAGAGGGAGAATTAAGCCATTCCTTGTTTGTCAGTTTTTGATCTTGAGCCATGGACATTAGGACTGTTTTATGTACCCCAAGACTATAGGCCTGCTTAACATACTATATTTTATATCCTTCTTCATATGTAATGGTGACAAATTGTGGGTTAATTAACTCACAATTTGCTATGGCATGTGGTGCCACCATTTTGCATATGCAGCATCCAGTTGACACAGTGGGCGGTTGCTCTGATGTCTGAAGCTGAATACTATGGTTAAATAATTGTTTATGAATCCATGATTTGCCGCCATTATGTGCGAACCAAGTCTAAATGTACCCATAAAATGTCTTACCCTGGACACTTAAACATGTAATGAGTTCATTGAGAGAAATTTATCAGGGAAACTGTTTCGACCATAGGTCTCTGTTGTGAGTATGGAAAGACCCCTAAAAGATCTTGGTCCTGAGCAAAGAGTGGATCCCTACCCCCACCCACCCCCATTTCAGCCTGATAGCCTTTGGGCCATTTCCCATGTTTATTCTGTATAGCTCTTGCAATCCTTTTTCTGTCAGCTGGACTCACTTCCAGTATCAGGAGCCTGACTGAGGGAAATGTAGTTTTGGGGGACACCCTCTGGCTGCATGTTCCTTTAAAAAACAACAACACACCAACTTCTCCACAAACACTTGTTAACATTTAGATCCACACCTTTACTCCAAGGAGCCCAAGGCAGTGTACACGATCCTCCTCCTATTCATTTTATCTTCACAACAGCCCTGTGATATAAGTTAGTCTGAAAATCTGTGACTATGGCCCAAAATCACCCATTGAGCTTTATGGCTGAGTGGGAATTTGAACCCGGGTCTCTCCAGTCCCAATCCAACACTTTGCCATGACACCACACTAGCTCTCAACAGAAGATCTGCTGCCACCTCGTGTCATTCATCCTTCAATTATTTCTATTGGAAGAACATTCAGAATTGGTGTTGTGTATTTAGTTCATGAATGCATAATAGTTTGTTCTACAAACTGTGTTATTGTCTAACTCTGAAAGGCATCTTTTTAATATGTCATCAGATGTTATCAGAGATTATTTTGATTTAGGACAGTGGTTGAATTCAACTATCATGGAATTCATAGCAATACCATGATTCGGCTGTGAAGCATGCCTGCCCCTGCATTCTCATGTATTCCCTCTGCTTCAATGGTTTGTGATAACTGTAATTCATCTTGACATCCACATTGGGCAAACTGTGGTTACCACTGACATACATTTGCCTCCAAACCTAGGAATGGGTTTCAATTCTTGGTTTGTAGGCAAACTTACATTTGGCACTAATGATGGTTTACACAGTTTGCATGCCATGACAAATTATGGTTATCTCAACAGAACGAGTGGAAGGAGTACACAAGCCCAGTGGGGGAAGAATGTGTGACCCCACAGGACAACATCCACCACCACCAAATCATTGTTTGGTGATTTCCATGACATCTGAATTGAATCCAAATGTTACTAGGGATAGAGATGGTTCTGCTCCCCACCCCCACATTTATGAGATGGATAAATAGGTTTTGCTTCATGCTCTGTGAGCAAAGGACCACCATATTATGGATATAGAAGAATTCTCCAGTTTAGATACATTATCAAAACCCTTGACTGTTGTTTATTTGTATGTGTGTGTGTGATTTTCTGTTTCCCCCCTTTTGCTTTGCACTGTATTGTGTACCTCAGTTCAATTGCATGAGCCATCTGGATTATTTCATTTCAAACATTCCTTGCCTTTGTACACTTCTAGTGTGATGCAGCTTCTTTGCATCTGCTTTCTGTAATTTGGATATTACAAAATCTGGGTGATATAGCTTAATCCATGAAGAAGGGAATGCCTGACGTGCATATGGAGGCTCCTAGTTAGATCATATTGGAATGTAAAATGTATTTGACATTGTAGACTGTGTTGGTCATTACACAGTATGGCTGCAGATGTACTACAACTTGCCATGAAAGGCAGATAATATTTTTTGTAAATAAACAAGCAGACAAATGTTCAGTATTGTGGAAGAATACCACAGGCTTTATAAAAAGAGAGCTGCTGGCATACTTTCAATCATATCAGTGGTTTTCAAATGTCTTACTTGAAGGGAACATGTTCAATATAGACTTGTCTGTTGCGGAAATTTTGGGTATCTATTACAGAACATCTGCTGGCCAATTGGATGGTCCTATGCCTGCCCTGTTTTTTTTTAAAAAAGTTTTTAGTGGCCCCTCACCTCACCTAAGAGAAGTGTCCGGGTGGAAAGCCTGGGAGTGTTGCTGCCTTTGCTTGGCTATCATTACTTTTGGGGCTTCCTTCCCAGCTTGGTGGTGCCTCTCCCCCAGCCCCTGTAATGGGAGCACCTGCTAAGACCTTTGGATATGGATACGGCTTCTGTTTCTTCTGGCCCAGCATGCTTCTCATGCAAAATAACATGATAACTCAGTGATAACTCAGTGATATCTCAGAAGCATCTTGGGCATCTTCTCATTATTCAATGACAAGGTGAGAGGGAAGCCTGAGATAAGCACTAACCAGGCAAAAGGCAATACCATTCCTGGACTACACTCTCAGATGGCTGTTGGGTTTTGCCATTGCCCTCCATGAAAGTGAGTCTGAATATGTTGCAGAAAGAATAGGAAATAATGGTGTTCTGTTTTGCAAAGATACTTATCCACAATTCATCTTCACTGAGGGGCATCTTCACCATCATCTTCATTGATGATCCCCAGTGTTCACTGGAAAGCAGTTTGTAAACCGCCTAACTAGATGATCTTCAGGTCACTTGCAATCCTGTCATTCTGAAAGTTTAACCAATTCCTAATTTTGTTTTTATGTTTTATTCTTGAGAAAATTTAAACTTTTTACTCCTTGACTGTTTCAGTTGCTGATGTGTGATCAGAATGAGTGGATTAGGAGAGAACTCCTTGGACAGCATGGCCAGTGATTCAAGAAAACGCAAGCCATTGCCCTGTGATACCCCGGGACCAGGGTAGAGAGTATTCGTTTTTTGATACTTAATTACGGGATATTTACAAATAGTGAATGGGTTTAAAAAACAAGAACACCTGAAATGTGTGTTAGTGAATGTCACATTTCAGTTAGTGGCATACTTAACATGCTGAAATTTGTGTGTATGAAACCAAGTCATACCATATTATTGCAGGGAAATGTTGTCGCTTAACAATACCTGCATCTAAACTTTCATATAAATTAATGTTTATTTTAAGGGGAGGATGAGATTAGTTTTTAATAAAAGGAGCTAGAAAAGCATTAATATGTAAATTTAGTGTATGTTACTTCAATCAATAAAGCAGTAGCGGTACAATGAAAAATCTTTCAGGATTTTTAAAAAACAACTTTTCTCACTGTTGCTTAACTCCCTCCCTGAACCTTCAGAATAATAGAATACACTCCATTTTGAACATTGCATGCAGTCTTTTTCTTTCGACTTCTAGTGGTTTCAGTTCTTATTTGTCTTTTGTGTTTCTGTGTGCCTGTTCCAATAAATGCCAAATGCAAGATGCCCCTTACAATGCTGGGCATTTGTGAGTAGAATTCCTACTCTGATCTCTCCCTATCATACGAGTTTTCACATAGATTTCATGAAGTGTCTTTAGTTTTTACTGTCTTTCCTCTATTGATTTCCTGTTGCTGTGAGAAATATTGAACTTTGAGAAACATTAGTATGTATCCTTGCTCAGCAACTAGTCTTCTTCAAGGGCCACTTTGAGAAGGGAATGAGGAGTAATGGGCTAGTACTTCACCCACTCCTCCCCCAGTAGCTGTTAGGAAATTGTCTTATCCCAAGGTTGGCGACTGGGTTGGGAGTGGCATCTCAAAGGGAGCTGGATTAGCAGGTGCTAGCCTGCTATATATGTAAAACATTAGTATCTTGCCTCTCTGTACACCCAGTGTGATTTGCAATGAAAAATAAAGTGTCTGTATATTTAAGACAGCAGTTTGATAAATAAGTTGAATGAAAGCAGATTCTATAATCATGAGGCTTAAGTACATACAAATGTCTCTTGTTTTAGTCTCATCTGCAGTGGGGAGAAACGTCGACGTGAACAGGAAAGCAAATATATTGAAGAACTGGCTGAGCTTATATCTGCTAATCTGAGCGACATCGACAATTTCAATGTCAAACCGGATAAATGTGCAATTTTAAAGGAAACTGTTAGACAGATAAGGCAGATAAAAGAACAAGGCAAGACTTGAATTCTTAAATTATAAAAGAAAAATTATGTTCCATTATATGTAAAGTTATTTTATTTTCATACAATCAGATATGGAGTATGTTTAAGTCTAGCCTTAAGCAAGGGATATTTATTACATTTCTGTTCTTTGTTAAGTACTTGATTGCTGACTCTGAGTTATCATTAACAAAAAGGCTACTGCAAATAGAATATTATTAGGACCAGAATGAACAACCTGAAGGACTGATTGACAAATTTTCTGAACTGAATCCTCATTTTTACGTTCATTATCTTGTACTAGGTTTTGTAGAATAGTAGGCCTCTTAGGGACAAGTCAATACTGAACATACAGGATTTTATCCATGTTGAGTTCAGAAGGGAGGTTTTAGGTTCAAGGGTTTTTCTCCAGACATCTTTCATTCTTTCTCCTCTTCCCTCACCAAAAGGTTGTAAGATAACAACTGAATTGGTGAGATCGCAAAACAAAGCAGGTTCTAATCCTGCACGGTTATGCATATCCCATGTTCAAATAAATATTGATCCCCTGATCAGTTGTGTGGTAGTTGTGAGAAAAGCAGGTAAATAACATAAGAACATAAGAAGAACCATGCTGGATAAGACCCAGTTAGTACAGCATTCTGTTCTCAAAGTGGCTGCCCGACTGCCCATGGGAAGCCCCCAAGCTGGATATAAATGCAACAGCACCCTCCTGACCATGTTCCCCAGCAACTGGTGTACATAGGTGTAGTGCCTCTGATACTGGAGTTAGCATATATCCATCAGGATTTGTAGCCATTGATAGCCGTATTCCCCATTAATTTGTTCAATCCCCCTTTAAAGCCACCCAAATTGGTGGCCATCACTACATCTTGTGGAAGTGAATTCCACAGTTTAACTATGCACTGTGTGAAAAAGCACTTCTTTTTATCTGTCTTGAATCTGCCACCGGTTAGTTTCTTGGGATTGTTACCCATGAAGGAACGATGGAGGGAACATCTTGGACCAAGGCCCACTCTTGAACTTGTCATGGGTACATCCCTGATCATGTGCATTCGCTCTTGTCTTTTAAACATATTTTAAGAAAGCGCTGATATCCATTATCAAAAGGATTTCAGTGTTAAGTGGATACATTTTTCCATAACAAAGAGAAATAAAACTTTTGAAAAGATGTTGTGGTCAATATTGAGTATATTCTTACATTAATTCTACAGTTGCATTAGATTTCCATTACACATTTTGAAGACACAGATATAACTTGCTTTCAAAACTTGCTTTCCAATTTCAGGGAAAGCAACTGCTACTGATGATGATGTCCAGAAGGCTGATGTGTCTTCGACAGGTCAAGGGGTTATTGATAAGGATTCACTGGGGCCTCTTCTGTTACAGGCAAGCTTATAGCTTATTCTATTTTCATTTATTATGTAACTTATTCTATTTTGGTACCACTAGATCAGAACAATAGGCTGGTTTGTACAATTGAACAGCCCACTGTAGGTTGTGGTGGCCATTTTGGATATTCAGTGCCCAACTGCGGATTGTGTTGTGTGAACCCGGGTGCCAAAGGTTTTGTGAGGATTAAGCAACCTTCGCATAACCCAACAACAGCATGCACCACAGCCTAAAATGTGTTAAACATTTCTTCTCACTTGATAGGTATTTGACAATCTTACAGTATATATATAACCATATAAGAGCTTCAGAGAGGAAAAAGTTTGTCATTAAAATACTTGAGTTTATTATGATAATCATGTAAATATTGGATAATATCCAATGGGGCCACTGTGCTCCTGCCAATCCCGCTGTGGAAGCAGGACCCAGCGTGTGTGCAATGGGGATTTATCACTCCATAAAGTAAGCCCTGAAACAATCTAAGAAGCTTGTTTCTGGAATGGGACAGGTTGGTGATCTACCTCATTGCAGAAACTATTATTTCCAGTTCCTGTCCAAAATGCTGAATCCCCTTCACACAAGTGGTGGATCCCACTGGAACTTGGCCAGCTTTGGATACTGCCCATTGTATTGTAAATATATCTTTAAGATTAGAGGCATGCTTCTTCTTTGTGCTTCCACCCACAGAGTATAAGCCCTATTTTATCTCTATTCTCACACAGTCAGCACTCTATTCAGTCTAGACCAAGCATAGGGGAGAGGGATGAACTTGGATATGGGTGGCATTCTTATGCTTCCTATTTTCCATGATGGTCTGGTATGCTAGCTGCATGCTTGACAAGAGGGAGTTCTGTTATACTCTATAGCCGGGGTGGGGAATCTGAGGCCCAGGGCCAAATCCAGCGGTCTTGGGTCCCAATTGGTTCCTCTGGGTTGTGCTCTAACACTGTGAAGAGTATTTATTTAGAAGCGGCTTCAAACACTACACTTCTGTGACAGATGCCAAGATTTCTTCATGCTTCCACCTCAATGCTAATGGGTAACTTAGTGCAGACACACACATATACACGGACACACATTCCCCTATACATATCTGTCGCTCCTCTGTTACAACAGGTCCTCGCTCAGGTTGCAGCCCTATACACACTTACCTGGGGCTTACTTCTGAGGAGACATGTAGAGGATTGTAGTGCATGAAACGTACTTCAGTGCATGAATAGCTGTTTAGGGCTGATGTATCTTTCTGTGATTATATGTTTGGATAATGTCTTCTCATAATTTTGTTTCTAGGCATTGGATGGCTTCTTATTTGTAGTAAATCGAGATGGGAACATTGTATTTGTATCCGAAAATGTCACTCAGTATTTGCAATATAAACAAGAGGATCTGGTTAATACAAGTGTTTACAGTATCTTGCATGAGGAGGACCAGAAGGATTTTCTTAAAAATTTACCAAAATCTGCAGGTAATAAGGTAGAACATTTACTGGGTTTATCAACTGTGCAAAACACCTGTTCTAAACAAGAATCTAGCTTATGAGCCTTAGCTTAATTGTTAAGGAAAATATCAATAGCTTCTTTTCAAAATATCTTTCACATAGTGCTTGAACGTAGACATTTCTTCAGCAAATGATTCTTTAATGTTTAAGCAAAATCTATTATTATTATCATTATTATTATTATCATCATCATCATCATCATCATCTTTATTATCTTTATTTGTATTCCACATTTTGCCGAATGCTGGGCCTAGCATTATGTTCAACCAAATTACATTTGGGTCTCTTGTGCACAACTGGCAAACTCCTTTAAAAATATAGTTTCTTTAATTTAAGCTAGTATTTATTAACAGAGAACTAAAGGATTTAGTATTAAATTCACACATCTTAACTTTTACTCCTATATAGTCTCCATCAAGTACGGGCTTTGCTTTTTTGATCTGATTTCTCAAAATGTTAACACAGCAGATAATGTTTTGTTTGCTTTTGAAAAATAGTAGCCTAAATTACAACAGTGAGGATATTTTAATCTTTCTAATGCCACAATCCCGAGCTTCATGTAAGCTTGGTTAAATCCCATTGATTTCAATCAAATTAAAGTATGCTTAAATGGTCACTCAATTGCAGTTAAAGATTCTGGTCTAGAAAAGCAGGGCCACTTTGCTTGCAGGTCAGTATTGTCAGCATTGACCACACTGATAACATTTAGGCTGTCAAAAGAATGGAACAGGGAACATCTGGATATAGACCAGTGCTTTCCTTTCTCTTTCCCCACCTAACTGCAAGATCAGTCCTTTCAGAGTTGACAGTACCAGTCTTGGTTACAGCCATTAGAAGGTGCATTTAATTGTAAGAATGCCAAGTACACATGTCTGATGCTAGAAGTTCCTCCTCTGTCTCCCATTCAGTAGCATTTGGGGGGTGGGCATTCCTGATGTCGGAGGCCTATGTGTTGTATTCGGTTTCTGTTTTCTGAATCATGCTTACACAATCCGTGCATACGTATTATACATAATACATTGGCATCCTTAGTTTATTTGTTTGTTTGTTTGTTTGTTCATTTCATCTTTATACTGCCCATCAGCCGAAGCTCTCTGGGCAGGGCACAGTTAAAAACCACAAGAACAACAATATAAATTTAAACACCAAAATGTTGAAAAGGCAGTATAAAACGAGCTATATCAAAAACCAGAGAAAACCCGTGTAAAATGGGTTTAAAAGATGTAGGGAGGCGTTTAAAAGATGTAATGTTTTCTGCCTCCCAAACCGCAGGAGGGAGGGTTTTCCAGAGGGCGGGTGTCACTATAGAGAAGGCTCTCTGCCGAGGTTCTTCATGGCGGCATTCCATTAGTCTTGGAATGGCCAGTAGGGCCTCCTCTGAAGATCGTAGTTGTCGTCCAGGTTTATATAAGGGAAGGCGGTCTGCTAGGTATGCTGGTCCCAAGTTGTTTAGGGCTTTGTAGGATAACAGCATAACCTTGTATGTGGCCCGGTAGCCAACAGGCAGCCAGTGTAGTTCTTTTAATACAGATTTTATATGAGCAGAGCTAGGTGTCCCCGTCAGCACCCTAGCTGCTGCATTCTGCACTAGCTGCAGATTCCGAACCACACACATGGGTAGCCCCACATAGAGCACATTACAGTAGTCTAGTTGCGAGGTTACCAGTGCATGAATGACCGTGGCAAGGCTATCCCTATCCAGGAACGGGCGTAGTTGGCGTATCAACCGAAGTTGATAATGGGTGCTCCTGGCCACCGAGGTCACCTGGGCCTCCAGTGACAGAGATGGATCCAGGAGCACTCCCAAACTATGGACCTGCTCCTTTGGAGGGAGTGCAACCCCACCCAGAACAGGCAAACACCCCAGTTCTATTCTAGGTAGCAAATTCTACTGGTTTCAATGGAATTTATTATAAGTAAATGTAGGATTGTAGTCTTAATATCTTGGATAAAGCCCTCTTCTGCCCAGATTGTGATGAGTTATGTACAATTTCTGTGCTTTTAGTGAATGGAGTTTCTTGGACCAATGAAGCACCTAGACAGAAGAGTCATACATTTAATTGTCGCATGATGGTGAAAACAGTACATGGTCTTCTGGAAGATGTAGGGAGCAATCAGGATACACATCAAAGATTTGAAACCATGCAATGCTTTGCTTTATCACAACCAAGAGCTATGCTGGAAGAAGGTGAAGGTAATGGCAAATGACTGTTTTGTAACAGTTGATTTTTGAACCATCATGCACAACTTAATTTACAATATAATTTAAATTATGATATTTAGCATACTTAGTAAAGAACTTAGTAGTACATAGACATAGTACATTTGTTATTACCCTAGAACACATGTGTTTTCTTTAAATCTCAGGATATCAATAAAATACAATAAAAATATTTTAATTTTAATTTCAGATTTGCAGTCCTGTATGATTTGTGTTGCACGTCGTATCTCTACAGTGGAAAGGGTATTTTCACCAAACACAGAAAGCTTTGTTACTAGGCATGACCTTTCAGGTGAGAAATCTTCTTGTAGAACTTATGTAGAACTCATGGAATATCTTTTCAATGCAAACTATAGCAAAACAACGTTTTGTGCAGTGATTAGACATTGTATAACTGCTTGTTTTCAAATTACTTGTATTATTTATTCATTTAGAAGATGTATTTCCCACCTTTCAGCTGCAAGAACCTCCAAGACAGCTAATATTTCAGAATATTTTGTTTGTATTATCAGTTGAACCTCCAATGATACATGTATTGCGCAAAATGTCTTGCAATTCGAAAGCCAAACTATATACACTTTCATGTTTTTAAATGCATTTATCTATTAAGTATCTTTCTGATTGACAGGTAAACTTGTTAACATAGATACAAACTCCCTAAGGTCCATGAGACCTGGATGTGAAGATATAATTCGTCGTTGTATTCAGAGATTTTTTTGTCAAAATGAAGGACAGCCCTGGACAAATAAACGGCACTATCAAGAAGGTCAGTCCTCAGCTTTCAAAAACACATTTGTTATTTTTTTTTAAAAAAAAAGTTGTTATATGCTTGCTTCTTCATCTACGACCAATTTAAAATTAATACAGCGGATATTTATATTAGAGGATGCATTTAAAAATAAATTTGGTACAGTGTCTACTGATGTTAGACACATTTAATAATTAATATCTTAGAGACCAAACTTATAATCCCTAGACAGCGGCCATAGGTTGGAAAATCCTTTTGAGGCTGTAGACAGAACTACGATGGGTTCCCAAATTCTGAGCCCTCCTTTTGGCTCTGCCTAACCACTGTGGAGGTTGCCATGGTGACTCTGTCTACAAAGATGGAAAAGAATGTGTAAAGGGTGTGCTGGTGGGCAGGGAGGGATTGGCCAAGGATCTAAGCCCTCCCAGTTCCCAACCATGTCCCTGTCCTAGGATAACATTTAGAGGTGCTCAAGAGAGCGCCTACATGTTTCCCTCCTGCTGCCAGCAATGGGAAGGAATGTTTTTACTTCCATTCATGGATGGAAGAAAAGCACTGTAAGTGCCCCTTCCATCTTGACTTCTTCCCTGTCAGCAAGAGCTGATGGTAGGATGGAACGGAGCCCTCCAAGATTGGAGGCTCCATTGAGAGTATAGGCTTGTCCTTTGCCCTCTTAACCTGCTTAATATGGCTTTACTAAAATGTGAGCAAAAAAAGTTGAAGGTGTATCTGAATGTACATCTATAGGGAAATTTATATCAGGAGATTAAAGCACGACACATTGGAAGATGACTTTTACATAAAAAATAGTGATTTGTTTTTAAGGGAAAGACAGCAGAATGCAACGTTATTTTGGATTTTTTTAAAAACGGATGTTTTATTTTTCAGGTAGGGTGTCTGTAACATGAAATATAAACAGATTGCTCCTGTGCCAATAAGTATCTGTTTTTTCTAACAGCTTATATACAAGGTCATGCCGAAACTCCGCTCTATCGGTTCTCCTTAGCAGATGGAACAATAGTGACAGGACAAACAAAAAGTAAACTGTTTCAAAACCCAGTTACCAGTGACCGTCATGGGTTTATCTCCACCCACTTTCTTCAAAGGTGAAATTAATAATCTGTACTAACAATTCCAGAAGTATATGCTTTCATTACATATTTAGAGGGCAGTATATGAGCTAGTAGATTCAGAGCATGGCTTCAGTGGAGAAAGTAAATTATTCTGTCAGACCTGACAGGAAGGTAAAATTGCCAAATTACACTATCTTCCTATGTTATGTTTAAATTATGCCATGCAAACGTCCGATTGCTGTTTTTACTCAATCGGGCAAGGAAAAGGTGGCACAGTCACTCAAGGTACATGGTACTGACCTTGAAATTCACATGAAGATGTCTTTAATTGATGTTCCCTATCCCTAACCCAGTATCAATCATTGGATAAGCATTTAGAAAAAGGTAAGGGAGCAACTGTCTGTGCTTGCCCTCTTGCACTAAAATCTTTGAATCCATGAAAAAGATAAAAATGTCTTTGAATTTTATGTGACCTTTTAATTATCACACATAATGATCACTTCTATTGCAATTTCAGTGTATAACATGTTTTGCAAAGTTTGTCTGTTGTCCCCAAAACAAACAACTGTTTGCAATGGAAGTTGGGCTGAGAAATGTTAGCTTGCTAAGGTCTGTTCAGTGAGTCTCATGGAGGGCTGCAAAGCTCTATCCACTGTATCATGAAGAGTGGAATATTTCCTATTCCTATCAATAGCACTGCAATTCCACATATGTCTACTCAGAAGCAAATATCATTAAGTTCAGTGAGGCTTACTCCCAGGTAAGTGGGTATAAGATTACAGAGGAATAGACAAAAGTGTCAAAAAGAACTAGTAGAATATACAGTATACATCCTGAGCAATATAGTTGGTGTTTTAAGTAGCTTTGACTGCACCGTACTCATGTTGATAGAAAAATTAACACCATGGCCTTAGGAAGAATTTATAATTTCATAATGAATTTCTGTTACTGAGTTGAATCCAACATTATGCCATTGGGAGAAGTAGAAGAGGTGGTGATGATCCGGTAGTGCTTGTGCAAGCGCTAGTAAAACAGCTAGCACAAGCAATGCCTAACCTAATAAAGTGGTAATGAGTTGTACATCAACTTTTGCAAGGATGAAAACAAAATTTCCGAGAGAGGTAGAAGCTTTGCACTAGCTGGATGTTACCCTAGGACCCAACCCAGTATGAGATATGGCAGTGTTAATGTGTTCTGCCGTTGCAGGTGTGGCTGGTGGTGTTCATTGATTCCTGCAAGAAAGTATAAGAAGATTGTTTAACATGGATGTCAGTAATCCACTCTATGTGGAATTTAATTGCTAATCCTGTGTGTTTGTAACTTTCAGAGAACAAAATGGATATCGACCCAATCCTGGTACAATGGGACAGAGCATCAGAGCACCTACAACTGGGAGCACAAATTCGGGTGGAAATGTTATGAACATGTCGCCTGGACAAAATATACCTTTGCAGAACAGGAATTATGGCATGGGAGATCCTAACTTAATGGGGCAAATGAGTGGTGCTAGATATGGAGGTCCTGGAAATATGGGATCAGTGAACTCTGGGCAAGGATTGCAGTCTTCTCCTTATCAGAGTAACTATGGATTAAATATGAGCAGCCCACCACATGGCAGCCCAGGGTTGAATTCCAATCAGCAGAATTTAATGATATCCAATAGGAATCGTGGAAGTCCAAAAGTGAATTCACATCAGTTCTCTCCTGTAGCAGGTAATTATTTCTTGTATTTTTTTTTATACTTTCTGTTTCTGTTTCAGAATCTGAAATCTGATATTATTAAATTGGCTACAGGTGATGATGATATATTGTTTATTATCATCCCCGAGTGACTTACAGCATAAGTTAATGCAACATAATCACACTTACTGTGCCATCAGTACATTATGAAAAATAGTGTTATGCAGGAACTACATTTCCCCCCCTTGTATATTTTCTGCTGTAAAAGTTCAAAATGCCTATAAGTAAACTTATTTATTAAATATGTAATACCTCACTAAAATCATTAATGCATGGGAGATATGGTTGTTTTCTCCAATTATCAATTCTACTTTTGTGCAGGTGTGCACTCCCCAATGGGACCTGCCAGCAATACTAGCACCAACAACTTTTCAAGCAGCTCACTTAGTGCTCTTCAGGCCATCAGCGAAGGGGTTGGAGCGTCCCTTCTGTCTACACTTTCTTCACCGGGTCCCAAACTGGACAGTTCTCCAAATATGAATGTTTCTCAGCAAAGTAAAATGGGAAACCAGGATTCAAAAAGCCCTCCTGGCATATTTTGTGAGCAAAATCAAGTGGAGAGTTCTATGTGTCAGTCAAACAGCAGGGACTCCTTTAGTAACAAAGATAATAAAGAAGAGAGCCTTGAAGGGTCTGACCAACGGGGACCAGCTGAAAGCAAAGGGCATAAAAAGCTTCTCCAGTTACTAACATGTCCCTCAGAGGACAGAGGGCATTCAACACTGTCAAACTCTCCCTTGGATTCTAGTTGCAAAGAATCATCTACAAATGTTACAAGCCCTTCATCTGGAGTCTCCTCTTCTACATCTGGAGGGGTCTCTTCATCAAACATGCAAGAGAAGCATAGGATTTTACATAAGTTGCTACGGAATGGTAATTCTCCAGCAGAAGTAGCGAAGATAACTGCTGAAGCTACTGGCAAAGATACATACCATGATAGTAATACAATTTCCTGTGGAGAAGGAACAGTCAAACAGGAACAGATGAGTCCTAAAAAGAAAGAGAACCATGCTCTACTTAGATACTTGCTTGACAGGGATGATGGGAAGGATCCACTTTCAAAGGATATTAAACCTAAAATAGAAAGCTTGGACAGCAAGATGGGGCAATGCTGTAGTTCTGCCATATCTACTTCAAGTCAAGAAAAAGAGATGAAAATAAAAACAGAACCCACAGAAGAGGTAGAGTATTCCAATGTTAAGCAGAAACTCTGTTAATGGACTCAATAAACATCTGCTATTGAAATAAATACATAGAATGAAACAATGTACTTTCTTTCATATGTCTGATATACCGAAGCTAATCTGAACCTCCAAACTGTATTTTATAACTTTCCATTGTGCAAATTTAGTTCTTAAGTTATTACTGATATAACATTAGCATTCCTCCTTTGTTTTCAAATTATGCATGCATGTGTCTCTATGAACCATCCCTGAAGAGTAGTACTTCGGGCTCATCCACATCTAGAGCCCTTTTGAGAGGGGGGAGGGATGATCGCGAAGTTTTGTGCTTCAGCGATCATCCCTCATGGGGTACATGCCAGCAAGTTTGCCCACAATTTAAGGAGAGCCGTTCTGGGACAATTTTTTTTATGATGACTCTTGCGCAAGAGCAGAGTTGTGCTCCTGCGCGAAGATGAGTTGTTTTAAACGAAAACACACACACTCAGCACTGAAAGACCCCGAGACCCATCCAGAACATGTTGATAATGCTCTCACCCCCAATATCCATGGGCTTGCTCTGCACAGCTGGTTGCTTGTTTGCTGAGCCCCGCTACTCGCGAGGAACAGCAACAGCTTCGCAAGGGAAGGGCACCTAGGGATTTTAGCGAGAGCGGGGTAAAAAACGGGCAAAAGCTGTCATCGATTACCTGGGAAAACTGAGCCGTCGTCCCTAGATCAAAGTGGGATCAGCTGTGCATCATGTGGCCTGATAGGGACAACCTCAATACTTCTCTGGAATAAATTGCTGGTGTGGATAAGGCCTCTCTGTATGAGAGAGAAGATGGAACGCTTCCTCTAAGAAGGTGCCTGCCACCATGGATTTTAGAATAAACATTTTTTAAAAAATGATGCCCTATTAGTCAGGGGCATCTTTTTTGGGGAGAATTTAAAAAATTGAATTTGCACTCCTGCTCTTGGGGTACATATGGGGTAGGTTTGCAGATCATAGTAAGCCATTAATCCCTGGGGCTCTGCGACGTGTGCCAGCCACCGTGGATTGTTCTTGGTTATCCAAGAGGTTGTTTAACCCTAAAATAACCTAGGACGCCCAGGTTCTCATGACATGACAATCTATGGTGCACCCCTGCCATGGCTTGCATATTCAAAATGGCACTCAGTGTATATAGTGGGTAAATTAACTCACTGTAGCTTATTGTGACGTACAAACTGGCCCAGTATGAGATATCCTGTGTCTGGATTGGATGTGTTGGCTGTACACGGATGAACACAGAAAACCAGTATGTAATTATAGACTGAGTAGATATTTCCATGGGCTTCTAATTGGTTAATTTGGACGTTAGTAGTAAGTTTGAAAGGCATCACAATTTTGAGTTCATAGCAGTTTTTCAGTAGAAATTTAAAGAATTAAATTTGTTTGTAAATATTTCTTCTTTTCAGATGAGTGGAGATTTGATGGATAATTTCGATGCAATTTTAGGTGATCTAACTAGTTCAGATTTTTGCAGTAATCCCATGTCTACAAATGGGAGTAATTTTGGGAATAAGCAACCTTTGTGCCAAGGAAATACACCACTGGGTAAGGAAATTTTCTTGTCACAGCTGTTTCACTGAATATCCATTGGATTGATTAAATGTACATTTAAGTATTATTTTCTTAATTTGTTTAGTAGTAGACTATAAATTATCTTGTAAATATGTTTAGGCTGTTCACACGCTACGACAGCCCAACACATAGTGTGTGTGGGCATGGTGTGTTGTGTGAACCTGATGAGCGTGGGTCATTGTCTGTTTAAGGTTATGTGAGGGTTGGTTAATCCTCGCATAACCCATTCTTGCCAGGTTCACATGACAATGCACTTCTAGGATGTACAATTAGAGTAATTGGGAGAGCAGTTTTGATGTCACATTGCTTATTAAGGATAATCTGAGTAAGAGAAAATAGAAGAGAATAATAATAATAGCAACAACAGCAACAACAATAACGTTTATCGACAAAAAAGAAAAACAGACATACCTCATCGACGTAGCCATACTAAATGACAAAAATGTTGTTGAAAAGGAAGAAGAAAAGAGAGACAAATATACACCACTAGCCATGGCATGGAAGTCAAAGAACTATGGCAACAGGAAAAGGTCACAATTATTTCGTTAGTCACATCAGTCACCAGCATCACATCAAAAAAATATACAGAAAACCTCCAGAAACTGGGCCTACCAGAATACATCCACACCAACATCCAGAAAACAGTCATAATGAAAACATGCTTAATCGTCAGGAAATTCCTGAATCTGTAAAAGACAGTATGCCTTGGCAAAGCCCGTCATGTCTGTCTAGAAAAACCGCCACGAGCTAGAAAAGAGATAATAATAATAATGAAAACAGGTCCAAGTTCCTACTTTAGGATAAGGATGCTTACAGAATTTATAATTTTTTTCTATAGTGAAACAAAATTTCACACTTGACGTTACAGAGAAGGGATCAGTTTTCTTTTTGTATGCTCTTAGATTGTATTTTCTAAATGTTTGTAAAGTTGGGTATGTAGCTATAAAAGAATTGAAACTAACACTGTACAGATCCAAAAAGATGTATGTGTTTATATAATTCCTCATACTATAATCAGCTAGATGAAAATTTTCATGAAAATTTTTATTCATCAGATCTTTGCAATAGTCTCTATTCGTTACATTTGTTCAGGACAAGTAACAACTGAAATTAACTTAATGAGTGTATTATGTTTTCAGTAAATAATCATATAGTAGATTCTGACTATGTCTGTCGACGTAGCTGATGTTATTTGTAGGTTTAATGATTACAATTATATTGTAATTCTTCTGCAGGTATAAGAAGTCCCCAGTCTTTGCAGACCATCCGTCCTCCTTTCAACAGAGCCATGTCTTTGGACAGCCCGATATCAGTGGGTTCAAGCCCATCTGTGAAGAGTGTCAATGCATTCTCCATATTACAGAAGCAACACATGATGGGTGGGAGTCCAAGAATGATTGAAAACCAGGACAATTTTGGAGCTAATATGGGTTTGTTCATTTTCATACCAGCAGCTTTTAATATTATTTGAATTCTTTTACATTAAACAGCATCCCAGAATTTTCATGGAATAACTATTATTAGCAATAAGAAGACATGTTAGGATTATATTGTACTAATTTGTTTGGCTGAGATTCTTAGACTTTGGCTTAGTTCATACTTCACACCAAAAGGTTAACTGTGGCTTGGTTGTGATGTCTGGATTAGACCAACCATTCATCTAGTCCAGTATTCTGTTCTCACAGTGGCCAACAAGCTGTACACGAGAAACCCAGGGGCAGGACATGAGTGTAACAACACGCCTCTGCCCTGTATATCAGCATACAACCTCTGATACTGAAGGTAACATATAGTCATCAGGAGTAGTAGCCATTGATAGCCTACTCCTCTGGGAATGTCTCCATCCCCCTTTTAAAGCCATCCAAATTGGTGGCCATCACTACTTGTTGTGGTAGCGAATTCCATAATTTAACAATGTGCTGTGTAGTTCCTTTTGTGTATTTCTTTTCATCTGTCCTGAATCTCCAACCAATCTCATCTCTCACCCGTGCTTCATCTCAGATGAAATTAGACAGACTAGTTGTCTAAATTAAGATATTACAGCAAGAGAAAAAAAAGCATGGCTGGCATCCAAAGAGCCCCAGTTGTACATGTGGGGTGAGGGGGTTGCCAATTTCCCCCTTGTAGTGGCAGTCCCCATATACTTTACAGACTGCCACAATGAGTGAGTGTTCCTCTGGCCTTTGTATGTGGTTTGTGCTGCTGGAATGGGGGGAGGGGTGTAAAATCCTCTAGTGTGGGTTCTGTCTTATAATTACAATCTGGGGGTGAGGGAGGGAGATGTAAACATGTCTACCATAGCAAATTGTATTGTATTCTAGATTTGTGTATAGGGAAAGTAGTCTGTACTGAATATGTTAACTTTTTCTAGGGGGATCTAACAGAAATATGCCTATGAATCAGCATTCAGCAAGTGATTGGAACCTACAAAACTCGAAAGTGAGCAGGATGGAACCTACAGGCTCTGGTTCAATGGCAAGACCAGGGCCTGACTGCAACCCAACCCTTTCCAGACCTTCAGTTGGTGGGTCCATGCCGGGTTTGTCTATGAGGTCAAATAGTATGCCTGGTACCAGATCCATGCTCCAACAGCAGATGATTCATATGAGTGAGTTCTTACAGTGTTCATTTACTGAAAGCCACAGTTATTTGTTTCAAATGTACTGCAGATAACAATAATTTCTGAGGTATCTTGATTTGCAGAAATCCTTTCTCGATTGTATGCATAGTGAATGTGGTAATATATTATTACCATATTCTGAACAACTAGTGAGCCAGGAGATTGCAATACTTTCCGGAGCATTTTGGCTTGCAGAAATCCGTTTCTTGACTGTATGACTAGTGAACTGTCCCATGTCCTGAACAACTAGTGAGCTAATGTGAGTTGATGGACAGTGTAGTGGACTTTGAGAAAACTTATACTTCAAATCTAACTTAACAGTGGAAGCACTTCATGACCTTCACCTTGTATTAATATCTCAGTTCCCTAGTCGGTAAAGTGGGTTCTCACAATGATCTGTCTCATACATTGCTTGTTCAGAGAAATAAAGTTGTAAATATTTTGGAAACATAGAAGTGCTACATGAATGATAAGTATTTATTTATTTATTTATTTATTTAAAGCATTTCTTGGCCGCCTTTCAGGGCAGAAGTCCTCACAAGGCGGCTTACAACAGTAAAATACATAAAAACAGTTAAATTATTATTATTATTTATTACACTTATATACCGTCCCATAGCCGAAAGCTCTCTGGGCAGTTTACAAAAATTAGAAAGATTGAGCATTAAAAAGACAATATACAAAATTTAAAACCATAAAACAGCTGTCATGAAAACACTTTAAAACATTTTAACTGTTATGCCTGGCCACAGTGTCAATCAAAACCTCAACTTGAGCTATTAAAATGTCTGGGAGAAAAGAAAAGTTTTGACCTGGCGCCAAAAAGATAACAGTGTTATTAAAAGCAATAAAAACGTAATCACAATAAAATAGCAATTAAAAACAATAAACCAACAATAAAACTTTGAATTGGGTTCAGAAACACACTGGTAACCAGTGCAGATGGTGCAGTATAGGTGTTATTTGATCAAATCACCTCATCCCTACCAGTGCTCAATCAGACGCTTTCTGCACTAGTTGAAGTTCCGAACCTTCAAAGGCAGCCATACATACACTGCATTACAGTAGTCCAGCCTTGATGTGACTAGTGCGTGGATAACTCAGGCAAGGTTGGTCCTCTCTAGCCTAAGCGAGTAGAATTCACTCCTGGACACTGCAGCCACCTTGACTTCCCCAGTTAGCTCAGAGTCCAGGGGGACTCCCAAACTGCGTACTTGGTCTTTTAGAGGGAGTGCAACCCCATCTAAGATCAGTTGTAAACCTCCATCCAAAGTAGTTGGTTTCTCAACCCTACAGTATCTCTGTCTTGTCTGGATTAAGTTTCAGCTTGTTCGCTCTCATCCATCCCAATGTAATGAATGTAAATGACTATTTTTAAGAGAATTGTATTTGTGACTGTTGAATCTGCTTTTTCTGCAGATAAAATAGATATGTCAGTCTAAAGATGAATTAGCTAAATGTTAGTAATAATTAGTAATAACCAGTTTAAACCACTTCCTCCCATCTGCCCTGCTACTGCCCTGGAGTTTGCTGGGGGAGAATCCTGGTCCTGTTATCTCTACACCCCATCAAGGATGTGGAAGGAAATATTTATCAGTTTAAGCCCTCAGTTTATGAAATTCTCTCTCCTCTTAGATACCCATTTGAGCACAAATCTTATATTTGGTGACAATGCCAGATGTGTTCAGTTAGGCTGGCCTTTATCTGCTACTAGAAAGGGTAAAGTAGATTTATTTCAATACTAAAATAGTTGTATAGTTGTTTTCCTGTGATATTTTATCATTGTGTTTTATAATACTGATGATACATTGTTGGATTGACATTTTTCTACACTGCCCTGCACCGTTGGATTGCGGATTAAAAAAATTCACCTCCCTTCCAAAAATCCAATTGTTTTGTAGGGTCAAATGAGATTAACATTGGTATGGGAGGGAATCCTTATGCACATCCAGGACCATCTAACCAGCCAAATGCATGGCCCGACCCCATGCTATCCATGGAACAAGGATCACGAGGTTCACAAAACAGGTAATACAAGGTTCAGAATATGTAATGTTAGCTAGCCTATTGTTTGGCCACAGTCAAGTGTTTTCAAGTATTATCAGAATACTGTGCCCAGAGATATCACAACCCTGCAGAAGAGGGCAATGGCACCATAAGATGATAAAGGCAGAATACGAAAGGCACACAGAAAGTTTATTAAAACCCCTCAGATATTCAATATCCCAATGCAGTGTTACATGAAATGCATTTCAGTCTTGAATATTTTGGAGGAGGGAATGTCCATGAATTTTAGTGCATCTTTAATTGTCTGTCTTGCATCAACATTTTAAACAAAACTCACTTAGGGTAAAATAAAATCAGATGAGAGAGAAAAATACATTGTGGCTGAGGTACATTGTTGGTGGATTTCTTCCAGCTCATTTGTTTGTCTGGGAAACACTACAGTTCACTTAAGAGATCACTGTTGCTCATTAAGAGGATATCTTGGGTTCATTCAGACATAGATCCTGTTCAGATGACACTCCAAGCCATAGTGGTTAAGCATTTTGAGCTAAACATTATGGCTTAGCATTTTGTGTGCACCATGACTTAGTGTGTTGTGTGAATCATTCTTAACCATGATGGCTACATAACCATGGTTTGAACATGCTCACTAACCATTTGCTGCAATAAGGTTAGCAACCTAACCATGGCTTAGCTTGTTGTCTGAACAGGCCCATAATAGTTTTGTTAACCATGGTTTATGAAGAGCCCACACATTTCTGTAGTCCTAGTTTAATATCCTGTTTAGTGAACTGACATTAAACCAGAGTTCCTTTCTATAAAAGCACAATACTGAACTAGAAGGACCATTTTTTCTGATCTAGCATGGCGAATTCTTACATTACGTTCCTAATGTCTTCACCATCTTAGTCTCTGATGTTCTCATGGGGACTCATCAGAATTAATTGTCTATTAAAGTTGATAATAGGATTATGGCATAGAGGATCTTGCTTCCAATTTTCAGCATCTTGCTCACTTGTGAAATGAAAAGTGATATGTCACTTTTTCACTTGTATACAGTAAAAAAATATAATCCTTATGAATCGCCATCATGTCACTGAATGATAGATGCTGTGAGAATGTATGTATCCTTTGATCAGTATTCTTAACAGATGTAACATCTTGACTTTCTTAGGCAGGTAGTTAGAAATTCCTTGGATGAGCTCTTATATACTGCTCCAAATGTCGATGGCCAAAGTGATGAAAGGGCTCTTCTAGATCAACTGCACACATTGCTGAGTAGTACAGATGTCACCAGTCTTGAAGAAATTGATAGAGCCTTGGGAATTCCTGATCTTGTAAATCAAGTAAGTCACTCATGCTTTTGAGTTGCTTATTTTTCAGTGTGTTAAATGCACTTAAAGTGTATGTGTGTGGGGGACCGGGACCTAGTATACCTTTTCCTCTAATACATTGTAGATGGTGAGAATTGGTTTTCTATATTATAGGCTTCTGCAACTCCACCTGCCCCAAAGTGGAATGCAGCCTGCCATGCTGGTATTTAAAGCCTTCCAGGTGTTCTTGGAGGCTGAAGAAAGTACTGGTGGGCTGAATTCAATTTGTTGGATTTCAATAAACATGATATTGCAGTGCCCTTTAAAAAAATCCACAATGAAAAGTTGGCTCTCTTTAGCAAATCAAGCCAAGTCCCTTCATCTAAAATTGTATGTCATTTCCTTTTAATTGCGCCAATACGACATTGTAATTAAGTGTGTGGGTGCTTTTTCTACAATGGCAGCTATGATTATAGAATACTGTAGTGGTGACAGATTAACAGTTCTAACTGAAACCTGACTCTCAAAACTGGCTCACAGGTAAATAGATTTTGTTAACGTGATTTTGAATGTAATAACTCAAGCTTAAGAGCTGTGCTTTCTGGAGTCTGCAATTATACATCAGCAGAGATTTCACCAAACAGAACTTACTGCAGAACTAAACAATTTTCACAGGAGTTTTGGAGAATCCTGTAAGTATCCACAGAATATTAAGTACTGGAATAGGTGCTAATACCTGTATATAACCATACCCACCAGTGTCCATCCTGGCCCTATACTATTTTGAAGTCCTTGGTTTTCCCATCCCCACCCACTAGCAACAAACCCCAAATATAATATAAAATTCTTCTGTATAACTCTTTTAATGTACTTAATATGCTATTGCAGAGTATGAAATATTTGCAAGCTCTATGTTCTTTTAAAGGGACAAGCTTTGGAACCCAAACAAGAATCATTTCATGGCCAAGAATCTACAGTAATGATTGACCAGAAGCCTCCAGTATATGGTCAGCCCTATCAAGGTCAGGGAGCAGCAATGCCAGGAGGTTTTAGTAGCATGCAGGGCCAGCAGGCAGCCTTTAACACTGTGATGAATCAAATGAACCAGCAGAACAATTTTCCAATGCAGAGTATGCATCCCAGAGCAAATGTCATGAGGCCCAGAACCAACACACCAAAGCAGCTCCGCATGCAGCTCCAACAGAGGCTTCAAGGACAGCAGGTAACTTGGTCTAATATTTTAGCTCTGTTCTAAAGAGGGGACTGTTTTGCCTTAGCAAAGAGCAAGGCAGTGGCTTGTATTACCTAAATACAACAATTGTTATCTTTTTTTCTTTTTTTTTTACCCAATCCTGCTATTCCATATACACAGTGACATTCATTCCTCGTTACTGTATTGCTTATTTTCTATCCAATAATATCACTTCTGAGATTATGCATGGTTTGGGTTTGGGTTTAGGCTGATGGAAACAATGACATGGTTGTTCTTAGAATTCTACTTTTCATGGTAGTTCTGTTAAGTATGAAAATAAAAACTAATCCTTAGGTTTGTTAAAGTGGCATATAAGCTTCAAAATTCTACTGCTTATAAAATGACATTAGCTAATAATGTAAAACTTAGCATCCATGAGCTACCAAACGAATTGTGCAAAATTTCAAGCAATCTTCCACAGGTACAACAAGTTAAAAGCAAACTGAAAAACTACACATTTATACTTTTTACTCCAAACTCTGGCTTGGCATATCATATAGTCCTTCCAAATTTTAATGAAAACTACTGATGTGCTTTATCCCGTTGGTTGAGCCTTTCTTTGGTTTGGTGAAGTTCTGAGCAAAGATTCAAAAGTTCTTAAGGTTTTTCTGCTCCATGAAAACCTATGACATGCTCAGTTTCACTCTGAAGCTAGAATCCTGCCAGTTCTCCAGGATTTTGACAGGAATTCCAGTGCTCCTGTCAACATCATGACAGTGGGGAGAGGTAGCAGGAAACTGTCAACAGAGATAAGTGAAGTTAATGACTTATTAGTTTTTTGTAGAACACTAATAATACATTTTCATCTTAAAAACTGGGGAAATTCAATTATCAAAAAACCTACCAGTTTAAGATCATTGTGTTCTCATATTGGCTCAAGCTCCACAAAGCCAGGAAATTGGAAGCGAAGGATGATGCCTTAACAGACGTTCCCTGTGGTCAGTAATGATGAGATGTGCATGGTCACAAATTGTGCTTCCCGGCTTTGTGGAACTTCAGACAACACGAAATAGCCATGACTCTGGTCTTAACCTGGCAGGTTTTTTGATCACTAAATACATTTATGTTTCAGTACTTTTGATTTCAGCACTCTTAAGGAGACACAGTGAATGAGGTGTTCCCTTTTGAATTAATATGCTTCTCTAGAATTGTAGTGTAGCATGGGTTTTACAGAAATCTGTTTGTTGTATTTTGATGCAGTTTGTTGTATTTTGATACAAACTGTTGCTTGCTGTTTCTGAAGTTTTTGAATCAGACCCGTCAAACACTTGATATGAAAATGGAGACCCCCAACCCTGGTAATGCATCAATGATGAGACCTGTTCTACCTCCTCAAATGGGATCACAAGTGAGTTGTTGACGTTGTCGTCTTTGCCAACTTCTTCATCACAGCAATGTTTTTTTTAAAGAAATATACCGGCATTACAAATAAGATTGTATACGCATCTCCTATTTTCTACTATTCTCATGTTTTTGGCCCTCACGGTCTCTGCCCCCCTCTTCCTCCATCTCATCCCATACCTGTGTCTCTGTTCTGGCTCCCTTCCCTATGCCTGTTTATGTGTCTTTGAGTAGGAGTTACAACATGCTATATCACAGATGGTGTAACTCCTGTTTGGAGAGATGAGGCTTTTGATCTCATCTAAGAATCAGCCAGAATTTTGGGATTAGTGAGCATCACTAATCCAGCAAGTATGGGGATTCAGTATCTGCTGATTGTTTAATACTAATGTTATACAAGAGGAACTTTAAACAAAATGCTGGCAGTGTGGAGTGCTCCTGCTTAGGTTTTAGCCAGCCAGCCATACCTTATTCCATCCTCCCTGGTTTTCCAGCCCTCACCACCATAATCAATTCAGTATCCCAAAGCCACTGAGCATACTTAGTCCTCATTCAGGTCTTGCCCCCCTCTAGTTTTTCCTCCTAAACATTTGCTGTACTTCTACAAACTTTGGAGTGCCTTCAAGCCCAGTGATACCTCCCTCTTGTGTGGGGGTGATACTATTTCGCCTACATAAGGCTAAGCACTCAGAGAATGAGTTCACATTAGTATATATGATGTAGAGACTATGATTCTTATAGTGCCGAATGAATGCAAAGCTTTCTACTGTTCCATTTCATTCTCAAGAAAATATGTTAAATAATACAATGCTCTGTGATTATTTTTCTTGAGAATGAAATGGAACAGAAGAAAGCTTTGCATTCATTCGGCACTATAGTGCTGCTTATTAACAGGAAATAATAAATATTTTTTTATTGTTCTGGTGAACTGAGTAGGCCTTTTCCTGTAATGCTTTTTTCCTGTTTCTATTTGTGCATTAGCAGCAAGGCTTCCTTAATGCTCAAATGATGGCTCAGCGAAACAGGGAGTTAATAAGCCATCACATCAGACAGCAAAGGATGGCTATGATGATGCAGCAGCAGCAGCCTCAGGCCTTCAGTCCTCCCCCAAATGTGACTGCCTCAGGAAGCATGGATGGTACTGTTACGGGCCCTCCGATGGCTCCAATTCCACCCCAGCAATTTTCATACCCATCGAGTTACGGTACTTGTTCCTCTTTCAGTGTTCTCTTATTTTGTTATATTTCCCATAGATCTCATTGACCTAAATGAATTACATAAAGGGCTAAGACGGAGATATTCCTATACCAATTTAGGCAGGATATTTTAGGATGAAGGGAAAAGGGAGACTTAGAGAAGATTGACACATTCTGCAACCAAATGTTCTAAAATAAAGTTGTCAGGGATACGCTGTACAGTTGATGGTCTTGATTTGTATGTTCATTTCACAACTCAGTGGCTCCCCTTGCCTTCATTGTGGGATTCTTGATTTGAATGAAGAGTTAGTCATTTCTTAAGTGTTCAAATAGTATTCCTTTTCCTCCAGTGCAAAGGTCTGCTTTCAAACAACAAGCATTTTAAATTTGTCGTTCTGGTTTGCTATACATGGCATTAGCTTTAGCAAATTATAACTGCAGTGATCTACTTAAGCTTACGCAAGATAGTCCATATTGAATGTCTAAACCCTGTTTAGGGGACCAAATAAAACTGAGGAAAGCAGGGCCAGCATGTTAGAGGAAAGGGATTCTAGAGGCCATACAGGTCTGGTACCAGCACCTTAGGTGACACTTTAGCATTAACATGGGACTGAAGTTGGAATTCTCCTAAGCAGTGTTTCCATGCCACAAGAGGCATTTCTGTCTGTTCTCTTGCTTTTGTTCTATGCTTCTGTGTTACTCGGGGCATTTGATTGAATCAGGTCAAGATGCATTCTGCAACCTTGAAATCCAAATTCTGTAAATTTACAGGAGATTGCGATGGGGGCGGGGCATGGGGAGAACCCATGTAAATTACAGATTATGTAGATCTGTGTAGTATTTGATGAATTAGACACAGACCTCATAAAGCATCAGCAAAGATTATTCAAGAATATGCCACTCATACTAGATGGTAAAAGGGGCACAGATCTCACCACTGCCAGCAAATAGAGGCCTCTCCATAAATGTAGTATGATCAGAGGACGTGTTGGAACTGAACAGAACCTAGGAAGGATTCAAGAAGTTCTCCATGTTGAGTTCTGCCTGGGTGAAATGCCTATAATTTACCAGAATCCCATATTGAGTGGAACAAGTGAACACCTCTACAATTTTGTGGAGAAAGGTTTTATTGGATATTTTCCTTCTTTAATAAAAGTATCTAGAATCATAAGTGTTTTAAAATAACTACCAAACTGTTGTCTTATTTGCTTTGTAAGGAATGAGCCAGCAACCAGATCCTGCCTTTAGCAGAGTATCAAGCCCTCCTAATCCCATGATGGCTCAAAGAATTGGATCCTCACAAAATCCCATGATGCAGCATCCTCAGGCTACACCTATGTATCCATCTCCTGAGATGAAGGGCTGGCCATCAGGAAGCATGGCCAGGAGCAGGTGAGAGAGAAAAATGTCAGCTAGTGTTTTCAAAAGAAGCCTGTGAATATGATATATAGCTCAGGTGTTCAATTTTAGATCAATTGAAAAAGGCTATTTTTAACAGGCAGGATTATGTTCTTTTAAAGAGATGGTCACTCTTGTATCATTAAAACCTATCCAGATTCTTGGGGTCAGTATAACAGAACTGATGGTTGGAAGGGCTAGCAAGTTGTATATGTGAAGTTTCAAAATGGTATATACAAGACAGTTTTTTATCTGTATCCCAGATTGTATCTGAAATTAATGATCGGAGGCCGAATGGAAATGACATTATTCCAAGATGTATTCAGTATGCCAGGTTTAGTACTCAAATGAAACGTAAGGATCTACTATATCCTAAAGATATAGATCCTTTAGCAAGATGTAGAGATCTTAAAGACTTTGAGCAAAATGCACTATGATCAGGAAATAGAAATTTAATCTTTAGACCGGCATTTTTAACATAGCTGAATATGTGACAGAGCTCTCTTGGTCAAAAAGGATCAAGTCCTTAGTCATAATTCAATGTTGGTATCTGTAATAATGCAATATTGATACCTGTTTATTTTTAGCATCCTCTATAATGCTATTTGCTGAAGTTGTTCATGCTAAAAGATATGATGTTGCAGCATTAAAAGTCTTTTTAAAAGCATTTCTTTTTTGTTCTTGTGCCCTTTAGTTCCTTTCCACAACAACAGTTCAGCCATCCAGGGAACCCTGCAACTTATAATATGATGCACATGAACAGTAATGGGGGTCACATGGGGCAAATGAATATTAATACTATGCCTATGTCAGGAATGCCCATGGGTCCAGACCAGGTAAGATGGCTATAACAATTGGTTCTCGTAGAAATTAAAGAACATGCACAGCCATTTAAAGTACCACTGCTTAGAGAACATTCGTAGACACTTTTCAGCCTTTTCATCTCCTCTTTCAGCAAATAGATACAACTTGTAGAGTTGTCCTTTTTGATCACTTGTTCTCCTTTCCTTATTTTTCCTGCCTTTCAATTCCTTCTTGCTCCAAAAGGTTATCATTGGTTTGACATAAAAATATGAAAGTAATATGGAACACCTATTGCCTGTGACCTGTGAAGGCAAATACATTAATTCAAGGAAACCACCAGAATTTGGGCTCCTTGCCTTATGGTGTATAGCTCATGTCCTTCAGTAACCTATTCCCCACCACCACCACAAAAACACATGTGTTCCTCTAGAGCACTGATTATCAGTGCAGCATTTACTTATGCCTCTATTCCTTAATCTTCAGAACAGCAGCAGAATTTTTGCTTGATTACAAAGTTTATTTCTCTTATATTTGCTTTTTGTTTATTGCTGTTTTTCTGCAGAAATACTGCTGACATCACAACTGCAATCTCCTAGTAGGCAGATGCCGTACATGATGGTGAACTAAGTATTACAGGAAAGTGCACATGAGCTTCATGGCAACATGTACTAGCCTTATGGAAATACCACTTCTGTTTCCATGAAGATGTCCTAAGTGACTTTATAAGTTATGGACTTTGGGGTGAGGGGAAAGGCAGGGTAGAAGCAAAGTATTGCTGTATAATGTAAAAGCAAACAAAAAGGTCAAATATTATTTTGTCACTCTGCCTCTAGCAGCGTGAATTTGGCAATGGCACATGAGCAAATGTGATGGGTAGACTCTGCATACCGGTTTTGTTTACTGTAGCTATCCAAAGCCCTTAATTACAGGCAGACCAAAGTGCCTGTAAAAATGTTGGTAATAGTCCTGAGTTCTATAGAAAGAGCCTCTGTCAGAATGTAGTATCTGGCCTTGATTTGAAAACAAAACTCTGAACATTCATGCTGCTGTTAATCTTGCTCCCCATTGTTGAAAGTCTAACATGCAAGTGGCAATAGAAATGAGGTGTCGTGGCCTCCAAATCATGCTCTTTGATGCCAAAGGGTTATGGAGAGATTAAATATGTATAATGATGATAAAGATTTCCACACTGATGTGCAGTTTTGTGCACTTTATAAAATGCTGTACGTAATGGGTCAATGCAATACCTTTAATAATGAATCAATGGATATAAAAAAGGCAGGTTCATGCCTTCTTTCAAGACCAATCTAAATTACTATTCCATGTTACTGATACGGAAATTTGAGCAATAATCACACGTTTTGCCATTAAACATCGTAAAACTCAAGGCAAGGCATTGCAGTTCTAAGAGAAATTTTCTTTGTGAATAAATTTTGTAAATAGGATCTTAAGATGTTGTACTATATATATATGACTTTTGTAGGCCACTAACTCATTTTTGCAGAGTTTGTGAAGCTAAATATTTAACAAAGATGATTTCTGTAAACTCAGTTTAGTCAAAGTTGTCCAGATAAATACTTTTTTTTAATTTAAATGGGTTTGGAGTTGGGTAACTGTGGCCCTTACCCTTTTTTCATTGGTTTCTAACAGTTTATTTAGAACTTTTATGTAATGGCTTTTTAAGAGATCATTTGTTCATATTTTAGTGGTCTTTTAATATTTTCTCTACACCTTAAGTGTGCACTTTGTTACTTTTTCTTATAGAGGGCAATTTGATGACAAAAAGGTTCTTTTTAGCTGTCATGACAATTTCTGGAATTTTTAATATAGCCTGTCTTTTCAGTGAAAGAGCCTCTGCTCCCGGACATTTGGTTGACTTTTAATTAAGCCTTAGTGGTGTTCTGAACATGTTGTTTTTGTGTGTGTTAAACGTTTTCCATCATCAGGATGCACATCTGATATTTAAATATCCAAACTTCTTTGTGGCAATTAATTAGGCGCATCACATTTAATTGATTTACTGGTAACAAATATATTTATTTTATAAGCAATTTCTTTCATATCATTATCCATAGTTGGTGGTCAGAAACACCACAATTTTCTCTTGTCAGTTTTATGCCATTCATAATCACCCCTCAAACGATGTAGTGATTCAGAACAGTATTTTTCAATAGATAGGCAGGCCAAAATGTTTGAAGTAGTGTGTTGAGTGCTTTTACTATTCCCATTGCATATTCAACCTAGTTCCTCCTGAATATGTGAAAGGGTGATTTTGATTATTTGATTTGTAAAGAAAGCTCAGCTTCATTTTGCAGAATTATTTAGTGCAGAAATTGCTGTTATCCCTGCATCCCTCTCAGAAGCTGCTACTATCCTGAGAACAGGTTTAAATATTGCCTGTTCTGTGTAGTCCGCCCAGCTATTGTATTTAAAATAGTTCTTTAAACAGTTGGGGCTCTGGTCCAGAATTCTCTGTGTGTTCTGATGTGCACATTGAGCCCCTTCATGTATCCAAGAGCTTCCTCATCCTTTTATTTTAAGTATCTTTTAATGTGCAAGATAATGGATTTTTAAAATGGTAACTCATTTCTTCCTTAAAGTATAAATCAGCTCGTACTCCACATGTACCACTGTAGAGGTCTAGCTGGCCCCAGTGTTAAAGTCAGCGAGGAAGTATTGTGCCCATGTGCACCTCAGAGCTTTTGTGCATACAAGGTGCCTCCAGATTGGGGTATTTATGGTTTTGTAGATCCTTATCATTAAAGTGATAGAAAATATTTTCAGTTTTTCAGAAGACTCCTTTTGATTCTACCAGTGGAACCTCATGATAAAAAAAGCCCTCAAAAGAACTTATAAAATCAGGATAGTCGATCTTTTATCTTATGTAGATGTTAATGATAATTGATGACAGCTGTGAACTCTGGTTGCTTTCGCTATATGTAATCTCCCAATGTTATAAACTATATGTTGCCCTTTCTTTTTCATTTTGAGTAATTCTGTTTGTATTTCACTGGTTCATCTGGTCTTTAGGATGTTATCTTTCCTAACCCCCAGTCGCTACGTTTTGCTGATTCCAAAGATTTTAGTTCATACTTGTTAAAAGAAAAATAATCACACCTTTTAAAAAACCGTGTTTCGAATTGGTATTGTCAGGATTATTCTAAGCACTGCTGATACAAACGATCATCATATTCGTCATCAAAAGTGCATGTTTTAAAACCATCATTCTGTGGCAATTGAGTGTTGATTACGTGGCGTGTAGATTGGCCAAATGGTGCAGCAAACAAGGCTGAATGGGACAATAAGCTTTAGTTTGCTATTGGTGCTTTCTGAACTCATTGTCTCTATAGAAAATCTATTCTTACCACATCATATGAACTATCAAACAAATTTGTGTGTCAAGGTGCATAAACCTTTTCTATCTTTTTCTTTGTGATTTTACTTTAGTAACAAACTATTTGAATGTCACACCAGTTAGCACACAGAATTTAGTAGCAGACTGTCATTTGACAGCAGCACAGCAATTATGGAACCATTCAACTGAGAGCAATATTTCTTAATATCTCAGGAGAAAGGCATACAGTATTGAGAATTGACTCTAAAGTTAGTTTACGTTAAATATTGCTTGTAATAATTGATCTTTTCATCACAAAAAGGCCTTCTGTGGGCTGACATTAAAAAAAAAAGTTGGTCATATGGTCATTTTTCTGATTTTTGTTTTGTTTTGATGTTAATAATAATGTAAATAAAGGTTTCTATTCGAAACTAGAGCTTGGTGACTTAATTAGCTCCTCAGTTATCAGAAATATAGGCTTTTTCCCCTTCCTGTCCTTTCAGCAGTGAACCTATGCGTTTACTCCCCATATGTGGTTCAATATTGGAAAAGAAGTTAACATTACATAGGGTCAAATCTGGAGCAGATTCAGGGGCTCACAAGAAATCTATTCGGGCAGCGATACTAGCATGGATTTCGTGACTGGAATGCAGTCAGTTTTAATACCGTTTTAAGGCCTCTTCAGTAACACAGCTGTTTCATCTCACACAATAATTAACAGTTGTCATTGCCACCTTCAACATTCAGTTAAAATAATATTGTATAATACTTCAGGAAAAGGTAGAAACCTACTGGATGTATATACCTACATGGGAGGGGATAAGAGGATCTTTGTTGTGTCAGGTCCCCGCCCCGGTTGCCCGATTATGCGCATCTACATGAGAGGCGTTGAAGGCATTACTGGCTGTATGAAACTGGCTTTAAAGTTGTTGACATGCATGCAAATGTTGCTGAAAGTAATGTGCTTTGTCCCAGGAAACTGCCCAAACAGGTTTTGCACCCTTTATTCTCCCCGCCTACCAGAATCTCCCACCTTTGGTTTCCTAGGTTACCTGTGGAATGATGTGATTAACCTGTTTGGCTATCTCTCGCCCTTCCAATTTCGCTGCCAGCTGAAGTTTGTCCCCGCTCCCAGAACTGCTCAGGAGAAAATGGGAATGTGCCTCAGAAGTTTCCCTCTCCAGCAGCCTTTTAAAAAGTATTTTCGGCTGCCTCTCTCTGCCCCCCACCATTTGTCGGAGAGAGAGGAAGAGAGCGAGAGACCAAAGAGAAGGAGCGAGCGAGTAGAGATCCGCACAAATGCACGCCCAAACAGACAGGGGAAGCTGCTTCGTTCCTTTCTCCTCCTTACTTTCCCAGTGTGATCAATTGTTTTCCCTTCTCTCCTTCTCAATCGTTTTGGTAATATAAAACATTCAGACGCACACACACACACCCAGCAAGCAAGCGAGGGGAGCAAGTGTGTGTGTGTGTGTGTGTCTATGGACGGAGGCAGGCATGCAGGCAAGCATGAAAACAACCTCCCCCTGTCCGCCCCCCCTTTCCCTGCTTCCGGTCGCTCAGGAACCCAGCAAGAAGCGAGGGGATGAGTTGTAAGCGGATCGCTAATTATCCACACATACGCATGACAACAAGACCATCTGATCGTTAATGCGCCTCCTCACAAAATTGTTTACACGGACATAAGGCGCTCTTACTCCCGCGGTAAATTAAAACTCACTATTTAACGCGCATTCGAAAATGCGAATAATCGGAGATTTAAAGTGCCTGGACCCCTGATTTGCACTCCGCTCTTGTAGAGATAAATTTGGTAATGTGTCTTGAAAGAGCTTTAAATCGCTCTTGTAGAGGCACCCTCAGTGTTATCTTCCTATCCAGTCTGCCTCCTCAGATGGCCACTAAAGACAAAGGTAGGTGTAACTCCTTTTTTATTCCACACACACACGTACGTATACGTATATAGCAGTCTCTCAATATAACATGTAAAAACTATGTACACACTTGATATTCCACCAAATCTGTGACTGTTCCATAGTGAATTCAGCCAGGCATATTTCTCACTCACTGCACTCACAAGTGGTTGGTTGCATATGTGAAACATGAAGTACAGGCAAAACCCTCCGTCCAACAAGCCGCTTAAAATCTCGCTGTTGATCAGCTGTAGCCTCTAACCACATACTCAAGCTGCAGCCAACTACTATCTGCAGTTGCTTGGAAAACTGGGGACTCAGAAGGGCTCCATTTGAGTATAATTGCATGAGCCAGAGACTGGAGAGGACTGCCTCCCATATGATGTGAGCTGCCCCCATGTCTCTATTTGTTCCAGACCAAACAGTGTTCTGCTACAGCCATGATGAATGGCTGTAAAGCAGGGAGGGGGAACATGTGACCTTCCAGATGTAGTTGGATTGCAACTCCCATCACTCTCATCATTGGCTATGCTGGCTAGGGCCAATGGCAGTTGCAATCAATCAACATCTGGAGAGCCACACTTGTGTTTTATGTTGAAGCTCTAGTACAAGACGGGAACAGGTGAAAACCAGCACGCAGACTTTCAACCCTTACATAGTACATAAACCCTCCCTTACATCAGTCACATTCTGTCATATATTTGTTTATCTCAAAAACATCATTTTCTCTGTATAAAATGAAACTTTGCCAGATATTAGAAAGCTTGTTTGAATATTGTTTGAAGATATTGAAGCTTGTTTGTGGATGGATTCAGACAGATGATCCATGTTGTAAGAAACCTGCATGACTCTGAGTTTGGAAGTGATTTTAGAGACATGGATTATCTTCGCATACTTTTTTTAATTTTTCTTTTTAAAAGGAGGTCCACAATCCAGCCCTGTGCTCAACTGTCCACAAAAGTATGGCCATAAGTGCTTTCTCAGAGACTTGCATCTTCTATGGTATTTTCTTTTGTGACAATAAACTATAGTTAAATTGGTGAATTAAAAACAGTTTTTACACATTGTATATGTGTCATAAAATAATTGTCTTTTTAAAACAAACTCGGATATAAAAGTAAACAAGTGCTTTCTTTTATAGTAGTAATTTTGGTTTTTGAACATACAATATAACCACAAAGACTTAATACAAATCCAACTTTGTTAAAATTCAAGACATACATAAGCTGCTTTTAATTTTGCAGTACTTTTAAAAATGGATAAATTCTGAAGTTTTATTATGCAATGGGGTGACATTTTTAGAAATGGTATTGGGGCATGCCAACACATTAGTAACAAAATTCATCTGGACTTGATTTATTTTGAAACAGGACACTAAATATTTACAGTTACCATGCTGGAAAGCTGGTTTCTCTGAGTGAAGATTTATTTTCTGTTTCTTCTACATCTCATGGTAGATGTGTAAACTGTGAATTAAATTGTTTCTGTGGTAGACAAACATCCAAAAATTGTTACAACGCTGAATCTGTGCAACTGTTCAGTAATATCTTCTTGAAATCCTGGAATCTCTTAATAGCTGTTTTCTACCACTGTCTCTAATTTTGACTTGTGTATACCACAAGGAAAAAATATTCAGATTTGCATCTTCGTATGCCTGTCTTTCTAATGCCGTTTGAAGTTGGAGGTGAAGTTGCAGAAGTGGCTTTAAAATGGCTTCCTTTAAAATGTGTGTTTGTGTGCGTTTGCCCTTTAGGGTTCTAAGTGTCTTGATGAGTCATAACCCTTTTTTTCTCTGCTGCCGTCTCTTCGAACAGTATCTGTGGTGACTGGTGGAAGTAAAATAGCTTGTAAAGCAAGTGAGGTATAATCCAAAGCAAAAACAGGAAAACTGGTGGGTTTCAAGAAGGGATATATGTTTTTGATGATGACAGTAGTCCGCAGAAGATCACCGAATCTATTTGGATTGCATAACAGTGCAAACATCCTATCTACCTTAGCATCAAAGTTCATCCAGTCCTCCAGGCTAACATTATAATTCGGTCTGAAATCATACACGCTTTCATTAAGTCTGTACAAGGATTCAAGTTCTGGCCAGTTTATATCCTCATTGAGGTCTAGCAGCTGCAGGAAATTAGCCCTCCCAGCCTTCCCAAAGTTGTCCTCTGAAAAAGAAACAATATAGACTTCATTAATTCATTCTTACTACAGCGAAGTGGAGTGTGAATCAGAAATAAGTTTTCAGCAGGGTCATGCAAGGGAAAAGGCATCTGGGTCACTTGGACTGGTAATGCCACACACTGCTATATAGAAGCAAAATATTTATATGTATCCTCAACATTTGACACTGACATCTTCTACATTGATTTTGTTTCAATGCGTGTGAGTTATTTAATTTAAATGATCCCACATTTTGTGCAAGCTTGTGCCAAAGTCTGAAAATATTCCACAATAAATTACATAGTATTCTAGATGAGTCATTTTGACCTTGTTTTTCTACAAAAGATTTCTCTCAAAACAATGTGGCTAATCTGACAACATTTTAGCTTTGGACTGGGCTCCAGCTTTTGTTTTGGATCAGCACAACTGGCAGAGGTCTCAGTGCTCACTTCTTCAAATGCAGTTAATAGGGTGACAAAGATATTGATCTGCTTCACAACACAGAGTATGGGCTGAGTACAGGTTGAATATGGGTTGTCACTGAATTCTGGGTTATTGTTGAATTGTGGGTTGTCGTAAACCACAAACAATCCACAGTTCATAACCCAACAACAAACCATGTGTTCTCTTCCTGTGTCGTTTGTGGTTAAAAGCCCATAGTTAAATCGTAGTGCACGATTCACATGTAACAACACATAATTCAGTGACAATCCATACTTTGGGTTATGATGTGCAAACTAGGCCACTGCCTTATTATGATAACATTAGACTATGTTCCACTCTAGCTATTGGTCAAATTCCTGACACAGAAGGGAGGATTTTTTCCTTTAATTATTGTATAAGCATAATACACAAATTTGTCTCTCTAGCCTTTCAGTCCTAGTATGAAGGTTCAGATTTACTCATGAATATGATCTCATTAAAACCTTAACCGGAGAATGTTGTCTCAAGTTAATAGATTACAGTGATCTTTTTTCTAAATAATTCACTATGAGGAAGATGTTTTAAGAATGAGAATAAAATGAAGCTGTGAACATGTACTGCATGCAAAGAAGAAGTGAAAAATAAAAGTTAAGGTTAGCGATTTTGCAAAATGGACTCCCAACTCACAGTGACTTGGAAGACGAAGGTCTCTTCATTTCTGGCCATTTTCTACGCTGAAATTGCCTAATTTTTGAGACAGGAAAGAAAAAAGTTTTCTAGCATGATGCAAAGAATGGAACATATCTGAAAACAAAATGCCCAAAGAATTCAAGATTATGGAGCCACCCAGAATATCCTAATTCTCACCCCACAACCTAGCTTGTCTTCCCATCCCTGTCTACTCTCTATTGCAGTGATCAATATGGAGATCATCATCATCATCATCATCATCACCATACTACTACTAATAAATAATTTATTTATTTATTACCCGCCTCTCCCTCTGGATCAAGGCGGGGAACAACAATAAATATAAATACAAAGACCATAAAATAGATAGAAAATTAAAAACAAATAAAACTTATACATTATTAAAAACATCTTAAAGTTCAACTAGGTAGGCCTGCTGGAAGAGATCAGTCTTCACGGCTCTCTTAAATTCAAGAAGACTGCTAAGTTGTCGAATCTCTCCCGGCAGGCGACTCCACAGTCTCGGAGCAGCAGAAGAGACGGTCCTCTTCATCAGATAATTTAAGTAGTACCTGTACTGTTCATAGCTTCCATCTTTAAGGCCTAAATGGGGGGAAATTAATATTGGTTATTCAGCAATGATATCAGGAAGGAAAAAAGGCATGTTGTTAAGGCGCAGTTAGGAAAAGGCACAGTTAGTTGTGGTTGTAATACTTTCCAAGCAAAAGAGTGTTTTGGGACCAAACCACATCAGTTGCAATGTATAAAAAAGTTAAATTAAGACATTTCTCCGTAAAATGAAGGACTCATACACTGCATGAAGATTTAGGTTCCATTCCACTAGCGCGGAGAGGATAAAAGTTAAGTTCATTATTTCATATCTACATTTACCTATTTATATTGTTGCATCTGCTTGGTTAAAGGCATGTTATTTAGGACAGACGGAAATGATGAAGCAATTCACTTGTGTGGTCACTGGGTGAAGTCTTCTGCACTGTCAATGCATACCCCCTTTGTATGAGGTCCCAGAATTATCATGCAATTATTCCAAATGACTGTGCTCATGTTCATATATAGCCACTGCAGCGACCCATGATAAATCTATGGGAATGGCAGATAACTTCCCCAGAACACCGCTTCAAGGCAGACTGGTAGAATTCAAGTCGGAATCTCCCATGTGATCTACACATGCTAACCATTTCCTCATTCATAAATTATCTAAGAAATTTTGTTATAAGGAAACTTTCACTGCCTGATTATAGCTCAGCTAGTTTTCCTGCTTAAGACACTTCATGCTTCACCTACAAGGCCTCTACAGTGCTGCCACCTTGGTTACTTAAAGCACTTTTCTCTAGCAAAGACAAAAACAAAAGATCCCTTACCCAGTTCCATGTTCCGGGTCCTTGGGTTGCACTGCTTATAGCCTTTACAGCTTCTCAACTCCATGAGCTGCACATGTAGTTGATTGAGAACATCTCTGTCTAGTGTGTTCACGGCATTAATCAACTGCAGATAAATGAAGGGGATGATTATTGTTGTTGTTGTGCCATTTATTCAATGGACAGACCAGCCATCTCTATTTGGATTTTCACCAAAAGGTAGATCATCACAGGAAACTAAACAGTGAAAGGTTCTGACCAATATCTCCACCACATTACGTGCAGACTTACTGAATCTAGTGTATTGGTTACAGAGCTCTACAGTCACACGTTCAATGGGAAGGCACAAATTGCCCTGTAAAATGGGAATTGTATGTCTCTCACTGCAAGGAACAAGGTAGGTATTAAGCATGTTTACACTGCTATACAAAATCAATCAAGATCAGAGACTCCCATCTTCAGCTAAAAGAAATAAAGCATGTAAAAGCCTGTTCAGGCATTATGTTAAAAGGGAAACTCTCAATCTCCTAATGAGTATCACGCTCTCCAGCCCACCTCTCCTTTTTCCACTTGAGAAAGTAACAAATCAATGGACTACTAGGTCTATGTGAATGTGGAATCTCCCTAGCCATCCAAACAAAATCATGTTTTCCTGGGACAATTCATGTGCAGGTTCAAATAAACACGGTGGAGCATGGGAGGGATATATGAGTCTTCTCTCTGGAATAAAGTGCTACACGCGAAGGGACAGTGATACAAGGATATACACATGAGGATTTTCATAAGCACAGTTTAACAATTCAGGGACACAAAGTAGAAAACAGGGTTTGAGGTCAGATCTGAGCAGCATAGAGTGGAAATATTTCCCATGATTTTGAAACTACTGTTGATTGATACAACCTAAAATTCCATTTGCCTTTTTTTGCAGCTTTCTTTGGGTCACGAAAGTCTGCATTTGCAGAATTGTTTACATTTCCTGCAGGTTCTCAGCTTTGTCTCTTTGCAGGTTACCTGGTAGGGGTCTGTGTTGAGGTCAAAATATTCAAGGAACCCGGTAGCAAATTCACAGAACAGGAAGTTGTGTGTCTCATTGATTGTCCTCATACACCAGTATGTGTTGTTATTTGCACTGGTGCAGGCACAGAAAGGGCCCACTACAAATAAACAGATAAAAATAAAGCTGTAAACTATTTGAAAAACGCTTTAGTAAAATATCGAGTCATAAAGTAATCCATTAATTTAAGTGTTCTCCCTTACCTCAACATAATTATTTCTTACAGGCCCAAGAGTTAAATGACTGCACTGAATTCTACTCTTCGTAAGAGTTCCCTGTGAAATTCAAGCAAGGCAGCAAGACACATAGAAACATTCATTTCCATGTGCAGTTCTACCCCCTCTATTGCAAAGAAATGGCAGAATCTGGCGTGGTTCACACATATTGTTAACCCAAAGTTGTTGCCCTACCCTAGGCTGACCATATGAAAAGGAGGACAGGGCTCATGTAACTTTAACAGTTGTAGAGAAAAGGGAATTTCAGCCGGTGCCATTTGTATGCAATTAGTTCCTGGTGAAATTCCCTCTTCATCACAACAGTTAAAGTTGCAGAGGCCCTGCCTTCTTTTGTATATGGTCACTCTAGTATAGTGCCTGCACCTTTAACTGTTGTGATGAAGAGGGAATATCACCAGGAACTAATTGCATACAAATGACACTGGCTGAAATTCCCTTTTCTCTACAGCTGTTAAAGTTACATGAGCCTTGTCCTCCTTTTCATATGGTCAGCCTACCCTACCCAGGCTTTGTCTGGCAAACGATCAAACAAGTTGTTGTTTGTTTACTCAGTCCCTGGGTTGCTTGTTTTCCTCCTTCGCCCACTCCCTCCCTGTATCCCAAATGCCTTTGCGCTGCTGTAGTAGTGGCATGTAGATAAATAGCCTTTTTTTATTACATTTCTGCCCACTGCCTCTACAATCTGGTGAAACAACTCAGGAGTAAGCAACAGTCCTGGGTTCACATCAATGCATGGTTTAAATAACCCATAGTTCACAACCCAACAACAAACCATGGGCTTTCTGGCTGGTTAATGGTTAACAACCCATGGGATTTTATTATGGTTGTGTTCACATATCACGACAAACCAAAATTCAACAACCCAAACCATGGGTTAGGATTGCATGTGAATAGAACCAATGTGTGCAAACAACACTCTAGATGCTATGCTTAGCAGTCAGAAATATCACATTTCCTGTGAAATGGTAGATTAGTAGATGGAAAAGTATTAACAAGATTCATTCTTATGGATGTCTTTTCTGAGCAGCTGCAGAATGCCTTTCCCTCAACATTGAGCAACTGCAGTTGCCCCCCCCCCCCCAAAGCACATCTCTAGGATAAAAGGAGCAAGGCTCCCCGCTCAGAGAGTGGGGCTTTCAGAAAGGTATGAGCACTGATGGCTCTCATTTTAGGAAACTAGCCATGGCTTTCTTCTCTTCTTATAGCACTAAGGATACGGGAAGAGATTGTTCAATCTGTTAGTTCCGTCTCAGGGACACATTAATAGCATGCATACATTAACGCCCTCTAGTGCCTTGGCAGGGAACTTCTCAGTTAAGTACAGGCCTAGCAAGAGCGTATGCACTTCTGGACAAGGATTGAGTCATGAGGGCTCTTACGTGTCCACAGGGGGGCGGTCTGCCAGTGCTGGTTGTCATGCGTGAAGCAAGTCAGGCCCGGCATGCTACACGTGTCGTTGTTTTTGATCCTCTTAAGTAGCTTCCGCAGCTTCTTTTTTCTCCTCTGTTCTCGGAGGAGCCACAATTTGTCCTTCTCTTGCAGGGCTTTCCTGCAGCACAGAGACCCAAGAATTTGTCAGGACGAATTACCTCATGACCTGGCTCACATGATACAACAGCCAACCATTGGCTAATTTACCCGTGGGGGTTGTTACATCATGCTAGGTGCCCATGAGCACCATTTTTGCATGACATCCAGCTTGCTGTGGGCTGTTGTGCAAACCCAGGTGGCGGGGTTGTTTGAGAGTTACATAACCCTCAAACAATCTCTGCTGCCAGAGTTCACACAACATGACAACCCATGGCAACCTGGGTGTCCGGCGCAAGTAAATTAATGGTAGATTGTTGTGTCATGTGAACCAGCTCAATATTGCATCATCTTGCTGAACAAACTGTCAACAAATAAGAGCCTCAAATGTGATTTACACCCTTAGAAGATTGGCGTTTATGACATAAGAGGTGATTCACATTTTTTAAAATCAAAGTCACAATGAAGTTATTTTCACATTTGGTAGTGGTGGTGAAAGGTATGTGTGATAACCATCCAAAGCTGTCATGGCAGAGAACTAGTGTTTTCTGTGACATGGGAGGAAACCTCTTGTGGTAAGAGGAAACACAAACCTTACACTTGCAAAATCAAAGTGATAACGGAGCTGTTCAGATGATACACTAAGCCATGGTTAGACAGCTAACCCTTTTGCAGCAAACGGTTAGTGAGTGTGTTTAAACTGTGGTTATGTAGCCAACATGGTTAGGAATGGTTCACATGCCATGCTAAGTACTGGTTTACACGACACACTAAGCCATAATGTTTCATCGCAAAGTGCTTAACAACCGCAGGTTAGCGTGTCGTCTGAACAACGTCACTGTCTCTTGAAGATTTTACCAAGCGAAATAAAATAACATGCACATCAGTTTTCAGAAAGAGAAGTTTTTGCTTTCTAAAGCCTCAGTGACTCTTTTTGATGGGGACTTGGCACTATTTTATTACACGTTATGCAAAATACAAATGCGGAGATTGAAGTGGTCACCCACAATTCTGACTGGAGGTCTTAGTGGTGGGCGTTATCAGTTTTTTGAATGCTCCCCATGTAAGAAACACCAACACAAACAGTCCCTGCACATAGTACATTAAGGAAAAATGCTTAGTATTACTGTCCATGCTGTGCTGCAGTATGACACAGACACAGGTGTGTTTTCGTCTCTTTTTCATTACAAGTTCATTCGGCAGTATACTTTTCCTGTACACTGAAGTGGCACAGTCCAGAATTCTATCAACAGTCTACTCTCGCATGATGTACAATGGGCACACCTTCTCTTCAGGTCTGATCCAGGTTATGGATTGTTTTAGCTGAAGCAGCACAACCAGTAACTCTAATTTCAAATGAACGTAGAGCATGCGGAACACACCCGTCTGCCAGGATCCTGCACCAGTTTTGAACAATGGTCCGACATAGGTCCATCAGCATAGTACATTCATTTTATTTCCTTATGTGTCTGGTTAGAGTTTGGTTTTCTTAGAATGTTGCAGAAGTTGATTTAGGAGCATTTTACATTGATTACCACTTTGGGGATGGCTTGTTTGTACTTACTTGAAAGGATGGAGACCAGATCCTTTGTGCCTCAGTTTGCCTTTGTGTTTACTATGGAAGCTGTAAAACAAACACCCCAGTTGTACAGTTAGCTGTCAGATAATCCTTTCTTCATTTATCTTTCTGCAGCCCTGCTTCTCCCAAAGCAAGAGGCAGCTTATGAAACTGGCAAAAACAATATTAAATATATAAAATAAACACACAAATGTCCAATAACAACAAAACAACAGAGTTAACAAGAGGGGGGGAATACCACAATACATGCCACTCAATCCCCCTCCCTGCAAACTAATCTAAAAGGGGTTGTATTTTCTCCTTGGGCCTGTTGCTGTGTACAATGTAGTACTCTAAAAATCCTGTTGGACCAGTGGTCCTCTCTAACCCCCATTTTGTTCTCTAGGATTTCTGGCATTTGCTTCCACATAATAAAGAGATAGAAAATAAAACTACCATTACAGTAATGAGAATGTATGCAGCTACTGCAGGCTAGTTCTCACAAACAGCAGTCAAGGAGGCAAATCTGTTTCTAGCTCATACCAGTTCAGACTCTAGATAAGTGTTCCTTTTGTAGTTCCCTCTCACAGGAAAAAGCTAGCATGTCAGGAGGGAGCCGGGGGCGGGGGGGGGGGAGGCATTCTAATTTTCTATGTGCAAGTTTTTGTTGCTGTTTGTTTTGTTATGGAGGAGGAGCATTCAATCATGTGAATCTCACCTGCAGACTGAATTCATGCAGCCAAAACACCATTTCTCACTGCTACTTGTGACAACTAGGCCCATGCTTTTAACATATTATAAAGGAGACGGTGGCCTCCCATCTCCTGCTCAGGTGAGGAACAGCATCTCACCTGCTGCTCTTGCTTAGCCAATATTGCGGGATACTTTCAGTTGTGAAGCAGCACTGGCTAGGCCTGAAAGGCATGGGAGAGATTGATGCTCTGCCTCTTCTCTTGCCGGCAGGTGCTGCTCCTGTCAGGAACTAGAGCAGCCCAGTGGTTTCCCGCATCACTGCAGAGGCCCCAGGGGCAATTTCCCATCTTGTGATGAAAGAACTATCTACCGTCAAATCAGAAGCACTTCATGATCTTTTTTTGAACGCTATCGCCTTATTTCCTGACAAGAGGAAGGCTTGCCAGCAACAAAGAACAAATCTCTTAAGCTTCTATTAGCCCAGCTTTTTTCAGTTTAGGGGAGAGAGTGGTGGCCCTTTGAATAGCTTGACAAGGACTTGGAAATCTATACACTTCAGGACATTTTCAAGGGCCGTTGCTCAGTGGTAGAGAACATGAGTGGTAGAGAACAAGAGAAACCCAACTCTAGAACCCTCAGCAATGTTGATTTATCACCTCTCTACAACAGATAGATGATGGCTGCTGCGCAAAATCTAATCTAGCCACTTTAGCTGTGACCTGAAAGTTCAGGTCCAACAAGAGATACTGTAGGTAGAATTCATCCAGCCTACCTGGATTTTTTTGGATGAGTGGGGTTATAAGAGAGTATCTGAGGTCTTGATAAAAGCGGCAGTAAAGTAGGACATGTCTCATTGTCTCCTGTTTCTCCCACCTCGCATGGGCAAATCCATTCACTAAGGGATCTTTTTCAATCTGCCTTCCAACAGTGTGGAAGTTAAAACATTAAACTTAGCTTACATAAATGCTTTTCTGAGTTTGGGGATGGTCAAATTAACCAAATAGTTAGCAGATTCAAATTACCCTCTATTATCTCTAAAAGCAAGGTATAGAGCTGCTCGACTTACATGATTTTGAAGTTCAATATCCCGGATTTCCTAGGATATACCATTTTTTGCTTTGGCATAACTTAGGGTTAGGATAGCAGTCGTAGAAAAACCTAAGGTTAATAATTCCATATTCAGTGATTTTTTCCATTTTGATTGGAAGGAGTCAGTTAATGTAAGTGGAGCCAGTCCCACAGGCAAAAACATCATTTTAAACCAGAAATGGAACTTGCGTAGCCATATGTGGGCCTCTACTGAAATTTGCCCGGCCTGTAGCCGTATAATTGCGTTGGGCACACAGCTTGGAATACCAAACATTGCTCTTAAAAATTGGGTTTGCACAGCCTCCAAGGGGACAAAGTTTTCATACGCACATACTTCTGAGCCATACAACATCTGGGCTAAAACCTTGGCAACAAAAAACTGGATAGCAGAAAGGATGTGCTGCCCTCCTTTGTTGTAAAAGGAGAGGAGTGCCTTTACACTCTTCTGCAAGGTGCCAGGTTCAATTCCTGATATCCGCTGGGAAAGCTCTTGCCTGAACTCCTGGAGAGCCACTGATATCAGTCAGTTTAGGCAATACTAAGCTAGATGGGTTGTATAAGGCAGCTTCCGGTGGATGTTCCTTTCAACTTGGCTATCCCTTTTCTAAACCAAATCTATACAAATTAAGGGGCAACCGTTGGCTTTCAACTTACCTGTACGATGAAAGTCCCTGGTATATAGAAAGGCTTTGCCACATATATACCACCCTCTCTTACCCTCAGCGTGCAATGTTTACCATACAGTATTACAAGACCTACTGAAGTATGCTAGGTATCTGGCAGCCTTGCAGACTATGGTTTGGAAATATAAGGGAAGCAGACAGATAATACTGCAATAAATGTCCTGATGTGTATAGTTTTCTAATTCAATTCTTAAGAGTCCGAGCAAAGTAAAATGCCCCAGATTTTTCTGCAATTTGTTTTGGTGCAGTCCTCTATCAAATTGCTAAACTTCAAGATTTGAGAAAATTTAAAAAGCGATTTGGAATCTGTTCAGAGGCATTACTAAAAGAGAATTCCAGTGCATGTGTTTTTGGATGGTTAAAAAAAAAACATTGGGAGTTTTACAAATGATTTCTATTAGATATGAATTTCCATCCTTTCTATACAATATGAATCGCAACTAGTCCTCATTTGAGTTCTGTAACCATTCCCTTATTGGAGGGGGAGGGGTCGCTTATCCAACCCACTGCTCAAGAATTGGGAGGTTTAATTTTGGGGGAGAGCCTTGATGTGGGAGGTCCTGAAGGCACAGCAGTGGAAGGAAGCACTGTTACACATCTTCTGTAACCCCTCCTGCTCAAACTCTTAACAAACCACAACACAGGCAGAGGGGAGTACCTTATCTTGTTACAATCACATTCCTCTGGTCGCTTCTTCTTTAGATGACCTCTCACCTCTCTCAGGTTTTTAATTTTATTTTGTAGAGTTTCAATCTAAAAATAACAACAAAAATCAAGGACTCAATGTGTTGGTTGACTTTCTACCATCCTACTCACCCAAGCTGATAGTCATTACATTCCCTTCTTTTCTTTTAGCCCTTCATACCTATCATCCAACTAAAGGTGCAATCCTATGAAGATAGTTCAGAGATTGCTGAGTATCCAATGCAGGCAGTTGGAACGCAGAAGCAATCTTCACCTCTGCTCTCCAGATGCCCGGCATTTTCGCTAGATGAGTGATTTCACCCATCTAGTAAATGCGCTTTGGAGGGGGGAAGGAAGGAGGCTAGGGTGGCCATAGGAAATGCTGTATGGCCCATGCCTGAGTCTCCTCCCCTCCTCATCTCTGAGAATGCCCCCTTTTACTATTACCAAGCACAGGGACGTAGCCTGAACCATGCTGGCTACTAGGGGGTGGGGGCGGGGAGCACAGTTTCTGAGCTCTGAGGTTGGATTCCTGTTTCTGACCTTGGAACCCAGGAACCAAACAATCCTATGTGCCCCAGATTGCTCCCTGCACTTCAACCCATTTTTGAAGAGCAGGAGAGTTATGTTGTTGCACCAAATTTGCCTTCTTGCCAGAAGCCAAAGTTGATGCTATAAATTTGGAACTTTGAAGAAACAAGAGCAATTTCTAGCTAGAAGCATAATTTGACTTCTGGAGGAAGATCATCTTGTTGCCATCACTGCATTGAGGATGGAATTTCTATTATGTCTAATACATTTCTACATTCCCAGAAGGATGCAATATGGTGAACAATAACAGCAAAAGCAGAGCAACTCACACTACTGCCTGCAAATAGCCTGACCAGAATTTGGACTGATCAAGGGCTAATTGACATATTCTGTTCTTTTTTAAGATATGGGTGATCATATCTTAATATACTGTCACCAAGTTGTACCCATATCTAAAATTGTAATGAAAGATGTGTTTTGTCTCTTGTTCCAGAGTGGTGGATCCATACATGGTAGATCACCTACACTTGAGGCAGAAGGTCCCAGTTTGCACCATGGAATATCCAATTAAATTGTATCATATTGTAGAGCTGGGAAAAACTTGAGAGCCTAGACAGCTAGACAGAGTGGACAGCACTGGGCTAGGACAAACTATTGGTCTGGATAGATATGTAAAGGTTGTGTTTGAGGGGTGGGAGGAAAGACCAGGAAAAGAATAGGGATTTCCCCATGTTTTCCCCTAAGGCCTACGATAGGGAAAAACGGAAAAGGGAAAACAAAACAAAAACCTAGACGTATTTTCTCTTTCAGAATGATCAATGTCATTTGTGCTAACTGCGTTGCTAGGGAAGTCCACAAAAGCTTATGTGACATACATTTGTTAGTCTTTAATGTGCTAGAAGACATTTTGTTGTCATTTGGAGTCATAGCTGCCAAGGGTGGCTGTACCTCAGTGGTAGAACACATGCTTTGCCTGCCAAAGGCTCCAGATTCAATCCCAGGCTTCAGGTAGGACTAGGAAAGAAACTTGAATTGCCCTTCGGCAGTGTGAGGGAGGGGTTGCTGATGTCTACAAGACCCTGCCTTTGAATGGCATAACCTTGGAGATCCCTATACCAATGAAAAGCAGAAGGTGGGAGAAAATGCTGCCAATACTGACCATCCATATTCATTGTATTTGCTCAAAGCGGGCAGAACAAGAATCACGGTGAAGAGGCTAAACTAATACAACCTGGTCTCATTCTGCCAAACATTTCACAAAAGCCGTAGCCTCCATTGCCTGCATTTATTTTATAGCAGACCAGGACACATGCAAATGTTGACAGATGGGCTATTTACTGTTTTGTCTTGCTACACATAATTTAACTGATCGATTTAAAGTAAAACTAGTAACACTATGGAAAGGCCAGCAAAAACGGGTGGGACCTGACAAATCCCTGATGGAAGCTAATTCCAGAGGTGTGTGGGGCCACCACTGAGAAGGTCCACTCACTTGTACTCATCAGCCTAACTGCCCTTTGCAGTGGGCAAGTGAGAAGGACCTCTGCTGATGACCTTAGAAGGTGGGAAAGCTGGGATGGGAGAAGATTGTTTCAAATAAGGTGAGTCCAACCCTTTTAAGGTTTGAAAAGTTAGAACTAGCACTTTAATCACTCTGTAACCATTTATTAGGCAGAATGAAGACCACACACAGTTTCGAAGAGATACTTTCTCTGAGGCTGGAGCAACCTTGCTCACAAAATCAGCCCACTCAAGACGCTCTGGCATTTACTAAGAACATTCAAGTAGTATTTCCCATGAGTGCCAGTCTGTGCGCACCTGTCAAAACCACTAACCTCATGGTCTATATGAAGCTTATGGTCCTTCCAAGCTTGCAGTGACTTGTACAGGTCTGTGTCACACTGAACAGTGTCATTCTCCAAGATATAGCATCTGTGCAGAAAAGAAAGAGGTCACCAGATTGCCCGGAACAGCAAGTGGTGCAATTGGCTGCTTCCAAAAACACACCCTAGAAGAAAACATTCATGATCACCAGCTGGATAATACTTTTATTAGGACCACCAAAATGCCACAAAAGTGTGCAAGTTGTTCAGTTGTCCAAACTTTTAATCAGGCTAGGGGTAGGCTTCCAGAACTCTCCAGATGTTCTGAACTACAACTCTCCTAGGCAGCAGAGTCAATTGTTAGAGATTGTGAGAGTTATGATCCAGAACATCTGGAGGACAGCAGGTGACCTATCTGTGGGCTGCGTGGTACAAAAAGCAGAGGACTGGTGAAGAAATAGGCCATTTTGGTTTGTCTTAATAAAGGTATTGCCCAGCTATGGATTTTAGGTTTTTTCCCTTCATGGACTAGCATGGCTATCTTTAAAAAAAATATTTTTTTTTAAGTTCATGAGGATCTTTCATGCAGTAGTATAACTAGTGGGAGGGGACAACGAGGGATACTTGCCCTAGTGCAACCTGGGCAAGAGTGCAGAATGGACCTTGAAGGCGATCTCCTCGGACACTCCTCCCAGGCCTGGTTCTGAGGAAGGACCACCCTCAGATTTTAGCTTGGCCGCCTTTCTGAAGAGCCGCACTAGCGGCTGCTTCATCTAACATGGCTCTCCAAAGGGGAGCTACTCCAGGGAGCTCTACCGGCAGCACTCTTGCCATAGCAAAGGCCATCTTCACGTTCCTTGTACCGCTTTTATTGTATCTGGAATTGTTTTTAATGATGCATTTTTAATATTGTATTTTAAATGTGGTTTTAATACTTATGTGTGAACCGCTTAGGGATTTTATTTTATTTAGCGGTATATAAACATCATAAGGAAAACAGACAAACAAATAAAGAAAACAATAAATAAATAAATAAACAAGAGTTGAGGAAGACGCACTGCTGAGAGTTGTAAGAGATGGACAGGGAGCTTATATGGCTTTGATCCTATCCTAAGGGCTCAATCCTATGCATTGTTAGACAGGAAAGAGTCTCACAACTCCCAGCATTCCCCAGGTTGTAAACTTTTCCTTATGCCATCCTACAAAGCACCAAGCCTATTGATGCTGGTATCAGTGGAGGCTGGTGGCTCCAACGTCAGCTGGGTGGTGAATTCACTCCAGGTTTCAATTAGAACCAGTCCAAACTGCAAAGGAGCTTTGCACTGCGCCACTGACATCGGAACCACCAGCCTCTACCGATTGCTATATATAAAATAATAACAGCAATAACAATAATAATAATAATGTTAATAATGCTCAATCATCAATAAAAGACAGCATGTCTTGGCAAAGGCCATCATGTCTGTCTAGAAAAACCACCAGCGGCGAGAAAGAGATCCATAAAAATAATAATACAATTCCCTTATCTAAGTCCCGCAGAGATTTACCTATGTGTCACTTTTATTAAGTTAGGAGCTGGATTCTCTAAAACGCTTCCGGTACCACTGTACTCCCCCGCATCCTGTTCATCGTCATCATCTTCTCCTCCTTCCACACCTTTACCATATTTGTGCTTATTTGTGGTATTCCTGGGTAAGACGGGTTGGTAGCCATCCTCCAAGTCCAAGTTATACACCTCTCCATCCAGCTCAACAGACACCGAGCGAATCGAGCGACTCCGAATATAGCTTGCCTTATATTCTGGGGGAAGAGAAAAAACACAGCTTGCCTTTATTTAACACACCAAAGATGGGACTCGACATACAGGAAGTGCTTGAGGCACTGCCTTAGACTGGAAATCGTTAGGTCAGAGCTAGCCAAGCTCTGTATTCCCGGAGGCCACTTCTAAGCGCTGAGCTAGCCCTACACGCTCCGCTCATTAGGCAACGGTCTGCTTCTGGAGGCAAGAAACTAGCCCCTATATATGTGGTTCGGCTTTACAGTAAAGTCAGCATCACTATGAAAGGTTCAAGGCTATGGGGCTCACATGCCCTTGAGGACATCACATATGAAAGCCACATGAGAATGAAGTGTGAGAAAGCCAAATGAGATGAAAAAAATGAACTCAGGTTGCATCCAGGTTTAGTCAATGCTTAGAGTTGACCCACTGAAATACATGGACTTTCTGTTAGTCATGACTAACTTGTCCCATTGATTTCTATGGTCCTATTCTAGGTATGGCTAAGTCTGGATTAACCCTTGTCTTACAACATGGGACAACCATTTTATTTTCCTTACAGGTAAAACTGTCAGCCAACTTTTTATCAGACGTTGAATAATGTAGGGTTATTCCCAGAAGCACAGACTGCTCATTGGCCCTCCCTGGCTTAGAATCTCTTTCAGATGAGTCTTTTCCAGCTTTCGGCCTTCCAGATGCTTTGGACTACAACTCCCTGCATTCCTGGCCATTGAACATGCTGACAGGGGCTGATGGGAGTCCAAAACATCTGTAGGACATTTTCGTCAGGTGGCATGGGGTTGTGCAATTCCATTGCCTGAATGGTCCATTAGATAACGTCTTGGAATTTGGAAGCCCTGTGTTTGTTACAGAATAATTTTATGCCCTTTCAGCTTCACTGCACCATCCGTAAAGGAGGTTCTTGCCCTAAGTGAAGTTGGCTGAGAAAACACAATAAACGTGGCAATGACTTTTGTAAACGTTGTGATATATAAATGATAGGTCACATAGCACTATGATGTTAATTATTATATGTTTGTAAGTCGCCTTGAGAGGATCTTGTCCCATAAGGCAGCCTTAAAGACAACTAAAGCTACAATCTTTTAAATAAATAAATAATAAATAGCAGTAGCAATGACAACAACGGGTCAAGCAGCAGTAGCCAACAAGGGCACGTGTGAATTTGGTTTGCTAAATTTATTTTGAATAATTTACCAATAGTCACTAGGGGGCAGTGAAAGCTCAGAATGCTGAAAGGTATGAAAATGATGCCCACTGCTAACTTCCAAGGCAGCCCCAACACGTCACAGTAGGGCACATTATGGAAGTTGCTGGTGGCTTTTACTTTCAATTTCCTCAGAAATGGAGTCCTCCTCAACCTTTCCCATGGAGACCATCCTGAAGGATCTCCAAGTCAAGGGTATTTTCTCTTTTTTATCTTCTCTAACTGGTCTCTCTCAATTTCTACTCCCTCCTACCAAACAAGCAAATTTTAATTTCCAGGCCTTAAACCCCAGTTCCAAGGTCACAATTCAATACTCCTTTGTTTGTTGCATCCTCCCTCTCCTGTTGATAGACACATCATCAGTCGGAGTAAAGCTCTGCATAGGCAGGACTGCAAAAACATTTATCTCTGGACATGACTCCCGCGTCATCCCTGTGGCTCTAATACACTGGTCCAGCCTTGTAAGATCCATGTCTGCTTTCATCTTCTCCTCACACCTTGTTATTGTTGCTGGCAGTGTTGGGGAAACTCCACAGCAGAACGAGGCAAATCATATTCCATTAGGCCAGTCTTTCCCAACTTGGCATCCTCCAGATGTGTTAGGCTACAACTCCCATGATCCCCAGCCAGCATTACCAACGACCCTGCTGACTGGGAATTATGGTAGTTGTAGTCCAACATATTTGGAAGGAGCCGGGTAGGAGAAAGCTGGAACAGATGTTAAGGAGGGGAAAGAGAGAAGCCTGAACTAAGTTTTCAGTGGTAGCCACTGGTTCACAGTAACATTTTATTTCTCTCTCACTAGATGGCTTGAAACTAGATGGCTTTTGCACTTTGTTTCTTTTAAAAATCTGCTTTTAATGTGTTTTTATTCTGTTTTTATTCTAATTTATTTTGTCCACTGCTCCGAAATTCTGAATGGGGAGCGGTATATAAATATTGTAAATAAATTGTAAATAAATTAACAAGCCACTGCTTCTCGGCCTCTGCAATGTTGGAATATTAATTCTCTCGCAAGGGAAATTGCAAGGCTTTCCTGAGATAATGCATGAGAAATGCTACAAATTATTTCAGTCCCTTTCCTAATAACTCCCAACACTGAATCATTGTCTTGTGCTTCCAGAAGATTTTGCTGATGAGTCCACTGAGCTTTTCACCCACCTGGGATTCAAGCTTTCCACCTGAGGCTTAGCCAGGGGGAAAATAGGTTTCTAATTTTGGGAACATTTGACTAAAGTGTGGGAACTCCCTTCCCTTTCAAAACCAAGAGGAAATTCTAAGAGGTTACACCCAAATAGTTAGAAGAAACAAAGAGGAACTTTCCCGGCAAGAAACAACTTCCTTTTGTTGTGGCCCTTGTGTTTATATTTGGTCATTTCAAACTCCCCCCCCCCCCCGATTTGTAAATACTGAATAAAATATTCATTACAAACAACAACACTCAATCACCAGGAACTGGAAGATGTTGGGCTACATGTGTTCCAAAGAACAGAACTTTGTACAAGCAGAACATAGGAGAAGGTATTCAGAAAGAAAAGAAAAGAAAAAAATGTCATCATTTTCAACTTTAAGTTAGGATAAAAGAACTTAGATCTTGGCCAGCTCCTGGGACACAAATTTTTAGTATAAATTAAATATATATGAGTCTCTTAAAGGTAATTCTAAGACCTTAAAGGGGAGGGCTTATTAGGGCTTAGAGGAGATATATAATTTTAAATGTAAGTAAATAGAATAAACTTTAATTTGGTTAATTCCATTAAATCATTTATTTGTTAGTAAAGTAGAAAAAAGGTCTGGTATTTCCTGCCTGTGTGATGAGACTGCAATGCAACACCTGGAATAATTACAATAATTGCAGTGAAAAAGAAGGTAATGTTTTCTAAGAAAACTATAAACTTTGCATCTGGCATATGCATGCTCAGCATTCAAGTTACTATTAAGTATTCTTTAAGCTCTCATAATTCACACTTGATTATTAGCTTACACCTGCTGAAACTATAGGTAACTGATAGTTCTCTCAAGGAAAATGTGAAATGAATCCCATATAGCTATTAAATCCACATTTTACTATGTCATTTGAATCCTAAACTGTGGTTAATCTTGTACCATGTGCAGGCATGGGATGAGCGGCAGAAGGGAAGTCAAATGCATTTTACTTCTGCTGTACTAGGCAGACTTTAGCACAAGGCCAATGTTATGCCTCCTGCATGAAAATGTGATGTCATCCTTAGGAATGGCTGTAAGGGTTGTAGTTCAGTGGTGGAGCACACACTTTGCACACAGAAGGCCCCAAGGTCAATGCTTGGCATCTGCAGGTTGGATTGGAAAAAAGACGCTGTCTGAAAACCTGGAGAGAGTGGTTGTCAGTCAGTGAATGTTATACTGAGCTAGACTGACTAACGGTCTGACTTGACATAAGGCAGCTTCCTGTGCTCCTAAGGAATCTCCCCATCTCCCCAGCTCATCTTCAAAAGCTCTGTATTGTAGTAACTTAGTGCACAATCCAGCCTGAGATGCATGTAGTGAGCAGAGGGCTGATGTATTGTAAGAATACACAGTTAGCCTCTCCCTCTTTTGTCATTCTCAAACTGGGCGCTCTGCAATGCACCCAGCCATTCATGCACCTCACTGGTATGCACACAGCATCCTACTGTTCCTCGCCCTTCCCTAGGCACAGGCACTGGGGACAGAGAACTTGCTTGGGGACCAGCAGGGCTGACCCAAGGCATTTTGCTGCCTGAGGCAAAGAAGAAGATGTTATCCCCTCCCATTCCATGTGCAAAAGCTGGCTGGACTGGCAGATGAATCTATCTTCCACACTAATTATGGGGCAATGTTCTCCCCTGAACTCGAAGACAGCAGGTAACTTACAAAGCACAAAGTAGGCTGCAAGACACATAGTTCTCTCCTTGAACACCCTGCTACTGTCTCCCAGGATCTGCTTCCTGAGGTGATTGCCTCACTCTGCCTAACGGTAGGGCTGGCCCTGGGGGCCAGCATGGGAGGGGGAGGATCACAACATATTCTATGAGGATCCCTCAGCACTCTGCATGTAGAACAGGCCACATTATTCCCATTTCATCTGCTCTTCTCCCTTCAGTTTTATTTCACCAAACAGCACAAAAATGACATAAAAAACAAAGATAGATAAAAAATAGTAGAAAGATAGATACGTCTCCTGCAGCATCAAAATATTAAGATTTGACAGCTAAGAAAATGTAATATCCCAGGCAAGCAGAAACATTAATTAACTTGAAGAAAAACATCTGGCTCTTGTACAAAAAGAACGCGTTAGCTACTGTGCATTTACTTCAGGAAGAAAAGCTTCTCTGGAAAAGCCTCCAGGTTCCTGACAGCTGAAATAATTACACAGTCTCCTAACCAGGATGTTATGGGGATTTTGAAAGGTGGTAATCAGTCCTTTGTCGAGTCCTCAAGCTGTTTTAAGTTCTGAAAGTGGCTTTAAGTTGTCCCCACTTAAATATAAGTTCTTTACTTGCTGTATTAAGTGCCTCCCGATTCTCCAAAAGTTGCTACAGGTTCACGTAACTGTGCTCCCTTTCCTAGGGTGTCTTCCTTCAGGACGAGCTTAATTGAACAACAAGCTCAAGCATTATTTAAAGATTATCTGTTGTGCCACATATGAGAAGCAGCAAGAGTAGCTGGCGATTTCACCTGAGAGCCGATAATTTTATTCACCTAAAAATTAGCTTAGTAGTTACTAATCAGCTTGCAAGGCAAATATAAAGGAAGAAAATCAATTTAAACTCCCTGTTTGAAGCTTGTGCCAGGTCATTACCGAGAAAGCCTAATCTGCTAAATAATTAAGGCTCTGCATTTGTAGAGCGAGACGAAAGAAACTTTACAGATGAATAATAATTCCGAGCTGCCATTTGGCTCTTTTAATCTATAATTAGACCATGCACTTCAAATAGAGATATTGTTAACCAAGTTTAGAAGTACAGCCTGTAGAAGAGGCAATGTCAGGAAGCGCCTGGGCTTTGCCAGAGAAAGTCACCCTGCTTTGGAGGCTTCACTTGCCCAATGCGAAAAGAAAACAGTACACGTGAACACCTTTGAAAAGAGCAAGACCTGCACACACCCTTATTAAGAATAAATGATGCTGCGGCACCCTGAGAGATGCTCAAGCTCTCAACCAAAGGCATTAGAGGCCTCTGGAACAGCATGGCAGATGTTGTCACTTGTTTCCACTTTGATGCACGTCTGGATCTGGATGGTTATTATTTCAATATTCATGATCCTCTTTCAAAGGAACCTTATCCCCACGAAGGCCAGAATGGTTTGTGCAGCCTGTACGATGGATGGAGTGTGAGAGCGCTGGAGGAGCGAGAACAGGAAAGGCCATCCTCTGAAGTGCTGGATTTGAAGCAGGCACAGCAGCCCCAACTGTCCCCAATATAGCCCGGAACGAAGAAGGCATTTTTATCATTAACTCTGGATTTTGCTTTCAATTCTTTTAAGCCCATTGAATGCTTAAAAGCTATCCCATGCTCCTTTATACTTAACTGATCTTATTTTTGTACTTTTAACTAGGACTGTGCAAGCCTCGGGCCTTGGATATCTGAATCCGAAGCCCGGCAGCCATTTCATGACAGATCCATCATTTCATGACAGCTCCCAGGGACCTACAGTCTACAATTCCCAGTATACAGTGCCTGGGAGGGCTGGACTTACCGGAGCCCAGGAGCAGATGGTAGAGCTGCCTTCATTGCCGCCATTGCCCACTCCTCGGCAACGTGGAGTCTATGTTCCTGCTGCCATTGCGTCCTTTCCGGCGCCATTGCACTGGCACCAGGAACATAGATTCCACGTTGCCAAGGAGTCCTTTGGAGAATGATTTTTATTGTTATTGAGATATCTTTTTTGATATTTTAAAATATATTTCAAACTGACGTGACCCTTTTTGTAAAAAAGGGAGATATACATACTTTAAATCAATAAATACAAAATTTGCCAACTTTTCGAGTTTTTTTCCTGCACAATGCAAAGGCGCAAGAGACTGAAGGGTTCACTTACTCTTTTTGGAGAAGAGCTTCTTTCGTCGTCCAATGGGGCTCAGCTTGTATTCATTCTCCTCGCAGTTACAGTCCTCGCTGCTCCTGCTGTAGTACTTGGGCAGGAAGTTGGAGATCGCTTTGCTGCTACCTGGAGCTGTGAGGCTGGCCAAACCTTTGCATTTGTGCAGCTTCAGTTTCCCACTGGCGTCTTCCACACACTGCCATTTCTGAAATTTAAAAAGAGAAAGGGAAATGTTGTGGCGTGATCATGAAAACTTCCTTCAATATAGCCTTGAGATTCAAAGCTGGTTAATATTATCAGCAGGGCCCAAGAATTGGGGGTCTTTATCAGGGATCAAGAGATGCATGGGGGTAGGTCCAGGCTGAAACCTCATTGCTTTGAAGGAAAACACTGAAGCTAAATTGTAGATGTTTATGGAAACATATTTCCCTGTATCTACTGTACCCATTTCCAGATCAGAAGAAGTGCTACAGAAGAACAAGCAACATTCTGAACAGTGAGCTGGTGCCCCAGGCCCTTCTTTAGAAGATAGGACAGTGTGCTTGCATAGTTAAACTAGGACTGGTCATTTGAGAGACAGTTAGCTGTGTGCTTCCCTCTGTGCTCTCCAAAGACTTGCAGAATTCCAGAGTTTCTTGTGCATAGGGAGGATGGAGAGAGTGCAGGTAGGAAAGACAAAGCACCGTAATAACTGGAGACATTGATCCCAGGGACAGCGCAGCACTCCCAAATATATGGATTGCCTCTAACACTGCCATTATGCTGACAGAAGCAGTTCTGTCCATGGAATTGGAGAAGGGTGATTCATTTTTCGTGCCATGCACTCTCATGGCTACAGTGGGGAGGGGGGCTACAGTGGGGAGGAGAGAAGGAGAAGTCATGTAAGAGAAAACATGATGGGATCTCAGTCAGCATTTTTGTCCATGAGAACAAAGGCAATCTTGACAAACCAGTCAGTGATATTGCCCGTTTTATTTATATAAAATGCGGTATCCCATCTACCACAAAAGTTCATAGCTAATAAATATATAGGCTAGTAGTTCCACTTGTTTCAGGGTAACGGATTAGAACTTGGCACAATAACGATAACATAACATAGCCTTCATTGATTCCGCTGCCTACTAAACAGTTTTGATGAAAATAGAGGAGGCAACAGATGTTGATGAATACCAATCAGATTAGGTCTCTGAACCATAATTTCCTCTATTTCCAATATTCAAAGGTGAGTGCCAGTGATTCTGTAGCCAAAATGGCACCTTCTACACACAAGAAGGTGGTATTGGCAGGTTTGCGGAAACTCAAAAGATTTGTACAAAAAATCTTTAGGACCCCCCGCCCCCAATTACAGCCAGGCATGCTCAGTGGCTGCACAATAGATCTGTATAAGGGGAGTATGACCGTGGCCGTTTTAATTCCTATCCTAATTATGTCTAGCATGGAATTTGTCTTTTTCACAGCAGCTGTACAGAGTCAGTATTTTCATCAAGCAGTCTACCACAACCCCAAGGTCTCTTTCTTGGTTAGTCACTACTAGCTCATATCCCATCAGCTTATACTTGAAGTTGGTCCCCCCCACACACAATGTTACTTTATACTCGCTTACATTGAACCATATTTGTCATTGTAATAATTCCTGTTCTCCAAGTTTGGAGAGATCCTTTTGGATCTCCTCACCATCTCTTTTTGTTTGAATCATCCTAAATATTTTGGTATTGTCAGCAAATGTGATCACTTCACTGCTCACTTCTAATTCCAGATCATTTAAGAATGCTGAAAAGCACTGGTCTTAATACTGTTCCCTGTTAGACCTTGATGTTTACATCCCTCCATTGGGAGAAATTACCATTTATTCCTACTTTGCTTTCTGTTCTTATGGAAGGATCCTCGTGACTTCCCCTTTCAACTTCCTTTTTACCAATTCCCTCATTTTAGAGAAGTTTCCTCTTTTGAAGTCAAATGTGACTGTGTAGGACTTCCTGGGCAGTTTCCCACTTAAATATATATTGAACCTGATAACACTGTGGTCACTGTTACTGATTGGTTCAACAATATTTACATATTGTACTAGGTCCTGAGCGACACCATTTAGGATTAAATCCAGGGTCACTTCTGATCGGTTTCATGTTCTACGGCACAGCTATTTAGGGCATCAAGTAAATTAACCTCTTTATCGTAACTGGAACATGGGTTTATCCTGCCAATGTGGGGGTAATAGTAGTCACCCATTATTACTTCCTTGGCTGGAGGCCTCTCTCATTTTGTTCTGCATCTTTCCAAGATCTTCAACCTCTGAGGAAGATTTGAGGCAGGAGAGCCAAGCAAGGATTTAAGTTCAATGACTGGATCTAATAAACTAAGTACTGCATGATGAATATGCAATAAAACCGTTTTATATTTTAAGGGCTGTCTGTTGCCATTCAAAGTTATTTTGTAATTTAAAAATATTAGATTCTTAGTTCCAATTTCAATTTTCTGGATTTATGCTTCTGCACTATCAGGATTATTTTCCAAAGTTCTTGCTGTTTTCTCAACACAGGGAAACAGCTCTTACATGAAGAAAAGGTTTACAGCTTGGCTATGGCTTTGAGCTGAAGTAAGATTGTACACACATTTATTTTATTTTAAAAGTTGTTCTGAGGAATAATAATTCTCCTCCTGTTATCCTCTGGTTGCAAAGAATACAAATGTCCTTCCTCCCACTATAAATTCTTGCTATAGCTAGTAACTTCTAGATTTTTACATGTAAAATTGTTTTGCTACTATTATGGGTATCTGATGGATAGGTCCCATAGGCAATTGTGAACATTTTTAATGGGGGGGGGGGGGTTAGCTGAACCAAAATTTCTCGGAAGTAATTTTTTTGAGAACATTTCTGATTTCTTTTTCTCACTCCTACACCCCAAGAGAAAGTGCCTTTCCAGAATTGTCTTAAAATATTCTTCACCATTTTTTGTGGTGGCCACATTCCCAACCATCCCACCCCCACTCCAATGCCCTGGAACAACACCTCCACCTGGCTCCTTAGTCAAGGAAGCTTTCATGTGCCAAGCTTTCCTCAGCCAGGAAAGGCTTGGATGCTCCAAAGTCAGGAGTGAAGGGAACTGTTGTTCAAGGAGAGGCAAGAGATTGCTCCTTCCTCTCTCTGCATGGATAAAAGGACAGTGTCATACGTGGGCTTCAGAGGAGCAATGTGGCGTCCGAATGGAGGGTCCATCCTGACGTCGTCCACTGCCCAAGGGGGTGAACAGGAATACAACCTGGCCCCTGGAGTCCAAACTGTGGTCCCAGCTGGTGTTCTAAGGCCTCCTGAACTTCCTGGGTGGCTTTTCAGGGGGTATGAAGGGCTACTGGAAGTTGGGGCCCCTGAAAAACTATAGTTCATGTGCAACTATGTGCAACTGATGTTCTTGGGTAATTTTTTGTATCTCACCCAAGACTTTTATAAGAACCTAAGAACTATCCTGCTGAATCAGACCAAAGTACAAACAACAGAACTTGCTCACTGTTGCCCTCAAGCAACCAGCATTCCCAGTTAACAAAAAACCTCCATTAATTTGTCTAATCTGTAATGTTTTTTTCTGTAATCCTCTCTGTCTCTGCTCTTGTTAGAATCCATGGAATCTGTTTTCATTCTTTTTAATACAATAAAAATGGCAAGTTCTTCACACTCATAGCTCCAAATAATTTTGAAAATAAATCCAAAACAAGAAAGTAAAAAAAAGAGTTTGAATTCATTGTTTTTTCAATTGCCACTATTTTTTGTTCCACGTGCAAAGTGATGGTATTACAGAAAAAAGATTACAGAACAAGCATGTATCACATGTCTCTCCCAAACATAGCTTGGAATCTGCCAATTAATATTTGGAAAATAGCTATGGCCCTTCTTGAAGTAATTCCCACACTCCGCTACTGCAAGACTACCAGCAAATTCCTGCTATAAATAACATGAATCAGAGGGTTCTGTCTTTTTTGCTGTGTCATATAGTAACAATTTCTGTATTACAAAACAATTACAAAGCTAGCATGTTTAGTTTGGTGGTTTGGTATCACCAAACAGGCTCCCACACTCACTCTTTGACATCTCCAGTATCCAGGAGAGCATAACTTCAGAAGGAAGCAGTCAATGAGGTCTTGACAAGAGCAAGGGAAAAGGCCAGATGGCTCAAGTTCATAAATCCAGATATATCAATCAGTTAGTTCCATTGATTAAATCCATTCCTGCTTTCAGCTCTGCTAAATAATACCTTTTAGTGCAAGTAAGACTCAGATAAATTCAGTCAAAAGGGAATCCATGCTATTATCTCAAACAGCAAGAAATAATTTGCATCTGCATAGAGATCAGCCAAGTTGCATGCTCAGCTGGGACAGATAAAAAGACGTCCCTTCTTCACACAGTGCATAGAGAAGCTATGGAATTCACTACCACAAGGTGTAGTGATGGCCACCAGTTTAGATGGTTTTAAAGAGGGATTAGAGAAATTAATGGAGGATAAAGCTGTCAATGGCTAGTAGTCATCATTACTATTTATTACCTCTGGTATTAGACAGAAGTTGGGGAACATGAGTGGGAAGGCTGTTATGGGCTTCCCATAGGCATCTGTTGGCCACTGTGTGAAACAAGATGCTGGGTTAGGTAGGCCTTTGGTCTGATCCAATACAGCACTTCCTATGTTGTCAAACCTTTCCTTAAATTCTATACTGACATCCTATGTCCTCTCTCAACACTAAAGATCCCTTCCTTTTTCTTTTCTAAGTAATCTGCCATTGCTATTAGCTGTAAGCGTAAATGCATGTGAGGTTTTGACTCTCCACTCCATTTCAATAATTCAGTCATTTAAACCATTCAACAGATGTAGCACAATAAATTGGGTAATTTGAAGAGTCCAGCAAACTGCAGAAAATTGCAACTGGTGCTAATGTTCCTCAATTAAACTGTTTCTGGGAAAGTATTATTAATGTAATTTCTGACATCAGAGACCAGACTGTGATCTAAATCCCAAATAGCACTTAATCTGTATTCTACTAATGGCAACTAGAATTTGTATGGTGCAAAAAGAGGAAAAAGTAATTGCAATTTGAAAGTATTAAAGCAGACATACTATACTACACTTTAATGGCATATGGGCACCATTCATTCTATTTCTAGGGAGAATATGGCAATCTGTTTCGTATTGAGGACAATGTTATGAAAACAAAACAGAATTTTAACATGACCAAAGTTCGCTTATGATAACACGAACAGTTAGATTTGTCTTAAATGCTCCTGTTTATAAGCCTCAGACCAAATGAAAAATGTGTCTTGTATAAGAAGGTAACTAATTTAATATTGCACATCAAACCACCTATTTGAATGTGTATGTTCATGTTTAGGCTTACTCAATGTTTCAATAAGCCACACATTTCAGAGCATAGTAGAAAGGAATATAATGTGCTCACATGCAATTTTGTCACCACATTTCCTTAGAAAGAGTCTTACTTCTTTAACATTCACATAGCTCCCCTACCCCATTCTAGGATGGCCAGGTACTTTAGAGAGGACACTCCTCTATCTGGAGGTCTGGCCAATATTTGAAGGTGCCCTCTATCTGAAGGGCTGTCTTGCCCAAGTCTGGCTTAAGGATAAAGAACCATAAGAAGGGAAAGCAGGGGCCTTGAAGTTTTCCATCAACAATTAACACCTGGATAACAAGCTGAACATTAGGCACAAAGGTCACACCTGGTCAGTCTTCCTCATATTGTGTTTCTATTTAAATTATAATAATTATTGCTAAATGTACATCCTTAGAAAGAAATTGGCATATATGTATGTTATGCAAATTGGTATCCTTTTTTTGGGTGATGCATTTCCTTGTGTTTGGTGATGTGTAAATGGCCACCCTAATTCCCAGACACATGTCAGATTTTATATTTTTAGGGAGAAGTCTTGACCTCCTTCCAAGTCCTGGCTGCCACATTGTGGCTTGCCTTATCGCCCTTCAGAGCTTTCCTACAACTGCAGCAATCACAGATGTTAACTCAGACCCATTACTTGGGGCTGCAACCTTCCTGGAAGGATTTTCTATTATGAGATGCAGTTTGCTTGTTTTAGAGCATCATCACACTGGAGGTTTAATGCACATCTGCCGCGACTTTGATCCACTTTTTCAGAGCTGGACTCACTCAGGGTGAGAGAACAGCATGACAGGGACGATGTCATGCCACTCCAGTGCTGAAAAAGTGGATCAAAGTCACAGCAGATGTGCTTTAAACCTCCAGTGTGATGACGCTCTTAGTCACTTGACACACAGTCTTAATCTTAGGGCAGTGTTACTTGGATAAAGGGGCACAGAGACTTAATCGGCATAGCTCCCAAAGATTTCAGTGTATGGGATACTAAATACTCAATTTGTTCTGACAATGTAATTTATCAAAGAGACGATAATGTCACTTGAACTCAGAATAGTATAAAAGGTGCAACTCTAGCTGTTAAAAACGAGCCAGCAGAAAGCATCTCCCTCCTGGATTTGGACCAGTTAAGTTAATGATATATAATAAAATCCTTTGGGCAGGGAAGAAATTTGGCCATTTCATCCCTCCACTTGCAGAAGAAAAGGGAAAAAAGGAAAGAGCTGATTTAATTACTCTTGGACTACAAGACTCTAATTTCTCCAGTGGGAGGTAAATTTAGATCTGTTCAAGGCAGCTTACCCTATTGTCTCTAGAAGCATGGTAATAGTTGCTTCCTTCCCACTCAGTCACTTATTTCCTCGCACCCTGAAAACTAGAGCATGTAGATCCTTATATTTTCCTTCAGTTGTTTTGGATGGAACTGGACATTCAGCAGGAAACAAAAAACACAGGATTCCCATTCCTGTGTTTGCTTCTGATGTGCAACCCTTTCCATGGCTGCTTTCCCTCCACCCCAGCTCTAAGACCAGGTTTCCTTGTCAAGTGGGGAAAGAAATCTCGGGATTGCACATGAAAAATGGCAGGTAGGGTAAGAATTAGCACTCTCTTCCTACTTGTCTTCTTCTCACAGGACTGGAAATCCCTTGGTTACCACCAAACATCTAGTTCCAACGGTTGTGTTTCAAGATCTTGGGAGCTAATTCACACAATCAGTTCAAGGGATTGTAGTGTGGAAAATCATGTATGTGAATGGGCTAGCATATATTAAGAGTGTGACTCACCACCTCCTAGTTCAAGCCATATAACACAACAGGGCGAATCATCCTAATAACAGAAGGGGCATATGTCATGCTCCCAATGATAAAGTAAAACCAGAACATTCTAGAAGGGTATAACTACTGTAGTCTGTTACATCAAATAATAAAAAGGAGAGTCCATCTTGTGGTACCTTAAAAGATTTGCAGCACAATCCTATACTTTTAAGTATCTACCACTGAGTTCAGATAGGCTTACTCCCAGGTACAGGACTGAAACCTAAAGGACAGGTTCTGGCATAAACCTTCATGGACCTGAGTCCACTTCATCAGTTGCCTTAACTGTTATCTCCAGATGGCAGACGTACTGTATGCATATATAGAACAAAAATGTAAACCATGGGGCCCAAAGACCATAAAATGTGAGAGCCTGCAATCTGTGACATTTTGATGCAAAGCTCAAATGTATACAAGAAAAGCACAGTGACTATTTACAACATTAGTAAGTGACAATACAAAAGGTCAGTATCCTATCTACAGGTATTAAATTAGCATAGCAAAGCTAGAGAGATTGTGTTCTCAATTGTGTACATTTGAACTTGCAGACTGTACCTGGCCCTGTTCAGAAGACAACTTAAACCCCAGCTTTAACCATGGTGAATAAGGCTTTTTGTCTTATTCACTGTGGTTAAAGCCGGGATTTAAGGTGTCTTCTCAACAGAGCCCTTCTCTCATTACAAGTTGTGGGGTGGGGGATATATTCTTGCATGTGTGTCTTATACATTTCTATGTCTATCAGCTGAAAATTACACTTCCAGCATCTGACGTATAAGCTCTAGCTTTTGCCACAATAAATATGTTGGCCTCTAAAGAGCCACAAGACTCTTCTCCCCCTCCCTGTGTTTTCAAAACCTATCCCAAAAAGAAACCCCAAAGTGCTGTGAATAATTCATTTGAGGAACAGAAAAGAAAATCACTTAAGAAATTATTCAATCTATTTTGAAAAAGCCACTCACCCTCAAAGGCATTTTTCCCCATATCCCTTTATTCTAGAAAAATGTGCTCTCTTTAGACTCTTAGAGCAGGCTTGACACCTTGTAGAAAACCATTTTGTGGTTGAAAAAAGTCCAGTAGTTGCTGAATTTCATCCACAGCTACAGACAATCCACAGAAAAGCACATGCTGAGCATCAGGGATTTTTCAAGGGTAAACTGAGGAGCAGCTTCAACAATGACATTCAATCAAAACTATAGGTACAGTTGAGAAGTATACTCTGGAACAGACTTCCCTGACCTGGTAGGCTGCAGTTGTGTTGGACTAGAACTCCCATCATCCCCAGGCAGCATGCTGGAGAGTACCAGGTTGGGGTTGGCTGCTCTAGCATGTAATGGAATCCTTGATCTCATACAAAACTTTAGAAATGCATCTTTAATTAATTGTTCTAAGAAAAGTCTTGTAGGTGGGGGATTCACAATTTAAAAAGGATGTACCTCTGTCGATTGTTATCAGCCACTCATCTGTAGATACTTTCCCATGAAAATTAAAAGTCTGGGAAATTTCTTGAATGCTTCCTCAAAGATTATTCTGTCCTAATATACAATTACCTAGTGGACTACAGGATAGAATTATATAATGGTGATTTCGGAAGGCTATTTTAGATTCAGAGAGTATTCTTTTCTTTTTGACATCAGCGTCAATTGACTTCAGTTTGCACCTGAAAGTAAATGGTGATGAAGCAATAGTTTTCTACCCCTTTGTCCAAGATAATTCAGGAGAGCTACAGGGAGAAAGGATATTCAAGGTGTCTTTACATTAAAGGGAAATGACATTGCTTACCCTGGGCATTGCTGTTTCCTACCTTTTGGCGTGATTATTATGGGCTGCATTACATGAACGGGGAGGGTTTGAATTAAATACTTCCCATCTAAGTGTGCTCTGTTCACTTCCATTGAGACAGCACCATCTAGTGGTATAATATCCCACTTTTTTCAGATGTTACCACTTTAAAAGTGGTTCTTTTCATGACAGAATTTCCAACGGATGCTGCAGCCGACATCCTGGCCATTCCAGATGTCGTTTTAAAAAACCACAAACTTTTGTGAGTGGCCAATCATGAGCATGCAATAAATCACTAATTTAGAGGAGCCCTCAGTGGTGGGTGACAGGGGAGGACTAATACTATTGGGAAATATTATAATATAGTAAACAGCTTATTGCTATTATAGTAAGCAATATTGAAAATACAGTAAAAAGCTCAGGACACAGTTTATCTAAGAGCTTGCCTTCTCTTGAGGGAGATGTTTCTGAGAGATAGGCCTTGCCTACTGTACCACAGTCTTCTATTGTTCACTTGGTTGTGGTGTGGAGCAGGGCCTTTTCCATTGTGGCACCTACCATGAAGAATGATCTCTTTATTTGATATCAGGAGGGCTCCTAATATGGAATGTTTCCACTGACAGCTAAAGACATATTTGTTTGCCCAGACATTTTCCTGACTGCTAGCATTGCCAGCTAATCCTCATTATTTTAATTATATACTTTGCTTTTCAGTACTGTTTTATTGTCTTAATTATTGGTTTTGTTGCATTGTGTTATAATTTTATTTTGTAAAATGCTTTGGATTTTTTTTTTTTTAAAAAATGAAAAGCAGCACATACATTTTCTTAAATAAAGAAATACATATTGCTTATATGGTCCCCCAAATGCTCTGCTGGCAGGGGAAGATGGACAACTTGTTGCTGCCCTACTCAAAAGCTGTTGCAGGATAGAGGGGGTGTTCAAACACAGTCATGAAAACTTCCAACATGTTTACACACTGCCGAAATCAAAGAGAAGTCAATGGTTAGAGCATTCATTGGACACAGTGAGGCTGCTTTTGGGATCTTGCGCAAGAGTTAAAAATCCTCTCGGCAAGACGATACAAGAAGTGCAACAGTGGAAAATAGGAAGCATAAAAGTCACCCTGGACGAAGTTTGCTTGCTATGCCAGTCCCTCACTCTGGATTTAGTAACATGACGCAAAGTTCAGAGTACTAAAATTCACCTCTGATAGCCTGCCAAGCTGAGTGGATGGAACCACACTGACAAATCTGTACAAACTTTGCAAAATTACTTAAATGGAGCCTTTGTGGAATTGTGATGATGACACACCAGAACTTCTGGGAACACACCATAGAGCGGGGTGGTTACTGTACATGGCTGTCTTCAAAGAGCCTGCTAAGCCGATAGAAGTGATGCAGCTTTCACCAGGCTGTTTCAACTCACATTATTCCTAAAACATATATTTAATTATCTTCATTTTCATCATCATCAGGATTTAAACCGCATAATATCTTCTGGGCGTCAAGTCCTTTCACCTTAATACTACAGATATTCTTTGCTAGACCCAAGCAAAACATTCAATATGCTGCCTAAGGACTAGGGGCAGTATCCACCAGGTACAACCGCTAACAGAAATTACGTTGCACTACCATAAAGTACTCTAGTGCAATGACAACAGAGTTAGTTGGTGTGACTATTATTATTATTATTATTATTATTATTATTATTATTTCCCAGGGAATTGACGTTAGCGTTTATGCTGGGAAATTAAAGGGATTCATATTGTAGTTAACTCAAGCTAGCTAAGTACAATGCACAAAGGTTGTGCTTGGCACTTCCACAAGGAATAGCTTTTGTGTTAAAGATCCAAGTTATAGTGCTTTCCTACAAGAACGGACTATAGGAAACACATTTCCTCAAGCTCCAGAGCCCACATCAGGTTTCAGTTTGCTCCTTGACAGCATTCAAAAAGCTCCATCAATAGGGTTCTATGGGAAGGTTTAGAACTTGATAACCAGGTCAGATTAGACCAGCATTGGTGGCTCTGACTGGTAGCGGCCATCCAAGCTCTCAAGCAGGGTTTTCTTTCTCCTCCATCTAATATTTGATCCTTTTCACAAGGAAATTAATGCGGGAAGTTCTGCATTTAAACCGCTCAGAGAGCTTCAGCTATGGGTCAGTATAGAAATGCAATTATTATTATTATTATTATTAATAATAATAATAATAATATAAAGCATGTGCTCTACCACTTAGTTATGTTGTCTTTTCCTCACTAACTGGATTCAGACAACATTGTGCGTTGTCATTGAACCATGGGTCGTTGTTGAAATGTGAGTTGTCTTGTTGTCTGAACCCAGCCATGCTAACAATCCATGGTTTGTTAAGCACAAACAATCCATGGTTTGTTGTTGGGTTGTGAATTGTGGGTTGTTTGTGGTAGCAAACCATGATTTGTTACTGTGGCTGGCTTTAAACAACACGATAACTCCCTTCAATGACAACCCACATGTCTTGTCTGAACCCAGCCTAAAGGTGCCTGATATAGTTTCATCTTTGAAGTTAAAGGTCAAACTACATATTACATACTGATGTGATCGCAGCTCCCTCTCATGACTTTGTTTATTCCAAGGGCTCAATCCCATGCATGTTTAAACAGAAAGAAGGTGTATAACTCCCAGCATGCCCCGGACAGGTTCCTCTACTGTCAGACCGGGTGGAAAATTCAAGAAGGAAGCAGCTGGGGAGAAAAGGATTAAATCTTTTCTTCCTTGAGTGTGATTATCCCAATCCAGAACAGGGCCCTGCACATTTACTGTAGAGTAAACAAAAAGAAGAGAGGGAGTGGAATACTACATAATTAAGGTAACATATAGCATCCAGATGTGGTAACAAAATGGATAACCAAGTAATCTATGTCCTTAAAAAGCTATGGCATTTATTCTTAAAGAGTGGCCACCACTCATGAAATAATACATTTGCTATACACAGACATGACAGCAAATATAGATACATCCCCTTCTCCCATCAGAGACATTTCTTGTCTAGACAGAGCAACAGGTGTAGAAGAGTCACTTGAAACATTGCTCTGGATATATGTGAAAAAACTCATTCATCACCTTGGCCCTCCTGCAGAGCTGAAAGCCACAGGAAAGAGAAAGGCCTAGAGGCAAAACTGGATGTAATGGGCAACATGGGAATGATGCCAAAACGACAATCTTGTATTATGGGACTTCTCTAATACCCTGATCCTCTATTATAGGGCTGTACACACTTTTTAGCCCTGAGAGAAGTACTGGGCATTGCCGGGGAGGTTGGGCCACACATTTGCATGAGCATGCACACAGTCAGGCACATGCACAACAACAACAACAACAACACACACACACTCACATGCACACACAAATACTGGGGAGACATTCAGGAGCACTGGGATGGGGGAGGCATTAACTCCAATTGGCAACCCGAGTTGGATGGTGGTGGCAGCCTTGTAGAGCCACAGGTTGTGCACCCCTGCTCTACAATGTGAAGCTGACAAAGCAAGTTTATTACATTGGGTTTCCCTTCTCTGCCAGCCAATCAGATAGAGTGGGGGTGGAGAAACAATGTGATGACATCATCCAACACAGCCAGTTTGGATGTAGGGATTAGGGTGTTGATGGTGGTGGTGGAGTCTTTTGTCTTTCTAATATCTAGTTGTGCCCTAAAAAGAAAAGTTAAACCATTTTCAAGGTTTACTTATAAAGAAAACCGACAATTTCTGCCTAACAATTGTAACGAGCTCTATGTGGGGCTGCCCTTAAGGCAGCAGCTCGGCTGTTGTTGGGAGCTACCCCTTTTCAGCATGCAACTCCTCTACTGAGGGTTTAAGGTTTTGGTACCAGTGTACAAAGCCCTAAACAACTTGGGACCAGGGGGAATCTACAAGGCGACGGTTTCTGAAGTGTTTTCTGGCTATATCCAGATGTTCATAAAATAACTTTGGTCTGTCAATGGCACATGAAGAAAGAAAACTTGAAGCCGCCATACGTCAGAGGAATCCAGCAAGTAGAACTGAATGTCATCAACCACATAGGTGCTGCTTGACAAATGAGAGAGGCTTCTTTCCTGGCCTGTCCATGCTCCATAGCGAGGGGGGGGCAGCCCCTTGTCACTGCCAAATTACAGGCAGATCACAGAAACACTCCCAGGTACACCCAGGATTTAATGCAGGGGAACGGGGCACACTGCAGCAAAACCACACAAGAGGTTGTTTAAGGAAAACAATGCACTAAAAAGACTGTGAAAATGTGCTTTTTCCAGAGGGAAGCTGTAGGGTTGCTGCAGATTGGTGATAGCATCAGCTGTCATGCTCTCCCTGCGCACTAAATCAACCATGTAGATTGGGTCCAGGGTATCTGAGAGAGCGCCTTCCTTCCTTATCAACCTGTCCAGTCACTGAGGTCATCAAAGGGTGTCCTCGACTGGAGTCCACCTGGAGAACAGCCTTCAGCCTGGTGGCCCCCTTTCTTTGGAACTCCCTGCCCCTGGACGTCAGGCAGGCGCCAACATTGTGTTGCTTCTGGTGCCTCCTGAAAACAGCTCTATTCCAGGAAGCATTCCTTAACAGACACTCACAATTTTTATTTGCATTCTGTTTTGTTATGAAATACAGTTTTAATATGGCGTTTTAATCTTTTTATCCTTTTACTGTTTTATTTCTTATTTTCCTCGTGCCGGAATGTGTTTTAGGCATGGAGCAGTATACAAATGCTGTAAATACGTGTAACTCCTACCATCCCAAGCAAGCCTGGCCATTGGGATCTTGGGAATTATAGTCCGAAACATCTGAAGGGCACCAGGCTGGAGAAGGCAGCATTAGGAATTTATACAATTTATGTAAGGCAAGGATGGGCAACCAAATCCAGCCTTGTTTGGGGTCCGAATCCGGCACTCTGGGCTTTCCCAGATGACCATGCCCTCTACACCCCAGGCCCCACTTTTTCTACTCATCACTGCTTGTTTGATGGCTTCCCAGCTTTTGTGTAATTTTTCCCCATCCTAAAAGGTTGAAATGCTTTTCCCAAGGCTTAGTTAATGGCAGTAAGAGCTGTAAACTGGTAGTTTGGCCCCACCCCTTTTGCCTTTGGCCCTCCCACCACTGGAATGTGGCCCCCCAAGACCTTCTCTGAAATGGAATTCAGCCCTTTGGGTTGAAAGAGGTTCAACACCCCTGATGTAAGTCATCTAGAACACATATGGGAATAGTCTCTTTTACAAACATTTTTCAGCACATCAAGACTTTTCAAAAAGGAACACAATGGGCCTGTTCAGACAACACACTAAGTCATGGTTAGGCTGCTAACCCTTTTGCAGAAAATGGTTAATGAGTGCATTTAAACCGGGGTTATGTAACCGCCACACAACACGCTAAGCCATAAAGTTTAGATCAAAATGCTTAACAACTATGGCTTAGCATGTCGTCTGAACAGCATCATTATGAAGGATCATTCAGCTGAACTTGAGAAGGAAATGAAAGAAAGAGGGGGAAACGGGCTCTGAAGCAATTATTGTAATTTGACCCAAATTCCAGGGACTTTTTGCCCTCTCCCCGCTGCAGGTTCATTTGCTGCTGTTACTGGAAGAGCAGCAGAAGGGAAAGCTAACTCTAAAATATCATTCTGCCCACCTACTGTAAGGCTGCAATGCATGTTTAGACAGACAAAAATCCTGTAACTCCTAGCATTCCTTAGCCAATCATGCTGGCTGGGGAATGTTGAAAGGTGTAGGGCTTTTCTCTACTTAAACAGGCATAGGATTGTACCTGAAGATGGATAATAAGTTGATTGGGGTTTCTAAACCCTTGTTGTGCTAGTTCAACCTCATGATGCAGCTACGTTTACATTTACTTGGGAACTAGATGGATCCTCACCTGCCCAAGCTGTTCACAAGCAGTCTGATACTCAGCTCGCTGGCAGAGATCTTTTACACGTTGGTATTTGGGCAGGAAATTTTCTTCTTGGGCATCCATTTTCTCATTCTCTCTCTTGTGCAACAGTTTACTGAAAAAAGAAGAACATGCTCACATACTTCTGTTAAGGCTGGATGCCCACACCGGTACTTCACATGATCTGTGCTCAAATCCCACCAAGGGCTGGGCGCCGTCCCTGCTACATCTCATGAAACGGCACAGGAACGTCCTAACTTTCTCACACAAAATCAGGCACTTGAATGAAGAGGGACAAGAATTTTGTGAAGCCGATACAGAAATATATAAATTTGCAGGTGAGAACTCATTTCTCAGACACAATGCTAATTTTGTCTGCTTGGCAAAAAGCGACAAACCTGGCTATTTCATGATATGGGCTACTTCATTCTTGGTTTCAAGTCCCTTTCCCTGGCCCCATTACCTCCCGCCCATGTGTGTGTATTTAATACACTGTAGAAGACATTGTTTAGTGTAATAAGTTCAAAACTGCAGTCCCCGGAGAGGAAATAACATGTACAGGAAATGTTCAAGAACTACTTTACGTCAAGAAGAAACTAGGAAGTGAAATCAAATGTGACAAAAGGATTGGTGCAAACACAGCTAGTAGAAGTCAGTACAGGGGTTGGGGTTGATTTTTTAATTAATGAAGCATTGTCATTGCCAACAGAGTGTGTCAATTGACCTAAACAAATTGTATTAATTCAAATTCTGCACTCAAACAATCCAAATCTTGTGCTAAGAAATGCTGAATTCTGTGACGTATACAGATCATGCAAACTGAGGATTTTTGCACAGTTTTGCAGACCTGTGAAGCATATCCCTCTTGCAGTAAGGGTTAGAAAATGTCTTTTTAAAAGAAAAAGAGAGGAAACGAACCGATTCTAAGGAAGTTGAATTTTGATCCCAACACCACATTCTGTTCCTGCCCCCCTGTGTTCCTGTGTTATCACTGCACACACACACAGATACAGCGCTGCTTATACTGCGCTTTCATGAATGAGGAAGGGAGCTCTCTATTTTGTGAATTAGGCAAAAAGGCCACAATCTTTTTATTCATTAGGCATGGGCATTAAAATGGGAAATAGAACTATTCACGTAGAATAGATCTATCAATGGCTATTAGTCTTGACAGGTAAATGAAACCTCCAGGTTTAGAGCAAGTACACCTGCGAATAGCAGCTGCTGAAGGACAAAATCCGATCCTTCTTCTGGGCTTCACAGAGGGATATGGTTGGTTATTTCATGAAGTAGAGAAGGGGACTGAATGATCTGAAGAATTATGCTTATTGTCTTTTAACTATATGTATTCTTATTGTACAGCAGTTCCAATGAAAATAAAAAATGCTTACAAATAAAAATGAAAGTTCTAATAAAGTTTGCTTTTTTCATAAATAAATCCATTTCACACATGTACCACAAAACCCAGCAATTAATACTATCGCTGATGAAAGTACATCATTTAACACGTGCGATTTTCTTTGGCTACAATGATTTAGGGACAAACCAACCACTTACCCTCTCTCCACCAGAAATGAGTCCCTCCAGACCTTCATCTTCTTTTTCAAATGGAACCTGGAAAAACAAGCTTAACATGAAAGTTGAACAACATCCCTTTGCCCTAACAGGACTTGGCTCCTCCCTTGAAGATGTATAATTAGAAAGGACCTAGCAAAGAAGCATAGGCAGTCTTAGTTTGTAACGTGATATGGGAACCATTTTTCTCATTACAGAAAGACCTCTATGGGACACACAAATAATACTACAAACATGCAGAAAGGTAGCCACGTTGACCTTTCCAAAATCCATATTATTCCAAATCCGTAGTAGTGTAATCCCTTTATCAGGCTGACCAAAAGATGATCTAAAATTGTGCAAAAGATGTGCAAGTTTTTGACAGCGTGCACAGTTTGGGTGCTCTATTGGTTGGCCTAATTAAAGTATTACGCAAGTATCACTGACATACAGGCTTGCTGCAGACATACTTAATAGCCATAATCATAGTATAGTAGAGTTGGAAGGGGCCAATAGGGCCATCGAGTCCAACCCCTTGCTCAATGCAAGAATCCACATTAAAGCATACCTGAAAGTTGGCTGTCCAGTTGCCTCTTGAATGCCTCTAGTGTGGGAGAGCTCATGACCTCCCTAGGTAATTGGCTCCATTGTTGTACTGCTCTAACAGTCAGGAAGTTTTTCCTGATGTCCAGCTGGAATATGGCTTCCTGTAACTTGAGTACATTATTCCGTGTCCTGAACTCTGGGATAATCGAGAAGAGTTCCTGGCCCTTCTCTGTGTGACAACCTTTCAAGTACTTGAAGAGTACCTGTCTATAATTAGCACTAGTTAGTTACTTTAACCCTGGATAAGGTCCCAAACACACAGTAAAACCATTATTTAACTTGCTGAGCTAAGTCCTGTCCTCGGAGTGAGTGTGTACTGAGACACCAGTGAAGCTGCTGGTGAAGCTGCTGGTCACCTTATAAGTAGACAGGCTACAGAAGCAAGGGAAACTACCTTAGCCGTGGTTAGCTAGATAATCAGACGTAATGCCAGTCATGATTATTGCAAACCATGGGTTTTAAACTCACTTCAAATCATGGTTTCACATCCTGGCTTATGATCAATATCAATTCTGGAACAACTAAATTAGACGCTGGACTCACAACAATGATCACTGTTAAAATCAATAGGATTTAAGTTAATCATGACTTTAAGTCCCGTTGGTTTCAATGGGTCTACTCTAAGTCTGGATCCAACTCCTTATGTACATCCGAGTACTCTGAAGTACCCGCTGTTGCATAAACCTCTAGGATGTACAGGAAGTAACCAGCAGAAGGAAATCAGATTAGCATGTCCTCACTAAATGTAAACCACACAACTGAACTTGACTAGCACCACATATTTATAAGTTTCATAAATAACATCAGGGCAATGAATTGAAATTTGCTAGCTGCTCTGGTGAAGAAGGCAATCAGATTTTGTTGAGAGTAAGTGGTTGGTCACTGGCTGGGGCATGCTGGGAGTTGCAGGACTTTTTTTCTGTCTAAACATACATAGGATTGTATTCTAAAAGGAGCACATGCAGTAAGGGGACAGGATTTTTTCCTTATATATGTACACAAAGTTTTTAAAATGCATCGTTATGAAGAATGCACAAGGGAAATTCAAGACTGGTAATTTATGAAAATATTTTTCTTTCCCAAAACACACATACAAAACACACACACAGAGAATCAAATGTATTGTAGCTGGAAAACAAAACATGCTCTGTTCAGTAATCAAAACATTCAAACAATGCCAGCAAAGTATTCTTTAAAACAGATTGAAATAAGGTCAAATATGCCAAAAAGGCTTTAAATTCTTTTTTCATCACTCAATCAGTTTATTTTGTATTTGTTTAAAGCACTTTGTTAACTGCAGGAAATATGGGAGTTGTGTTTAGTACATTTTCCACCCTTACCTATTGACCGGTCTTTCAGAATCCAGAAGTTTTAGAATGGATTTCCCATCCATATCAGGTGGAATGTCCAGGCCAGCAATATCTAGAATTGTAGGAGCAAGATCGATGTTCAATACAATGTGAGGATTCCTAGAAAGAAATATGCACACACAGACTTTATAAAACAATTGGAGCAGTAACCCCAACCTAGTCCACAACAGATACAGAATGACAGTTTCAATCATCATATCATTGCTTAATAAGCCAACATATGAACAAGATTTTTGCCTGTGCACAGAGTCGGTTTGTTCCTTCCTTTACACAAGCTGGCAAATAAACCAGGAAGCCTTCAATTCAGGATAGCATCACATTTTCTACAAACCAGGAAACAGTTGGAACAAGCCAGGATATTAAATCACAATTTCAAATTGGCTTAATATCCTGGCTTGTTCCAAAGCTGTTAAGCATGGTTACTTTGTTCAGATAAAGTGGGAAACTATAGTTAATCAAAGACTTCCAGGCTTGTTTGTCAGCTCGCATGAAGGGAAGAGCAAAGGAGTTGCAGGCATGGACAAAGGTTTGTTCATATCTCATCTTATTAATCCTAACATGGTGAATCCAAAAAGGACTCACAGTATAACTTCAAATATTTGGAAATGAAACACAATTACATTTTGAAACCGAATAGGCCAAACCATTTACAAGCTAAAGTAAACGAGGCAGCCAAAGTCAAGGACAAAATGAAATAAAATGAGTGTGAAAATGCAAATGATGACCAAAGTTTCTCTGCCATCTTTGAGAATTAATGTGTGTCTTGTCAACCATCATTTTCCTGTGGAGGATATCCTGCAGTCATCACTCGATTTAGCTGCTTCAGAAAACAGTATAGAAATTAAAGTCTGCACTTGTTGTGTCCACAGACCTGGGACCCTTGGAAATAGGAAACTGGTTCCACACAACACTTAGGTGGTAGATATTTATTGTAGTGCTCCTTCTTTGCAGGCAGCTACAGGCAGACTGGCCTTTGCATTGCCAGCCTGCTACAAAACCTGGGATGGATTATCTGTGCTTAATTGCAGGTCATTCATAAATCCTGGCCTGGCTCAAAGAATGGGCCTATCACAAACACTACAGCACTCACTGCAATGAAGTTGTGTGAGTGTTCTAGGGATCTGCCTTACACCAGATTAGACTATTGGTCTATCTAGACAATCTACTCTGATTGTCAGGATCTCTCGAAGGGCTCTTCCCCATCATCTGATACATGATCCTTTTAAGTGAGATGCCAACGATGGAACCTGAGACCTTCTGCATCCAAAGTATTGTTCTATCACTGAACCATTATCCAATCTCTTTAGGAAATTGATCACCCCGCTACCCACTGTTGAAGGGTAGATGATAGCAAAAGCATGAATACAGACATTAGGCAGACAAAGAAAAACACACACACATACACAGCGAAACTGATTACAAGGGAAGTTTAGTTTGCAACAATGCTCTGTGCCCGGAATCTCAGAAATGGAAACATTGAAATATTACCCAGTTTCTACAGTGAGATCTTCTAGGGCCTAATCTACACCAAGCACGATACAGCCCTATGAAAGCAGCATGAAAGCGGTATATAAAAGGCAGGAGCCACACTACTGCTTTATAGCGGTATTGAAGTGCACTGACAACTGTTGGGGGCCATTGAAACATATCATATACCACTTTAATAGTGCTATATCCTGCTTGGTATGGCTCCTGCCTTTTATATAGCGCTTTCATAGTGCAATATCCTGCTTGGTGTAGATTAGGCCCAGGTCTTATACCCATGTGAAAGTTTCATCTGAGGCCTGGAAATTTTCTCTTCTAGTTCCAGACATCTATGCGGGTGGACTTGGTGGTTGTGCTTTTTCAGTGGTAAGGAAAGTAAAGGCACTCTCATTTACTTCCCCTTCTGAGAACTGGCACTGAAGCCAGAACGTAGCTCTGTAGGACTGTAAATATTTTATTTTACTTTAAACTAGTGAAAGGACCTGGCCTCACACAGATTAGAATAGCTTTTAGTTTGCTATAGTGAAAACATCAAGCAAACAGTTTCAGAGTTGGACCCACCTAGTCTGAGTGGAAGCAGACCTCCTGGCATCCCTAGGCAGAGTAGGGTGACCATATGTATCTTTAAAGTTTGTATAGAAAAGGGAATTTCAGCAGGTGTCATTTGTATGCATACAACACCTGGTAAAATTCCCTCTTCATCACAACAGTTAAAACTGTAGGAGCCTCTTTTGTATTTGCTCTGGTAACCTCCAAGTTAGATTACTGCAATGTGCACTATATGGGGCTGTCTTTGAAGAGTTTAGAAGCGGCAGCAAATGCAAAATGTGCCGGCCAGACGGTCTGAACAATGATCCTTGCACACCTGCACTGCCTGCCTGTATATTTCTGACCCCAGTTCAATGTGCTGGATTTGTCCTATGAAGCCTTACACAGCTCAGGACTACAATATTTGACGGAGCACCTCTTCAAGCATGAACTTACCCATACGCTATGTTCATCATCTAGACCCTCCTCCAGGTGCCTCCTCCGAGGGAAGCTCAGAAGGCAGCAACAAGGGAGAGGGCCTTCTCGGTTGTGCCTCCCCAATTATGGAATGATCTCCCCAACAAGGCCTGCCTGGCACCAACACTGTCATCTTTTTTGGCACCAGGTTAAGGTTTTAATCTGGCCCTGCTTTTTTTTTTAATGACTTTTGTTTAAAATTGTGTTAGATATATGCATGTCTGTGTGTGTTGTCTGTTTACATATTTATATGTAAATGATTTTCATAATATATATTTAAGGTTTTAAACTTTGTAAACCGCCCAGAAAGCTTTGGCTAATATATGAATGAGTACCAATTTCCCGTCAAAACACCGAATAAACTTAGCCATGTCCTGATATTATGATGACCTTTGTTTACCTATCCCCTTGCTACGGGCAGCTGTTGAGGTATAGTCAGGGCAGGGAAATGCACAACATGGTGATGTCACATTCTAAGTAAATCTCACTAGAAGTTACAGGGCAGGGGGAACTGTTCACACGGCTGTGATTTTCAGCAGCAGCTGCTTAATGTAATTGCTAGTCCAACCCAAAGCCTCTCATTAGCCTCCCATGAGAATGTGTGGAAGAAATGCAAATTCAAGACTTTATATTCATGAGAACAAATAGTGAATCCAGAGTGGCTCTTCTCAAGATCCATGTCCTTACCACATTGGGGAAAGATATAGAGGGAGGGGCGTGGCTCAGTGGTAGAGCACCTGCTTTGCATGCAGAAGGTCCCAGGTTCAATCCCCAGAATTTCCACGTAGGTCAGGAAAAACTCCAGCCTGGAACCCTGAAGAGCTGCTGCCAGTCAGTGTCAACAATATTGGGCTAGGTGGAACAATGGTCTAACTCAGCATAAAGCAGCTTCCTATGTTTCTATATATGAATAACCTAGCGTTTATATTGTATTTGAGAGGTTTGTGATTCAGACACATTAGCTTGCAAACCTTACAGCTACTCTGGTAAGGTAGGTCAGTATCATATTGCAGATTGGGAGCGGGGAGGGGCAGGCTAAGGGTGAGGTAATAAGAGTGCTTTGTCTAAGCGTGCAATCCTATGCGTGTTTAGACTGGAAAAAACATGCATAGGATTGTCCAAACATGCTCTGCCTAAACATGCATAGGTTGGCACCCTAAGGCCACCTAGATGAGTTCATGGCAGGGGCAAGGTTCAAAATCCAGTGCTTGCTAGAACACTACAAAGAGAAGAGGAAAACAAGCAACCAAGCCTTGGAAAAAGCTTACACAGATCTTTGAGGAGAAGCGCGCACTTGCTCTAATTTACAGGGAGAGATTACAGTTCAAAGATAGTGCCATCTGGGTAGCTTTCCGCTTTTGCGCAAATTTCCAGCTTAGAAACACAGCAGGGCAGCAGCATCCTAGTTTGCAACAATGAATGAGACCATTTGTGAATTACTGGATTTGAAAGCAAACAAACAATGACGAGAACTGAGGATAATACATTTGCTTGGTTACTTGACAAGTGCAGCTTAATTTTAATTACTAGTTAATGCAAGCGTAGCATATCAGGGTAAAAGTAATGAACCTATGGTAATGAGGCCTTACTACAGCAATTGCTATTAAATCAGGGCTGATAAGTGGGGACAGTCAATGATTAATTTATGTGAAAAACAGAAGGTACAACTGCTATTAGCAAGGCAGATATCGCTGTGGCTGCTCTCCTCTTTATGAAATAGGGACAACAAGTTTACATCACTTTTACATCTGATATATCGCCTCTGAAAACCAATTTCTCTAAGGGCGCAATCCACTCTAAGGACTGAGTCCTCTCTGCTTGGAAGCCCCTGAACCTGGTGGCCTCCACGATTTCTATGGCCTGCTGGGCTGAAGTCGACAGGGCAGGAGAAGCGGCAGAGATTATTTTTGTCTCCCTATGTACCAACCTTTGGTTTTTTTGCTAGATGGTCTTTTCTACCCATCTAGCAAGGGCGGTTCAGAAAGGGAGGGAGGGAAGGAGGCTGCAGGAGACTCAGGATAAATCGTATCCTGGCCTCTCTGTTCTCCTTCCCTCCCTGCCCAACAGAATGCCCCCTTTTCTTCCTCTCCAAGGCCGATAGGCAGCCAGCAGGATTATCTCTGCACCACTTGCAAGGGGCCAGATCTTCGAGTCCCCCTTCCAAGGTTGGAGTGCTGTCTTTGACCCTGGAGGGGGGAATCTGAACCATCCTATGGTTCTTGGGACACTTGCCTAGGGACTGTAGGATTGCTCTGTAAAGGGATTAACTCTGATTTATTATGTGTTTGCAGGCTGATTTATGTGAGAATTATGGAAGTGGGTACTGACCCTCAGAAAGTTCTGAAAAGATGACTTCTGTGTAGAATAATTTGCTGATCATGTGAAATGATACCATGACTCAGAAACAAAAAGGAAGTTCTGAAGAAACAGACTGCTATCTAGGCTAAGGGTATATCCAGATCGCATCTCTCTAGGTTGGATCCAGAGTAGCACATAACAGAGTTCCACTGGTGCTGGAAGAAGGGAGTGGAGAGGCAATATTTGAGATTCCTGCTTCCCTTTACTCTTTACCTCCTGAAAAACTGCTCTGGAGGGCTGGGGCACATTCTGTCGCAGGGGGCAGCAGTGGGGAGGGGAGACTGGTGAAAATTACTCCCCTTCTTCAAGTGGGGAGCCTCCATTGGGCCCCAGTGCCTTCCATGAATTAAAGGAGCCCTTCTATTCATGGAATGAACAATCTGTATCCAGTCCCCTGTGTTTTCACTTGGTACTTGTGCACTAAACATAAATGTAAGTAGTTGAAAAACTGGGCAACTCAACTCCTGCCATGTAGCCTGCACAGTGCAATGTGGACAAAGAAGCACAGGGAAGTGTGGACTATGGAGTTTGGATTAGTCTGGACATGCATGCAGCTCCTTCAATTCCACTGTGTGGCAACCCAGAGACTCTACCATATTCTATGGCCCAGTTCAGATATAATGATAAACCATGGTTTATTGGATCTGATAAACCATGGTTTATAGGGTGGAACAAGCTATGTGCCCACATGCTTCCTCTTGCCTTCGCTCACACACATTAATACAAGACTTGTTTATATTAAACGACACTTTGCTGTTATGTTTGAACTGGGAAACTGTGGGAAGGTGCTGTGGCTCAGTAGTAGAACAACTGCTTTGCATGCAGAAGGTCCTGGGTTCAATCCCTGGCATCTCCAGATAGAGCAGAAAAGAACCCTGCCTGAAACGCTGGAGAGCCATAGCTGTCAGTCAGTGTCAACAATACTGGGCTAGATGTACCAATAGCCTGACTTAGTATTCATTAAACAAAAAACCTACGGTTTACAAAAACAACGTTAAGGCTCCACAGTTTCCAACCAAGCAGGGAAATTGAGAGTTAAGGCTCCCAAGCCTTAACGCCACATCCTCCCTAAGGAGGCAGAAAGTGCAAGTGAAATTCTCATTCTCCCAAAGCAGATAAACCATGAGGACAGGATGGAGAATATGATATGCAGAGGTGACTGTGGAGTTGTGGAAAACTTAGGGCCACCTACTTCTCTTTTTTTGTTTAGAGCAGCCCTTCCCCAACCTAGTGCCCTCCAAAGGTGTTGGACTACAACTCCCATCATTGCAAGTCAATATGTCCCATGGTCAGGAATGCTGGGACTTGTCATCTCAAACACTTGGAGGGCAACAAGATGGGGAATGCTGTTCCATATCCTTACCAAATACAGGGTCGCAAACACATCTCTCAAACACATCTCGCATATAGCAGCACGCTTGATAACAAAAGGGGAACTATTCATTACAGATCTAGAACCAGAGCATGTTCCAGGCACTTCCAACTTTTCATCAATATCCTGACCTTCAAAGAACCAATGTTTTTTTTCTTTAAAATGTATTTAAACAAAATATACTGTTCATTCCCCACAATCCCTCCACAATACATCATCTCATCAAAGCGACAGAGGAGCAGAAGAGGTTTAGTTTGGCTGTCTTGAACACCTTTCAGATGAGATTAGTTTGCAATCCTATACCTCTTGGGAGCAAGCCCTAGTGAATTCAGTGGCACTGGCTTCTGAGAAGACAAGTATAGGAGTCAACCTTCTCCAGCTTGGTGTCCAGATGTGTTGCACTTTAACTCTCATGTTATGTGTTATGGGGAAGACAAAAATCATTTCATACTTAATTTTAAAATAATACTGTTGCATGAAAGTATTAGGTGGTAGCTCTGCCTTTGATCTCACATTGCTGAACAAGTAAGAGAAATCCTTTATCTGATATTCAAGAAACAGACATCCTATGCCATGTGTTGAAAACTAATGTTGACGTCTGAAGGGCTATCCGGATTACCGTAGGTATTCAAGATTCATTCATTGTTGTTTCATTTGGTTTATACAGTTTATTATTTAAAATGATGCAGCTCTTTTGTAGTTCCTTGATTGATCACAATGCTGGAAAACATCATACTTTAGTACAGATGTGGGCAGAAAATAGATCTATCCTGATGTTTTGGACATCAACTCGCGGCATTCCTGACAACTGCCCATGCTGATAGGGGTTTTTACAAGTTGAATTCTAAAACATCTGGAGATCTACATTCTGCCTTCCCTTCTTCTTGAACAACATTCGTCAACCTGGTGCCTGTCAGATGTGTTGGGTTGCAACTCTCAACGTAAGGAGATGCTCTAAGAAATGAGAAGTAGCTGGTCCTAAGTTGTTCATTATCATCTCCCACACCCCCACAGTCACCTCTGCAGATCAAATTGCATATCTAGATTTTTGAGATGACAAGTCTCAGCATTCCTGACCATGGGACATACTGACTTGCAATGATGGGAGTTGTAGTCCAACACCTTTGGAGGGCACCAGGTTGGGGAAGGGCTGCTCTAAACAAAAAAGAGAAGTAGGTAGCCCTAAGTTGCTCGTAATCAGTTTTCCACAACCCCACAGTCACCTCTGCATATCATATTCTCCATCCTGTCCTCACGGTTTATCTGCTTTGGGAGAATGAGAATTTCACTTGCACTTTCTGCCTCCTTAGGGAGGATGTGGCATTAAGGCTTGGGAGCCTTAACTCCCAATTTCCCTGCTTTTTGGTGCTTGGTTGGAAACTGTGGAGCATTAACGTTGTTTTTGTAAACCGTAGGTTTTTTGTTTAATGAATTTCATGGCTTTGTGTAACGGATGACTGGATATTATACAGTTGACAAGCAGCCAGCATCAGCTAGGATGTTACACCATTTTGACATCCAATATAAAATCAAAGCTAGTGATATGTGTTGCACCCACTTTTCAAAATAATAAATGAACCCCAGAAGTTATGCTCTCTCACTTGAAATCTGAGGGGTCTCATTTGAATTTTTCATTAGCCAATGTCCAGAAATAAAAGCTTTCTATGACTGACTCATGAAAAGAAGCATTTCATGTTTTGTGTCTGTATTTGGAGAGAACCTGAAAAAAAATTCTACTGGACTAAAAACTCCCTGATTAATTCTGGAAGCACACAAGATGATACAGGAAAATATCCTAAATTAGAATAAGTTACAGTTTACTATATTAATTATTTTAGCTCATTTTATGCTACATGCTTTTTCTTCCTGTCTGCATCTTAAAGTAGCAGATTATGATCATGTTTGTGGTCAAGTTTCAAGCCTGCATGGGCTGCATTTCCATCCATAGATATTTACTTAAAAGACCCATTGAATTTCCTTGGTTCTTTAAAAGCAACGTATTTGCTTTTAGATTTGCCACTCTCAGCACTCTGCGCGTGCTATGTATGCCTGCTCTGTCTACCCTATTGTTCCCTGCAAGGCCCAGCCAGGGGAGGTCAGTAAATTAAACCAAGGGATGAAGGATGGGATTCCATCAAGTTCAGCTGAGAGCATTTGCTGTAGGACATGGACCTAACAGGAATGGTGAGGTCAGGTTTCTGGCAGACCCATTTAAGCAACTTTATGGCCTGATAGTTCTCTGTTTGGTAGCCTGCAGAAGCCTCATAAAGCAATGGGCATATGAACACTGTTATTATGGTCTGCCACTTTGTCTTTAGTAGTCTGAGGTCCAGACCTCTTCAGAAGGGGGAATAGTGTCATGTTATAGGGTGACCACATGGCAAGGAGGACAAGCCATCCAAAATGGTGGCCAGCACAACATCTTGTGATACTAATTCTATAGTTAACCAGAACTGTACACAGTATTCTAAGTGTGGTCACACCATAGATTTGTATAAAGGCAGTATGAGACTGGCAGTTTTATTCTCAATTACTTTTCTTATAATGCCTAACATGGAGTTTGCTGTCTTTACAGCTGCCACACACTGGGTTGACATTTTCACTGAGCTGTCAACCACTTCCCCAAGTTTTTTTTCTTGTTTAGTCACTGCAGGCTCAGATTCCATCAGTGTATATGTGATGTTGGGATGCTTTGCTCCAGTGTGCATCACTTTACAAATGCTTACGTAGAACTGTTGTTGCCATTTTGATGCCCATTTTCACACTATGGAGAGATTCTTTTGGAGCTCTTGGTAATCTCACTTCATTTTAAAAACCCTAAATATTTTGAGGTCAGCAGCAAATTTGGCCATCTCACTGCTCACTCCTATTTACATGTTGTGAAGAAAGTGGATAGGGAGGCAATTTCTCCCTTTCTCATAATATTAGAATGAGGGTGGAAGTGAGCAGTGACGTAGCCACATTTGGTGATGATACCAAATTATTTAGTCTTGCTAAAACAATGGAGGATTGTGAGGAGCTCCATAAAGATCTCTGCATACCGAGAGAATGGCCATGAAAAGGGCAAATGCTGTTCAATGTAAGCAAGTGTAAAGTGATGCACATTGGGGGATCACAATTTCACATATACACTAACAGGATCTGAGCTAATTAGCGGTGACTGACCAAGAAAGAGTTTGGAGCAGGGGAGGTGGACAGCTTGATGAAAATGTTGATCCGGCTGCTGTGAAAAAGGCAACCTCCGTGTAAGGCGTAATAGGAAAAGAATCCTAATTCTTGAAGACTAATATGAAAAATAGTAGGTTCTCTGATTTGCACTTGATGTATGTGGATTCTTTAATCTTACTATAGTAAAAATAACATATTTTAGTTTTAGATTCATGACTGTATTAGCAGTAAGTTAGTTGGGAAACAAATGTATTAGGAAGCTTAAAAAGTGAGTGTACTGCATCATTTGTGACAGCTCTATTCATACATAGTTTATGGTATGTAGTAAGTAAAGAACAAACCTAAGGATGCCTTTCTGTGTGTATATATGAAAGAGGCAGGCACACAGACATAGATAGTGGGCCAGGCCTAAATTTCCAGCCTAATCTATCTTACAGGGTTGTTGTGAGGGTAAAAGTAGCACATGCCATACACCCAAACATTACCAAATATTAGTTTTACATTTCTGTGAAAGTGAGCAGAAGAAGAAACTCACTAGATGGTTTTGAGCCAGTCATAGACTCTTAGCCTAACCTACCTCATGGGTTTTTGTGGGGGGGAGATATGGTACTTGAAAGAATGATCAGTCTAGGGCTTTCCCCTTCCTCCTTACTAGAGAAGCTTCTTTGCAACTGATCAAGTAAATGGAGTCTGAACATCCTCTTATATCACCACATCTGACCCAGTACCAAGAATAGCCATGTGGGTGTTTAGAAATATTGCTCAATTTAATTTTAATCTATCCAAGTTTGGATTTTTATTTTAATTTTTTTGCTCTAAAAATAGCCTGTGGTCAGTGAATCCTATATTAAGCCTGTCAAAGATGTTGGTACTGGAGATAACAATACACAATAGTTTTGTTCAACCTGATCAAAAAATATTAGAAAAGCTAAGAGAATTCAGAATGTCACTGACTCTTCTACCCTACAGGGTTGTTGTGCTGATAAAATGGAGGAGGATTATGTAAGCCACCTTAGGTTCCTTGCAAGAGGAAAAAAAGGCAGGATATAAATGTAACATTAATAAACGTATTACTACTTCTACTAATTATTATTAATAATAATTATAATAACAATAAAGGAATAAAAATTCTTTAAAAATCAAATACATGGATTTTTTTAAAAAAAAAAGAAAAAGAGGGGGGAGCTTAACCTCTTCTCTTACAAAAAGCCTTGGTCCCTAAATACACAGAGCTCTCAAAGAGAAGTACAGCCAAATCCACACACCCCTTCAAGCTAGTGCAATGGGAATGAGACTCATTGCACTCAGTGGAACTTTCTTCTGAGTAGACATGCCTTGGATTGAATTGATATGAAAATTAATGATCAGCAGCCATAATCAAATGAACATATACACATGCAAAGCATGCAAGCAAGTTGTTAATTGTAGAGTTATAGTGCTGTAAAGGAAAGGGAATTCTCACACATCTCTCCCTCTCTGCCTTCTAAGGTTCCAGACTGTTTTTTTTAAATAAAGGCTACAATCTTCTACACACTTACCTGGGAGTAAGACCATTGCATTCAGTCAATGGAACTTACTTCTGAGAAGAGACTACAGCAATCTCTTTGCTAGAGGAAGCGGCCATTGTAGCTGATGCAGGAGGGAGGGGGGAGAGACTCTACTGAGCGTGTGCCATAATCAAAATGGCCGCCAGATTTTTAAAGAGGCACAGCTTTAATTTAATAAAATCCACTTAAGCGAATTTTTAAAAAAGAAAAGCAGTTCCACCTACACTAGAACGGGAGGAAGTAGACCCTGCCATTGCATTAATGAATAAGGCTCCCTGAAGGTAAGGACAGCTGCGCAAAAATAGTTGCAACCCGAGTTCAATTTTCGGTTTCGGATTCAGGGGATTCTTTAATCTTTTTACTTTAAACTGCTCTCCTTCCCTCAGTCTTTCACCAATCTTGAAATTTTCAGGTAATGTAAAACAAACATTTCTTTCTGGCACCTGTAAATTTCAGAGAGATTGGTGAAACATTTTCGATTTTATGACTGTTAGAATGACCCCTCCCCAATTATCACTTTAACATGGTGGAACGTGTTTTTTACTGACCGCCCTTAACAAGGGAGGCACTGCCGTGCCTCCCTTAATAAGGCAGCTTCCTATGTCGCTATGACTGTGGTTTGCAAACCAGGATTGTAGTAAGACTTTAAACCACAATTTCCCAGTCCAAACACAATCGCAAACTGTGGTTTAACAAATCATGCAAGCATTGAATTAAGGCATATGAAAAAGGGAGGGGGGAAGGAGAGGCTCAACGAAGGAGTATGCAGTCACAACGGTCATTCTCGGTCCAATCTGCCCTGGCCTACTGGACCGAGATAATTATGTCTGAACCAGATCTAAGTCAGTGGTTTTCAAACTGAATTCCAGGGAATCTTGGATATCTTTGTAAGTTTTATGGTCTCCTTCAGTGATACAATGAGTAATGGCAGATAAGCTTTCCTAAGTGACAACTTGTATACAACTACAAATCTGTCCCTCCCACGTGCAGACACATAAGACCATGGGGTGTGTTCGAAAGCGAACTCTCAGTTTATGAGGGGCAGCAGTGAGGTTTTACAGGTCTAGTCCTCATCCACTGTGACCTGAGTGAACATCACATGACAACTTAAGAGCCCTTCTAGATCAACCCAAAGAATCCAGTATGGTCCTGTTTCCCACAGTGAGCCAGAAGATTCTTATGGGAAGTCCATGAGAGTTAAGGGTAAGTGCCTTCTCCCCACTCACTGGAACATTCCTTTATCCCCTTCCAAGGTGGTGTTTCTGACTTCAGAGAGGCGGCCAGCACAATTCTTTCCATGCTGGCTGCGAGGGGGAGAGGAGAAGAACGTGGATTCCTGGATCTGAGGTCAGAGTGCTGTCTCTGACTTTGGATTCAGGAATCCAAACTATCCTATGGCCCTTAGATGCTGTCTTGGGGCCATAGGATTGCTCCCTTTGATATTTTTCAGAAAGGCATCTTTGCTGCTTTGGCTTATGTTATTTTCTCTATACTAAAAGGAGAAAAAAAACCCTAAGGGTGGAAAAGTGCACATACTAATTATGCTAATATATGCATACTGGTATACATTGTAGTCTGCAATTGTGTCCAAAAGAATTGCTTCAGTGCAAATATTTACTATTAAAATAATTACTTAGAAAGTATACACACATAATTTTAAGCGGCTCAAAGCTACCATTTTAATTAAGAGAGACACTGTATATTCTTATATGTCACTGACAAATGTCTTGTAACTTTAATCACAAAGGATAATCCAAGGAGACCCTTTGTGCGCTCTCTCTCTCTCTCCCCCCCCTTTTTGGTGTTGAGGGGAAATGGAACACATAGAAAATATTGCATTCATTTTTCTTAACAGTGATTCTATTGTTTTATTTAATTAATCTCTGATAATAGCTACCTACTAAGGAAGTGGACATTATAACATAGTTTTATTTGGAAATGTCATGCTCTGGAGTGTCACAGTAGAACAAAAGAAGTGACTTGGTATTTTTGCACAATGACATCCAGATTTTCAGATGAATTGGATTTTTTCAAAAGCCTCCCCCAGGCACAAGGTAGTAACTCAGGCATATATGTGGGCTGTTTAATGCTTGGATACATGGAATTCAATTGGATGCAGGGATACTGGAGAATTCTGTTCAGACTACATTTTTAAGTGAACTGACCGAATTCCCACCTCCTGAATTAATGAGCAAATCAGAATAGACTTATTTTTCTGATTGTGCAGTTCTCCGAATTTTGCAATGGAATTCTCGGCTTCAAAATCTATGCACAAATGCGTATTTTATGGGGAAACACAAACAAAAATGCATATTTTAGGAGACAATGTGAATAATTTAAATGCAAATTATAGGTTCACAGAAAAATGGGCAGAATCGATTTATGACTGAACTCGTCTGACACTGAAACAGACTGGAAATGCACTCATCCTTCGGTCCATACCTGGAAGAAGGGAATGGGTCTTGGATGGGTGTTGATTTGGCTCCACCTCTTCTCTCACTTAACAGAGTGTAATGCTCTGAGAGCCCATAACTGTATGCAGGAATGAAAATTATCTTTCAGCCTGCGAGATGTATTTGTTTATTTGATGTATATTGTGGCTGGCTGGTGTAAATAATTTTTAGTCTGTTAATATTATCAGTTTTGTTGTCTTTTTATGTGTGATGTTGCAATGGCTAATGCAAATGAAAAGTCTATTCTCTGTTCTCTCTTATCTTATGCTTAAAGAGTTCGGGTTTGAGTATTGCTAGAAAGCAAACCAGACAGTGAATGTAGAAAAAGTAAGTTTAAACAGAGCCATGTAGGACCAAGTAGAGAGTTGTCTTAACCACCCTGGCGCCACGAACTCTATCAACTTACAAGGATCCAGCCTCCACATTTGGCCCGCGTATATAGAAAGGGACTCTGATGTCGAATTCGTACGGCATGGATTTTCCTTTCACCAGCCCAAATTGCCCAATATGATAGCCGTGGTCTGCTGTATATATTACATAAGTGTTGTCCAGTTCACCTGTTTCAACCAACATATTGTAAATCTGAAAGGGGGGAAAAAAGAGCAAAACACAGAAGCACAACATTTTAGAATGTAAAAAAACAATATGGTATTATGCAATAATCTTATATATACACACACAAAATTGTCCAACACTTGACATATTCCATCTTTTAGTTTCTTGACTTTTTTTAAATCTGGAAAACATCTCTTTAAAACAGAAAGGGAAGGAGGCAAAAAGGGCTGCGCACAGGCAACAGCTTCTTGCAGTATTGGTTGCACTATTGGGTTCTAAAAGTAGTTACAGAGGATGAATGAAGATAGAGGCAATGTGTTTAGTAGTTACAGAGGAAGAATGAAGACTGAGGTAATGTGTATAGTAGTTACAGAGCAAGAACGAAGACAGAGGTAACATGTTTAAATCAGCAGGAATTCTTTGGAAGCACCCCCAGTGTGTTCAGTCCAAACACTATCTTTCCATTCCAGGATTGAATTCAGAAAAAAATGGTTCTACACATTTGAAGACAATAGGGTTGACCCAAGACATTTTGCCGCCTGAGGCAAAGAACAAGATGGTGCCCTCTCCCATTCCATGTCCAAAAGCCAACTGGACTGGCAGATGAATCTGACTTCAACACTGATGTTGGGATAGCGTCCTCCAGTGCACCTGGAAACATCAAGCTAAACCATCTTAGGGGGTGGTGGGATGCAGAACAGGCCTCATGGCACACAGGTTTCTTGTCCAACACATTTTGCTTCCACCTCCCAACATCTGCCACCTGAGGTGACTGCTTCATTTTACCTAATGTTAGGGCTGCCCCTGAAAAATGACAACTGTGTACAGATTGATTGGCTATCTCTGTCCCTATGGTGTCACTAAGAAACATCAATCCCTGGGGCAGTTTTGTACCTTTTAAAGGGGAAAACCATTTTCAGCCCAAAATGGAATTGGCCACAGATCAGAATATTAGGGGCTGTATGCCAGCAGTGGACAGGACCACCACCCAAAGTGGGCAGGGCCACTGCTGGCATGTTCCTCACGCATATTTTCATACACACACATACCATTCACACATAACACTTCATGCCTGCTTTAAAACAACTTAAAAACAAAAACAAATGGCGATTCAATGAATAAACAGAAAAAGGAATGAACGCTGATGCAGCACAAACCACAACCACTGATTCTGCCCCTTCCCCCATGTTGCCCAAATCATGCCCTTTCCTGCATGCTTCTAAAAAGAGTATCTAAGAAGTAGTGCTGGGCTGAATCCTGCCCCCTATTTTTGGGAACCTTTTCCCTCCCTACGAAAGAGGCATTGTTTTTTCTGCCTTTTTCACAGGGAGGGGGGGAAATTCAGAGAATGTTCTCCTTGTGGAGAGGGCCAGGGTTTCCACATACCTTTTTAAAGTGTAGCTGCTTCTGCTTCTTTTAGTTGTTGTTTTTTTAAAAAAAACACACCCCCCCCCGCCTCCCTCAGCATTTGGAGGAGCCCAGCAGTTCTATGTGAATGCTATTGCAGACCATGTGACCTCGCTCTCTCCAATAAGCATCCAGTAAACACTCCTGGGCTCCTGAAAATGCCGGGGGTGCTTTGAAAAAAGAAAAAGAAAGAAAAAAGATCCATCAACAACTGGTTACATTTAAAAAGGTATGCAGAAACCATGTCCCCTCCCCAAGGAGAATATTCTCTGAAATTCTCAGCTCTCCCAGCCTCTTTCACCTGAGTTTTCATCCCCCCCCCAAAATGCCAAAAATGGAATGGTCAAAATTTTTGGCCCACCACTACTCTGAAGGCTGCTACTATAGTTAAGGGGTCAGATTCCCTGGCATGTATGTCCCTCATTTGAGTAGCAAAGCTGGGAGGAAATCAGGTTCACTGGATCATCCATGAGGTCTGTTTTTCTATTTGCTGTTGCTCAAAGAGAAACCAAAACAGGGGCATAGCTGCTCTGTATTTGCATAACACACTGTGGGGAATAATTTGTCACATGGCAGTGGTTGGCCACTGATGAAAACAGAATGCTG